>BCLF01000141.1:308506-354333 GCA_001602275.1 Zoysia japonica
ATTGTAGATTGATGATATCAACACTTTGCAAACTAAATATTATGATAGACCATAGGTTTATTCACTAAGTATTGCAAGGTTCAGGAGGAGTATCTTCTTGAGTCGTAACCTGTACAAACATCGTATTGTACTCTTTTTATTTTGTGAGTTTTTCCTACATGATTTCTCATAAAAAGGTTTTTAATGAGGCAATATCGATTCAAGATAATGTCATATCGTCTGATTTTTCTTTACTATGGTTTTTAAAACATGATACCGAATGACATATATTGTTCTCATAACTCTACGAGTTTTTCTCTTTAAAGAGTTTTTCTCATATGAGTTTTTAACAAGACAATGTTAATATATACTGTATCAATTTCACCTAATTTTTTCACAAGGCTTTATGAAGTTTTTCACAACGTATCATATAAAAATGTATACTGTACCAATTTCTTCTATTTCTCTCATTAGTTTTGAAGAGTTTTTCACAGTATACAACAGATGTCTCATATTTTTTCTACGGAATTTTTGAAAGAGTTATATACACAGAGTTACATCAAAAAGTGCATTAAAAAATAACTACTCAAAGAAGAGTGTTAGAAATAAAATTTCCCAAAGTGATCAGTTTAATAAGGTGCTTCTTTACCCCTCATATATATATGGTTGAATCATTTATCTCTCCAATTGTCTTTCCCAATTGTCTCTACTCTAAACAGTATCTAAAGCACGGGCTGACGCTGCCCGTTCGCTTCGTGAGCTCTCTCTCTCTCTCTCTCTCTCTCTCTCAAACAGTACTTAAAAGGGATGTGGACGATACTGACAATACCTCATTTGCAAACTGACTAGGTCACAATAATATGATTGTACCAGATCGCTATTCAACACAACCAGAAGTTACGAACTGCAAACTGAGGATAAGCATGCCCGTTCACTTCGTTTCCGAGAATCATAAACAGAGTACCTACAGCTACAAGACAGCATCCACAGCAAGCACATCGCACATGAACCCTTCCACGTTTCGATCTAATAACCCCCAATAGACATGGTAACAAGTACAAGAGCTTAGACGGCTGAATGATCATGGTGAGGCTTCAGATCCATTTCCACCTGGTGAATTGTCCACTGCATGCCCTCCAGTTTCTGCAGCTCAACCAGGTTAGCAAAATTCCATCAAACATATCATACTAATGGCAACGTAAATAAGTACCTTAACAATCTCGTGGTACTGCCTTGCAATCACATCAAAGTGCGGATCAACACCTTGATACTCACGTAACCGCGAAACCTGACATAACACAACAAATGTTAAATGATCCCAAGAGGCAACTGACCATGCATATGCTTCTAGTGATGAAATAGCATAAAAATGCCCTTGGTTATGACAAATTAAACTCTGGAAGATGTTTAGTACATCCAAGAGGAGGATCAAACACGTCCTTGATATATGTACTCAGCAATAGGGATTTTTTTCACCATTCAATCAATGTAGACTCTGTTCATTTATTCAATACTCACTCCATCTCAAATTATAAGTCATTCTAGGCTTCTCAAGTTTCCCCAAATTATAAGTCATTCTCACACCTTTTTATCTTCCTAATACATCTCCACTCTATCTCTCTCCTCGTTTTCAGAACATCTCACCTTTTTCACTTTTCTTAATTCCCGTTTTCAACTCCAAAACAACTTATAAAACGGGACGGAGGGAGTATTACTCTAAGTGTATCTGATACTGGTTCCGTACACCCTCAAGCTACTACTCCCCCCCCCCCCCCCCCCCCCCCTTTTCTTTCCCTAATGACAAACCTCAAGAAGATATAACTTAAGTCAAGAAGATATCACTAATGATTTAGCTAATAATTAACTACTAGCTCCCAAATAACAACTATTTCTCTATTTCCTCTAACCCAACTAATTCGTGTTAAATAGCTATTTCTAATGGTTTGGAGCAACTGTAGCTAATTATTACCTAGCTAACAACTGTCTATCTAATAATTATTCATTAGCTATTAGCTAGCTGCCTAGCTCACAACTATCATTAGTGGTTTGGAACAGAACCTTAATTCCTCAGGTCAATTATTTTTCACTCTGAAGAAGCTGCTAGCTTACCTATTGGCTTTTGTCAACTGGACAATCCTAGTCCTATTCTTTGTGGGCACTAGCCAAAATCTTTGGAAATCATGTGAACAAGTGGTGCAGAATTCTGAGAACATTTCTCTATTAACGACAAAAGCATTTGTAAATCACTGTAAGGAAAATGGTGTATCATACCGCTTCATTATAGGAATTGGATGCTTCTTTCGTCGCCTCTACTAGATATTTCCTGCAAAAGTGGTGTGTATGTTATGTTAAAAAGGTTCTTATTGAAAATAAAGAGCAGTCAACATATCAAACTCATATTGAGAACAATAGGTGCTGATTAAATGTCAAATCAACTTTAAAGGCCAATCAAGTAAACTTCACCTAATCCGGTGCAGTGCTGGTACAGTTTCCTTGGTGTAGGTGTCACGCAGGAGATGATGCTCCAGATAGCTGAAGAGGGTTAAAAAGGAATAGTTAACTAAGTTTCCTAATCATATATCATTTGGTTAAAAAAATTATGCTGCACGAGGAAGAATCAGCAAGTTTAGAGTGACAAGCACTTCATACATGTGGGGCCAACCTTAGTTTAGCATTCATTGTTCGACACCTTTTGATAAGCCATGTCTTCTTCATATCATCCTGTTAACAGTAGAAAAGTATGAAGAAATGGCAACTTTTCTAAAACTACATGGCACCACAAAAAGGGCGGCTTACATATTGGTACTGATGTTCCAATTTCTTGTCTTTAACAAATTGTATAAGCACAGCAAGAATTTGCTCCAGAACCTTTTGAATTTTGGGAACCATAAACAATTGGTGAGGGTTCAGAAAAAGAGGTTTGAATAACTGCTGAAAACTTTAAGCAATTAGGCAACATCGGTACAAATAACTGCTGAAAACTTTAAGCAATTAGGCAACATCGGTACACATACATTGTAATGTTCAGCAAATTTCCTGTCCATTGAAGAAAGATCCTCCAGTAAAAGTGCCTCTTCCTTTTCTATCTCTTCAATGATTAACTTCACCCTGTCATAGGGGAAAAATAATAATAAATACAGTTACACACTAATGTTAAACCTGTCACGGATTCCCCAGTACTCCAAACAAGATGGACAATTTCCTAAAAAAATTTCAGAAAAAGATGTAGACAATTGGGAGGCTAAAAACAGATAAGTTAGCCCCAGAGAAGGGATAGTAAGGCATTAGAATGTGCTCAGAAGTGTCTTAAGCAAAATGTAGGCAAAAAAACCAACCTTTCTGGAAGTCTAGCACTTGGAATTTGACTGATTGATGATGAATCTGCAGCATATGATTTGCAACACAAGAATTACGATTGTGTCCTGTTTCTTAAATTGAGCCAGGATATATATTTTGTCCACAAGTTTCAGTAACTGACCCCTTTCATCCATAGCAAAAAGATCAGCTAAAGCATCACATTTGGCTTCTAAGCGGGCCTCAATCTCCCTAGTCAATGTTCTCTGATAATCGGCCATGTCCTGCAACGCATATACATGTAGTCATTCAAAGTCCAAAAGGATTAAAATTCTAAAGAATTAACAATTATAATATTTGTTCACAATACTTGTCAAAAAGTATAAAATTGATCACAATTTGTGTAGTCACTACATATTTCCAGATACTTTTAGTATATTACAATGAAAATAAAGAAATGACCATTTTAGTATTAAATTAACCGTGGTTGCTAAACGGACCCAGTATACATACCACAGACATGGCCGGCTGCTCTTGTTGCACCTGATTGAGATAATCAGATGTGATTCCGAGAAAACGGTCAGCAACACCACCAACTCCAGGTTCAGCTGGCTCCGAACTACTGCTACCATAGGCAGCAGAAGCAGCAGCACCAACAGTTACGGCACTAGCAGTGCTGCTGTAATTATTGTAACTAGTCGAAATTGAGCTTGAGCTGGGCGTAGCGCTAGTCATAGTACTGTCAAATGAGCTCCTTGATAAAGTACTCAGTTTCTCGATCTCCTCATGAACCTCCCCGTCCTGAGAGAGTAGGGGGAGTCTCAACCTCTGCGCTGCCTCTGCCACAGCCAAACGGTGCTCCAAAGACTCGTACACCTGAATCATAAATCAAGAAATGACAGTGAACTCGAAATCTAGATAGTACTTTTTTCAGATAATATTCTGATTACTCTACCAAATGAAAGGAATCGACAATAAGGCACCGCTCTAAATTTTAATCGGTTACTGCCCAGCTCACATTTGAAGCTCAATCGGCATCCAGAAAAAGGAAACCGACGACTTCCAGGGAGGCGATGAGAGAAAGAGAACCTGTGGGGAGCAGTTGAGTTTTTTGCCAGCGCCGGCGCCTCCTGCCGCATGGTACTCCTCAACCATGGCCACCGCCTCCGCGTACACTGCCTACCGCATGGGACCAGATCCGGTCAGAACGCCAACCAAACTCTAAAATGCAGACTCGAATCGCGGAGGGGGTGCCTCAGACTCACCAGTGCCTCGAGGTAGAGAGCGCGTTCAGCCGCAACCTCCTCGCGCGCCTGCGGCAGCACAAGGAAAGCGAATCAGTGTTAGGTGTTGGAGGAGCGGGGTGCGGAGGAATGAGGCGGCGATGTACCTGGACAAGGTCGGAGTGGGCGGAGTTGGAGAGGAGGGATGCGTCGGGGGCGAGGTGGTGGCGCTGGAGCTGCTCCACCAGATGCACAACCTCTGGCGGAGGCAGCGGGAGGGACGCGGCGGCGGATTTCGACATCGCGGGCGTCTCTCTCCGGCGAATCTCACGGCGGGGTTAGTGGTATCGTGGAGGCGGTAGGCGCGCAGCCGGCAGCCGTCGGACAGGGACCGCATTTCCAATACTCCGACCTATATAAGGGCTTTTCTTCAAAAATTTGTACCGCGACTAAATAAATAATCATTCGGTCATTTCTTGAGGGATTAATTTTACAGATATAGTAAAAATTTTATAAAATTTGAGAACGCCATTGTGATCCATATGTCATTGAAATAGATAGACACCCCCCCCCCCCCCTTGTCATACATTCAATGACGTATTTTAATACTGTCCAAATGTTAATGGCACTACAAGAGATGTGATGGCTTCACGTTTACAATTCCAATATATTCCAACATCTTCAGTGCTCTATCATAATTTCCAACATTCATGTGAACTTTAGCCATTGCTCAAATGTTTGCTGTGCATCTGTCACTATACAGCACTCTGTTCTGTTTTTCTAATGCTCGTCAGCCCAAGATTTTTCAGTCTTGCCAACTTAAATTTTCCCTTCACTATATTTGATTTGTTAGGAGAACCAGTCCATGATGATGCAGATAAATGATCTATGAAGAAGAGAGATTCAGATAAGAGACATTTCCCTCTGAACAAGATGCAATTTTGAGGCATCAACTAACACTGCTGTACAACCGGCCCCGGTGATCACTCTGCTGCTGATACATGCTCCCTCTCTCCTTTAATTGTTGTCGCTGTTGATTTTTATTCTCAACTTTGACTATTTGTTTTATTCAAAAAATAAATTCAAATGTATAAAATTATAAGTTGTGATTAAAATAACTTTAATAAGTAAACTAAATTATAATAAAATATATGATATTTATCAAACTTTTTGAATAAAATGAATAGTCAAGATTGAAATTAAAAATCAACGACGACAACAATTAAAAAACTTTCTGCCTGCAGACTACTAACAGACGGCCCCGTCACTCTGCTGCACGATGAGTCGGGATGAGCTCATCTCCGTGGTGCTGTAGAACGACGACTCCGGGCAGTAGTCGCCGTCATTCCTCACGTCCTCCCACCGGAGCACCTCCTGGATGTACCTGAAGGCCTCGTCAACAGTGGGCCGGTCGCGGGCGCCGGCTTGCCATACAAATAGCTTCCTGCTGGTCTGCGCCGCATACAGGTCCTTGAACTTCATGGCCACGTAGAAGAACGCTTGCTGCGCAAGGGACTGGTTGTTGTGGTGTGTCCGAAGGGGGGCGAAGTCGCTGAACCACTCACACTTCGAGAGCGGGGAACGCCCGATCTTCTCCTCGAAGAGGTCGTACTTGTTCAGGACTAGAACGAATGGCATGTCGCGGAAGCATGGTTGCCTGCACAAATGGATATATCACCAGCTTATTAAATACTGGAATTGAGATACTGATTGGAAGAAAGAAAAAGCTGTGTTTGCCTTATGTTCAGTACAGACAATGAGGAATAAAATAGCAGACATATGAGGTGCTGTTTACTGGACCATTTTACCTAAGCATAGACATACCGGTCATATCAGATAACAAAGGATCAATCTCACTCAAACAGATGAATTTGCAGAATTTTACATCAAATGCAAGAGAAGGTTAATGCACCTGATCGTATTCTCAAACAAGTCCCTGCTTTGAATCATCTTGTTCACAAGGCACTTACTGCCACCGCTTGCTGGGGCTCCCAACTGGTCGTAGTCGCTTAAGGCTACAGAGAAGATCACCATGCTGACATCTTCAAACATTTCCACCCACTTGCAGCTCTCATTCATGCCCTTGGCACTTACTCTAATCAGCTGATATCTGAAGGGGAAATAATAGCACATAAGACAGTTAAATCCTCTAGTGGCATGACAGCAGAGCTGGAGCAAATAACACAATCTTAACAGCGATAATGCAGTAGGAAATGTTGCAAAAGGTGCATTTACCACAGTAACAACAAATCTATAATTATGCGAGCAACCCATTTTTGTTAAGTTGGCACTTTAGCTTTAGCCATGAGAATGATGAAAGACTTTACTTGTTTACTTGTTGAGAGCATGGATCATGATTGTCACCAAAGCTTTCTGACATAGGGCTGTGGTCGTCCAGGGTGAAGTCAATAAAAGACAGTCCATTCCCTTGTGTTATTCCTTCAGCATATATTACATCTTTCTCTGAAGGTTCATATTCATTACTTGAAACTTCGATGGCCTGCATGGATTTGTCATAAAAGGCACTTAGGTCTTACAGGATGCAAGCATAAGCATCAAATATGTAACAGCAAACTGAGATATTATGAAGACTATTTATACAATAAAAGCTCACAGATTATCAGTTTGCAGCAACATGAAGCACTGATCTAGACTAATTTGCGGAATGCAAGTTATGAACATATTGCATTGAGTATATATCTGTATTAGGCATTTTTATTTTAAAACATAATTATCCACATTTGATCTATCAGCTTCAATTTATACCCTGCTCAGGAAATACTCTGCAGCATCAGGGAGAAAGTGCAATTCGTCCTTTCTTTTATATGTTGCTTGTATGGCGGGATCTCTCCATAATTCATCAACAACTGGAGCATATTCCCTTGTAGCTGCAGGAAAAAATGTATCCAGGTCTCCCGTTGCTATGATTTCCAGAAGCCAGTCGGAGAACTTCTTCAGCTTTGCATTTATTGAGTATATGCAAGAATTTAAAGAAGTACATCTATTTCCATCTGCATAAAAAATAATCTTAAATATTGCATATGCTCCAGAAAAAAAAAAGTATTAGCTGCCCTTATACCTTGTTCACTATTTTCGCCAACTGAAATTGGGTTATCTTCTAAAGCCAAAGCCTCTTCTTCAAAGCGCTCACGGCCCTCGAGCAGAATACCCAGGTACTTGAATATGTTGCTTTGAATCATTAGTTTGATATTCTCAAGTTCTTCCTCTGTAAATCTAGTGCTGTATAATAACTTAGCCTGCTCATAAAACAACATGTCATGCAGATGTAGACAAGATAAAGAACAAGGCTGACAGCCAATGAAGTGAATGAACTTCTTGAATGTCACCCCAAAAAGACTTCTAGGCATTTTATTGATTATAAACTGATATTGCTATGCTGGCTAGATTGCACACAAAAAACATATACAAGCACTACCTTGCAGATACCATAAAAACCATCATAACAAAACACATGAAAAGGAGTTCTACCTTATCAAAACAAGGGACTGTTTGAATAGACACACTTCAGTAAAAAAAACTTTAAACCAGGTTTTATAGAAGTACTGTTGATGGAGCTGGTCTTTATCCGATAGAAACATATAGCAAACAGAGAGGGTTATGAAATGTGAAACTTGACCTGCTTAAATATGGTGCTTGTTCCAGCTCCAGGTGATCCAAGAATAAGAAGCTTTTGAATTCTTTGGTCTAGGTAATCAGGGACGGTTCTTGCTGAATAAGGAGCTTCATCTTTTGGTCCATCAGAGTTTGCAGGAGGCACCGGTAATGAAAACAAGGCGCATGCAAATCGTGCCAAAGGCTGTAATATAAATGATACTTTACATCAAAAAAGAAAGTAATACATACGCTACCAAATTCATTTCAAAATAAGAAAACGACAAAATATGCTAATTTAGAAAGGATAAAATGGCTTTAAAAAGTAAAAGGGAATGTTTGACAATGATACATACAGACTCCCATATTTTCCCTTTGATATTGTTTTGCCCTTCTTCCTCATATTTGCCATCATGGTAAACCCAAAAGTGAGTATCAGGAGGGCACTGGACTTGTGCAATCTGCAGAAGAGATGAAGATATTGTCACTGACTCAATTGGATTAGTGATACAGCAGCAGTATAATCTGAATTTAATAAAGAATCTCAATTAAATATTGTGGGAAGAAAAGGGCTACTGGACAATTGATACCTTTAAAACTCTCAGCTCAGTCTTTGTGATTTCCCGACCATTAAAATAAACCTTAGTGTTGCCATTACTAGCGTCAGGCTGGAGCTTCCCATTAAAGTTAAGGTTTGTGCTGACAATGCTGTCTGGCTTTTCTCCTTCCTGTTAGCACAAAGAGAACATCATTTGCACAAGCTAAAATTGCATAAAATGGTATGTCATGGCCTATCAGTGACACTTACCTTTCCCCAGAAGCCTGACTCCTTGTCATACCAATATCTTCCAGGCTTCAGAGTACCAGGAGGCCGTTGGCAACTAAGCAAGTCTACCATCTCTTCATGATGAAGAGGGAAACCATTTACAACGAGTTGCTCAGGACGGAGCTGGTTAGCCTGGCACTCCTTCTCGACTTTCAAGATCTGCCTCACCTCCAAGGGGCTAAGCAACTTTGACAGTATCCTTGAGCTCTTCCCCAGCTTAGACCGCTTGCACTCATCAATTGGCTGACCGATGCAAGTGATGCACTTCCGCCCTTCAGGCATCGATCCCATGGCTCTGAGCACACAGTTGCTGCAGTACCTCGCGCCGCAAACAATGCATGACTCCTTGCTCTCCCACTTGCCCTTCCCACACCGGCAGCATGTCTTCCCCCTCTTCTCCTTCCTAGTCACCGCGACATACTGCTCAGAAGCCTCATCATATTCCTCACTCTCATACTTGCTATCATCTGCTACGCCAAATGTCACCACCTGTGCTCTTCTTCCCTCCGGTGCAGCAGGCCTAGCACCGTTCTGCCCCCGCAAGCTCCTTGCAGGCTCATCAGAGTCCAGATGGGAGTCCTCATCGGAGTACTCTCCATCTTGTGACACCGAATTGGCTGACTCCGAGCTGTCCCTAACATGTGCAGCAGACTGTCCTAGACGAGGAGCGACCCGGGATGCCGGTGGCTTGGCACGGTGAGGTCCAATGACTGGCGCCACGGGCACCGCGCCGTTCCCAAGCCCCAGGGGCCCAGACGCCTGCTCGGCCGTCGGTATTGCAGGGATGTCCACCGGGTTAATCCTCGGGAGCTCGTAGGACACCGGCGGGCCGTCGTACTCGAGAGCGATGGAGTAGTCGAGGTTCTCCGGCGCAACGGGGATCGTGGTCCCAGGCGGGAACATCTTCTTCATCATCTCCTCCCAGTCGACGGCGCCCGCCATCTACTCGATGCAATCTGTCGAACGCCTGCTCCGCCCTTTAATCTTTAGTTCTCAACTGAAAAAGAACCTAGCACCACTCTCCCCAACAAAAATTGCACCCCAAATCGAGCTCCGCGCGGCCTCCACGGAGCAAATCTCACCACCGCAACCTGAGTCAAAGCCGAAATGAGTTATTTCTAAACCCGGCCGCCTGGACTGGCCCCTTCCAGCGACCGCCAACCAAAAGCCGGGTCAAAGAAATCCACCCTCTCCACTAGCGTGGTGAGTCAACACCAACCTCAGCTCCCTCCCAACGACTCCGGTCAGTCAAGAACTCAAAAACAAACCTTTGGAACGTGTAAGGCACCGTTTGAAGAGAGCGGAACTGGAGTTGGACGGCAAATCAGACGACGCCGGTGCGGGAATTGCAGGCTCGTAGCAGTCTTTGAAAGGGAAATACGGGGTGGGTCGTGGACTAGAACTAGTCAAGGCGCGGTTTTTATCCTGTTCTTTGATGACTGGTAATGGGAATGAAATGGTGGACGGAAGGGGAGCGGGTTCAGACCGGAGAAGACGATGGACAGTTCAGTTTCGCATCCGCCAAAAGCAACTGCAAAGGTCTCACTTTTCCAGCAGTGTTCCCATTTCATTTTCACAAAACTCTTTTTCTCGCTAGAAATAAATAAATAATCAGAAAAAGAACTCTTATGCCTATTTTGTCTGTTAAAAATAGGTGAAAATAGTTTTAAAAAATATTTAAATTTTACTTAATTTAACTTGTTTAAGCCCTTATCATAGGCTTAGCACCAGACGCAATCACGCAAAAGGCCATCTTTGAGCAAACAAGTTCATGGAACTTTGTCAAGATGGTTCACAGCAATCCTCGTGTCTTCGGTGGGGTCGCGAGATACAAGTTCATGGAAAAGTACTCGTAACCGTTGAAACAGCCGGGATTCTCGAGATCAGGGAACTTCGTCAAGATGGTGATATGCCACTGATCGCTGAGGCGCCTGATGTTCTCAAGTCACAGTCGGCAAGCTCACGAACAGCGAGCTGCACCAGGTTTTCTCTGAATGTAAGCAGGTTTTACATGCCAGTATTTTGTTGGTCAACCAATATTTTTTGTTGGCTTTCCTTCATGCAAATATGAACAATTCTGTGCTTGCCATGTATTCTGAATTTGTTTGCTGCTCTCTGTTAGAGCACCCACAGTGTACCAGTGCCTAGAAGAATCTTCTCGTTGAAGCACCGATGAAAGGAGGGTGAAAACACTGCAACCATCGATGCCTCAGCATCGGTGAAAGAGGAAGCACATGATGCTTAGAACGGTTGTGAGGAGAAAAAAAAGATTAAAAAACTCAGACATCGTTGCCTCCATTGGGAGGGGAGCAAGACAGAGACACCGCTGTCTTGTGTCAGTGATGTGATATTTGGAGCATCAGTACATTATAGGTGATCTTAGAATAAAAAAAAAATCGAAACCTGTAGATCACCCCAAATGAGTGTTTTTAAAAAAGAATTTTAATTTAACCACCTGAAAATCATGATAAAATGATCAGCTTTGCAATGTTCTCCTGAGCCTCCCCAAACCAAGCAGTAAGCCTGTAGCTGCCTGGCTTTACTTGAAGGGGCGAAGGCTCTCCTATCACCCTTGAGCGCCGGAATGGCGGCCGCGGAGGAGGAGACGCCGTGCTGCATGTCGCACGCGTTCGAGCGCGCCGCTCGCAGCGACCCCGGTCGCCTTGCCGTCGTCCATGCGGCGGCCTCTGCTGGCGGCGGCGAGGATCGCTGCTTCACCTGCGGCGACCTCCTCGCCGCGGTCGGCTCCCTCTCCCGCCGCATCGCCGCCGCACTCGCCGACCGTCGCCACGAGTGCGGGCACGCAGGTTCGTGGACCGCGGCACCTGCGCCCGGTTGTTGATTTCGATCCCCCACTGTGATTTCGTCGTCTGATTGGGACGACCCTAATTTAGGATGTCGGGGCGACACTGCAGTGCCGATGGTCGTGGGGGTGTACGCCTGGCCGTCGGTGGAGTACGTTGCCGCCGTCCTCGCTGTCCTCAGGTGCGGCGAGGCGTTCCTGCCTCTCGACCCGTCATGGCCGGAGGAGAGGGTCTTGTCGGCCATCACGGCGTCCAACGCCGCACTCCTCCTGTCGTCAGTGGGGTCGCGAGAATCCCGCTTGTTTCAGAACTGCACTTGCCCTGTTCTGCACTTGGACGGCGACATCCGACATGGCTTTGGGGATCAATTTTGTCGGAGTTGTGGAGAGGAGTTTGCCTGGCCATGCTGCCGTGAGAGGCTGCGTAAGTTCTGCTACGTGATGTTCACATCTGGTTCCACTGGAAAACCAAAGGGCGTCTGTGGCACAGAGAAAGGTAAGCTGTGATCTTGCTTAGTCTTTTTGATGTATGATAATGGTTACAACAACGACAACAACAACAACAACTGAATAACTGATTTGGGGGGCTAGGCAGGTGTGAATAGCTGAAATTAAGAAATTTGTTCGATCGGTACATTGCAAAATCTGTGACCAGCGCTAAAGTTGTATATCTCATTGTTCTGGGTTTAGTCGTTTTCCATGGTTTACTTTGTACTGTTTTACCAGCCACCTCATGAAGACTTGTTTCTTTTCGTACCATGCCATAGGTCTTCTGAATCGCTTTTTGTGGATGCAAAGAAGGAATCCTTTGTGTTCAGATGATGTATTGTTATTTAAGACATCTGTCAGCTTCGTTGACCATCTTCAAGAGTTCCTTTCTGCTGTGTTGACTTGTACAAAACTTGTCATTTCTCCTCCCAGTGAGTGGAGAGCTAATCCGGCATCCTTAGCCAGCCTGATTAAGGTTACATCGATTTTTATTTGTAACGAAACACTGTTACGTTTTTCTTGCTTTTAAATAGTACTATGAAGTGTGTGTATACTGCTTCTGACTAGTTACTTTTTCTCACAAAATGTTTTATCCAGTGCTCCGATAGCATTTTTTTTTCCGCACCCATAGATCCAAAAAAAAAAAAAAGTAATCACTGTACCCTTTTGAATATGAAATCACCATTTAGTGCTTAAAAACTGAGCTGCATATACATTCTAGCAGCATGCTTGTTGACTAGATTGTTACATAGCAGCACAACTATCTATTTACATTTGATAACATTACTACCTCCGTCCTAATTTACTTGGCATCTTAGTCTCTTTAAGTTTTCCCATTTTACTTGTCATCCTCGCTTCCCAATACACTTATATCCATTCCCAATGCATCCCTATCTCTATTTCTCCCCTCCTCGTTTTCAGTACATCCCACCTTTTTCACCCTCCTTGATTCCCACGCTTACACCCAGGATGACAAGTAAAAGGGGAAAGAGGGAGTACCTTTTTCCCTGGAACAATTCATATTTACACCCAAATTATTCGCTTCTGAGAGGCAAGGGGTTGCTACCTGCACTATCTACACACACTTGGCTAAATGCGGTTAGCACAAATGTATAGTATATTCTGTCTTCTTCTTTTGTTACTGTTGCCAGAGATCAATGTACACAATTGTTTGTGTTCAGTAATTTTTGTATGGTGCCAATTATGAGGGCACTCTTCTGTTTAATAGAGATAGATGCTATCCCTGGTTTATATGCTCAAACTACTACAATGCTAGCTTGTACTTTATTTCTTTTGGCATGACATTGTTCTTGCACATCGCTGGTTCATCTTAGGTTTACCGAATATCAAGGATGACTTTGGTCCCATCACTTATGGAGATAATACTACCTGCCTTGGTGAAAAATGTTTCCAGTGGCTGCAACCCTCTTAGGGTCATAATATTTAGTGGGGAGCTCCTGGACATATCATTGTGGAAGAGAGTCCATGAAGTTCTGCCAGAGACTACCATTTTGAACCTGTATGGAACAACGGAGGTAATACTATTTTTATCTTTCAGATTAAGTTAACTTTCTTTTTATTGATGTATAGCTACCATTTCCTGTTGATATAAACATCACTAGCATGAGTAAACTTAAATTTTAAGCTAGTACCCTTTTTTTGTAATATGTATATAGTTTAGGATATAGTTTGTGCCATATTAATGGCAAATGGATGGGCTAGCCGTAGCTTTAGTGAAGCTCCAATGAATTTTAGGCTTAGGCTTATGATAAGAGTGCTTGATTTCCTGTTTGTTTTATACTTCATCAGTTGGGCATAATCTTGGTGCTATAATGCTATTTACTCCTATATATACAAATCTGGTCATTTTGGACAAGGTGCAGTCCTTGTTTAAACTTATAAATAATTTATTAATAATACAAGCGAAAATACCTTATCTAGAGTGCGAAAGTGAAAGTAAAAGGCATTGGTGGAGCAGGGTTTCGGGGGTTTTCTCGACTTGCATGAGAAGGTCTTCTTCTTCTTAATGCAATACCGTGGGGGCAGTCTCACCCCCACAGGTCGAGTTTTTTTAAACGACATAATTAGTAGTATTGTCTAAAAGCAAATATATTATCAGCTTGTTTGTGATCTTCTTTGCAACTGAATTCAAAGTTTTCACTCATATTTCAGGTTTCTGGTGACTGTACATTCTTTGATTGCAAAGATTTACCTAAAATTTTGAAGCAAGAAGTAATAAAAAGTGTACCAATTGGATTTCCTATTTCAAATTGTGGGGTTTCTCTTGTCACCAAGGATGGAGTAGGAGATGAAGGTGAAATCTCTGTCAGTGGAGCATGTTTGTTTACTGGCTACTTAGCTGATCCCAAGATAAGTAACTGCTCTGAAGACACTGAAACTTCACCGTATTACAATACTGGTGACTTTGCACGATGCCTGAAGTCTGGTGAACTTGTTTTCCTTGGGAGAAAGGACCGTACTGTAAAAGTTTATGGGCAGCGTTTCTCACTAGAGGAGGTAGAATTGACCTTAAGAGAACATCCTGATGTCAGTGGTGCTGTAGTTACTTATCAAGGTCATGGATTGTCAGATTTTACAGCATACCTAGTGTTGAAGAATAATGATGAATGCCAGGAATATACTCAGCACCATGGAGGTGCAAGTTCTTATAAAGATATCATAGCATCAATTAGAAGTTGGCTCGTGATGAAGCTTCCACCCGTTATGATTCCTAGGCATTTTCTCCCAATGAAATCATTTCCTTTGACTTCTTCTGGAAAGATAGACTATGTCAAAGTATCAAACTTGGAGTGTGTATTGGGACCTTATGAGATTGGCTCAGAAGGCTATGCAGTTGATCCAAAACTGCAAATTATCAAAAAGGTTTGCCATACCCTTTTCTCCTGAAAAGCTTGTTTTTACTGTTGATTTTGCCGTTCGTCGTTTGTTCCCATTTTCTTTTTTTGCTTTTTTATTCTTTAAGTCATGCCTTATTGATAGAACTTCTCTTCCATGAGTTACTGATAGAATTTTTGAAAATAGGCATTTTCTGATGCATTACATGTTGATGAAGTTTCTGAGTTTGATGACTTCTTCGCCTTGGGTGGTAACTCGATATCTGCTGCTCATGCGGCCCACAAACTGGGGATCGACATGAGGCTAATTTATGTCTATCCTACGCCTTCTATGCTTTTACATACTTTGCTTCTAGGCAACAGTAGTGTAATCTCTCCTACTAGTGAATTTCATAGCATGAAGAGGTTGAAGATATCTGCAAGCATACCAAGCTCCTTTAATCCAATTTCTACAAATCTGGACAATACCTTTCATGACAAAGGGCAGGAAAAAGGAGAGGATGTACATGATCATATTACTGGGAATTCTGTAAATGAAACAACTGATCAACTTAACAGTAATATGACATCTATTAGTAAATACCAGGAGAAAGACCTCTGCCCTGATACATGTTTGAACGATGGAAGTTTCAGTGGCAGACCTTGGATGTTAAACTTTTACTTACAAAAGAAGTGGTCTGTTGGCCGTTGCAATAGATTTATAGGTAGTTCAGGGAAACTACAACCTGAAGATGTTTGCTCCTATGTTCCATACAAAAATATAGGCCACCTATTGGAACTTTGGAATGTTCCTCTGGATTCATGTGTTGATGCCTCACCTTTGCTCGTCATGAACAATGAGATGATGAACATTTTTATCGGTTCCCATTCACATTTATTTCTCTGCATCGATGCTTGCAGGTGAGCATTGCTTGTTAGATGGATTTGTTTTTTCTGAGTTATTTGAAACTAGAATAGACTAATAGTTTAATGCACCTTTTATGCTCTAGAATATCTTTCTTTTAGATTGTTCTATTAGTTATTTTAAATTTGATTCAATGAGAATTCGGGCATGGTTGGTTGCTGCCTAGGAGCACATGCCTGGCTCAGGCAGTAGCATTTCTCAGGAGAAATCAAGCAGTCAAGTATGCCCTTAGATCTATCTGGTGTGTGAATATTGACTTTTGTTTGAACTTTTCCTCAATCATTATGCAGTGGTTCTGTGAGGTGGAGTGTCACATTGGAAGGACGTGTTGAGTGTTCTGCCAGTATAACTGGTGATTTCTCGGAGGTAACATTAACTCACCCCATGCAACAAAAAAAAAAAAAAGAAAGAAAAAAAGTTTGAGCAGCCATTCATACATACTCTGTGCAGGTTGTTGTTGGATGTTATAAGGGGAAAATTTACTTCCTTGATATGTCTACTGGAGAAACATGCTGGACCTTTCAAACTGGCGGGGAGGTACTTTGACGTGGGAAACTTTGTTTTTAATTAAGAATCATTTGTGTTTATGTTGGTATTTATTTTGTTGATGCAAGTTCAGAATCGAGTGTTTAAAATATTACAATTCCAACTGCTGTAAAATGTTCGGGTGTTTTTGTGGTGCGTATTATTTGATCACAGTGGAATTTTCCCATCTCTAATTGGTGGATCTTTCAGGTAAAAATGCAACCAGTTGTCGACAGCACAAGGAACTTAATATGGTACCATTTATTCTCACTCATCTTTTTCATTTTACTTTTCTCCACTGTACCTTTGTGTTCCTCATGTTTCCCCCAGTATATACACTATTTGCTTTTCGGGGAAAACATATTTATTTATGCAAAATAAGTCTTGGTTCATGTGGATATAGTGGTTTATCCTTTTTGTCCTCTTCTATCAGAGGCGTGATAGAAAATGTGCACACAAGATACCTCTGATTTTTACCCTAGAAAAAAGATACCTCTGATTCTCTGTTGCTGATTTTTTAATTAATATCACTGTTTCATATAATTTGCAGGTGTGGCTCATATGACCAGCACTTTTATGCACTAAATTATAAGGATCGGCGCTGCGTATACAAAATTTCTTGTGGTGGAAGCATCTATGGTTCTCCCGCTATAGACTTGGTATTGTCTCTTGTTGTACTAAGCATATTTATTTTTGATGCAAACCAAAAATTGTAGATCGTAAATATGGAGATGGGATGTACTAATCTTTCATAATCTGTACTGCCTCCTTGCAGGCACAAAATATGATCTATGTCGCATCTACGAGCGGTCTTGTGACTGCAATATCATTTGAGGTACCCAAGATCTACTTTGATAAGTTTCAAAGGCAAAAGCACACTTGTTTGTGTTTTTTCCTCATTAGCACATTGTCGATTCCATGGGATGTATTCTCTTCAATAAAATTTTGTGGTACAAACGAAAACACTAGTAGCCTCTCAAAATTCAAGTTTTGGAGTTTTCACTGGTTTCTTTTGGTCGTATCAGAGACTGCTATTCAGAATGGTTTGGCAATACGAAGCTGGTGCACCAATATTTGGTTCTCTCGTCATAGATCATAAAAATGAGAAAGGTATTTCTTTGATGAGTTCATGTGCAAGAGTATTCTGGAAATATCCATACGTTATGTCAAATTGTCTTCACAAGAAAAAGGAGTTCTGAGGTTACAATACCTTAGCATCAATCCATATGTGTGGAATCTTAGTGCAATTCTGCATTGATAAAGTATAATTTGCTGGTTATATACCATCATGTTTAATGGACAAGGTCTCTGCTTGTAGGATACATTTACCTTTTAATTTCATATCTGTAAGGCATTATATACAAGTATTGCCTCTTAGAATCAACAAAATTGGCATGAGTTATGTACATGCGAATCTGAGGCAACATAGGCTTTCCCTCTTAGAATCAATTGCGAATCTGCTATATAGTCTTTCTTCAGTGCACAAATGGCAGATTAAGCTGATTAGTGCTTTTCAATGTGCAGTTATTTGTTGCTTGGTTAATGGCCAGGTTATTGCATTGGACTTACAAGGCACTGTTGTTTGGAAGGTACATATTAATATTCTTTTGCGCTTTTCTGTGTTTTTATATCCAATTGAAATATGCTAGCCTGTATTTATTGTTGATGAAGTAAAAAAGGTGCTCCTGGAACTTACAATTATTTCATCCTCTTTATTATTTTAGTTCAGATTGTTGTTAACATTTGTTCACACTAATATTATTGCAGTTGATCCCATTTTCTTGTGCTGTGCCTACTCATCATATTTGTTAATGCACGTAGTTACAGCTAACTCTTAATGAACCAGGCAACTGTAAGTGGTCCTATTTTTGCTGGTGCATGTTGGTCATCCACCCTCCCTTCTCAGGTATATTTTCTGTTTATTTGCATTCTTAGTGATTATGTTTTCATGTTTACTATGGACAATGTTCATGCAAATTGTACATTCTTGAATGTGCAATATTCATACCAGATACCACAACTTTTGAAAATAAATAAAGAAAAGAAGATAGGCAGGCTGGTTTGGCCCTGGCTTGAGCTATACTAGGTATTAACTTGATGCATGCCCAATTTATAGGAAGCTAAGAAAATCTTTTGTGTTATGTAATTGACAGGTGCTGGTTCCTTCCCGTGATGGCAGTTTATACTCTTTTGATATTGTAAGTTTTAATTTCCTTATGCTGCTCTTCTTTTTAAGTCAATAAACCTTTTATATAGCAACTAATGAATCATGCTTATTAAAGAGGTTGCTGTATAATGGCTAATCCTTACATCTATTATTTTTTACTCTGTGGTAATTGAACTTATCTTACTGCTCTGTTTTGTTAAAAGGATTTGTATTTCTTTCTGATGCTAACGTAGCCATCGCTGATATATCTTAAAACACATTTCTAACCAAATGATCGGTGCTTGCTGGTTTATGAATAACAAGTTGAACAAGGTTATGTTCACAGTAAATCTTAGCCTTTTTTATATAATTTCAGTTCATTGAAAAGATACATAAATACTAGTGCTCTTTTCTTGCACTTTGGTAGAACATAACATTGTGCGAAGTGTTTTTTTTATTTATGACATAGCAACAAAGTCAATTAATGTTATTGTTGCAGTCTTCTGGTGCTCTTCTTTGGACGTACAAAGTTGGGGATCCAATTACTGCATCTGCTTTTGTCGATGAGTTGTTAATATCAGAGTCAGAGCCATTCGGACCATCTGAGAGGTGCTGAACTGACTGGGCTTACTGATAGAATAGCCATTAGCAAATTTATATCAATAAATTCAACATTGTTGCCTTTTGTTTCAGAATTGCTTGTATATGCACAAGCTCTGGGAAGGTCCATGTCATTAGGATTAGAGCTGATGTCAAGCTGGAGAAAGTTGGTGAAGGTGAAGAATGTGGGTTGGTCCATGGACTGGCATCCATTGATCTTCCAGGCGACATATTTTCATCACCATTGATGGTTGGTGGACGCATCTTTGTTGGATGCAGAGATGATCGGTTACATTGTCTATCAGTGACCATATAATAGCTCAATACATTTCTTGGCATCAATTATTTTTATTATAGACCATTTTACCGATCTGGTAGATTATCAGAGTAAACAGAACAGATGCTGAGAGCAGAACAACAGCAACCCATGAACGAACCTCAAGTCTTTAGGTCCTCATTCACGAAAGGCTCATAAGCTAGTTATTCAGTAACACGTGCCTAGTCTGAATTCTCCACTGTAAACGGAGTTAGAACTTGACAAGGATGCTCATCACAGCATTACATTGTTAACACTGGATCTACCAAAGTAAATCTGACGACTAATAGTTGCTTTAAAATTTCTCGCTTACATAGGTAACCTGTGGGATTATATGAATAAAGACCGCTGACTAGCCACCACAATCTTGGCTACAAAATCTCAATTTCGAGGCAGTTGCTTATCCAAGGAAGTTCATGATCACCAGGTGGAGCACCAGATTGCACAGAACAAAGTCAGTAAAAGCCCTTTCAGGGGGGAGATCCTGTAGAAAATATTAGAACTGCAACGTGACGAAACAATGTGAAGGGCAAATGATCCTAGCAAATGAGGATGAAAGTAACATCACCTTAAATTCCTTGTTATCTTTGTTCACTTGAATACGGAGACAAACTGATAAAAAATTAGTGTTCGTCATATATAATTCAGTCAATTTAATAGTTTAATCAGAATTGAAAGGCAGTTAAGAAATTTCCACCTGCTAGTACTGCAGTTCCTATGCATGAAAGGACCCCTGAGAGGAATGAGTTGAAGGGAAATGTCCCAACTAATGCCATGTAAGCAACCTGTTTGGAAATAAAAACAGCAGTCCAATAGTAAGTACCATAAAGCTGAAGGCATTTGCAGTAACATGAAAAGGCCAAACTATCACATTTTCAATAAGGGTGTAGGAACGTCTAGTCACCAATGAACTTTTGGGGCACTAAATACCATGATACTACTAGAAATGGAAGCAATGCTAACTGCACTATTGTGCTAATATATCCACACAGTCTAGTTCTCAGTTGGAAGGCAAAGCAAACATTTGCATCTGAGTTTGTTCTCAATAAAGTAAAAAAAAAAACTGTCACTAACGAACATATTTGCTTGTGTAGTTTACCGTACTTCACCATTTTTAATGTTTAGTGAAAATTCACCAAAGGAAAGATACGTACATACTTAGGGTTACTCAGGTCACAAACAATATTTCGAACTCTTTAAAAACAAATGTCATCAACTGAAGAAACAAGTTTTTTTTTTTTTTCATTTCTCACCTGAATGAGAGCAGTAGCAACAGCGAAAAGCACATACAGGTCAATGATCTGTAGGTACAACACACGACGAGAGTCAAGGATCAGCTGATCAGCTGGAGGCTATTGATGACAGTAAATGGTTTTGAGGAGGAGAGAACGGTCAAAACAGGGTACCTTAAGATTCGCTGGTGTAGCAGCATAAGCCCTGCTCAGGGACTGGATTAGAACCCTTGCATCACTCGTGGCCCGTGGCATTCTGAAAACCTCGTGTCCTATACTTCAAACTGATCAGAATGCAGGCAAGTAAAATTCAGATTTTTAGGAACGCAGGAGATTTTCATTCCAAAAAAAAAGGAATGCAGAAAATTTGATCTAGGATTTTCTTACGATTCATGAATCCAGATTGCCAACACACATGGAATCACATGCTATACTCCGAAACCCCAAATATGTTGACGCTAGATCTAAATCTGACAGCAAAAGAGGAGGTAAACCGGCAACGATGAGCAGAGCATTTGGACTTTTGGAGCGCCTCTGATCCACTCACAGCCAGGGTTCATAAAACCACGGTAAACCGTTCAGTTTTCATGGTTTTTGATTTTACCGTTGTGATCCGGTTTCAATAAGGTTAGATGGGCCTGTTTCAAGCGGCCTAAGAACCTAAATCCAGCCCATACACATAAATTGGGCCTAGTCCATTCGAACGAGGCCTTAATTTTTTTTGCCTCTCAGAAAAAAAAAACTACAGGGTCGCATGCGAAAGGGGAAAATGTCGCAGTCGTCCTTCGAATACTCACTGCAGTTACTGGTACCGTTCATCGAGACAAAGCCTCTTAATCAATCACTATCGGATTAACACACACGCTAAGTCTGAATTTGAATTGGTCGTGCAAAGGGCGCATGCTTCGACTTGTTCATGCCTTGCCGGTGCACGTCAGACATGGTCAGACAAATCCGCGTTGATTTGGTTATCATGCAGACAGACCGAGCAAGGTCATACTAACAGTGGAGAAGCATGCCTTGCCTTTTCACTGTACATTTTACAGTTCAGAAAAGCCGATGCACATCAGCAATCATACAGGTGGAAGCGATATGTAATCGAACACAATGCACATCTGTGAGATGAGAGTGAGCAGTGGAACGCTCTAATCCTTGGAATTCTTGTACTCGTTTACAGGTCCAACAGAACCAATCCTCATCTCGGAACAGAAGGGAGAAAAAAACATGCGAACAAAAGAACTATTATGATCCATTACAGCATCATTTTTCAACCAAAACGAACGCCTAAACATTTGCAGTCAGATTTTTCTTCCCGCCAGCTCTGATAACCAACGCTGCAGGAACTGTTTGCCCGAAAGAATTCATGTGATGATTATCTGGTATAATGAGCTCAGGGGAACGTGAAGGATCCACCAATCTGCGAGCTCTGGGACGGCGGGTTGATGGCCACCCACAGCAGCGAGATGGTGATGGCGAGGAGGCCGGACCACACAAAAACGATGGTCGGCGTCCGCCCTCTCCTCCCCATCAGCCCCTTGGCGAACGGGTACAGGTGAGCCAGCACCCAGAAGCTGAAGAACACACCACCAAGAAGCCTGCTCCACTGGGGGATATCGCTGTATATAGTACGGCTGAAGCCGACAGCGATGGCAATCAGGTTCACCATCATGATGACGATCGGCGGGATCATGAGCGATGTCCACTTGACAATGTAGAGGTCAGCAAACTCATCGTCCACATCATCTCCACCGGACTTGGATGTCAGTGTGAAGGAGATCTCGATGCCAGCAATCACCTTGAGAAGCCCCTGGAGCACAGCAGCAAGGTGGGCACTCGTTCCCCCAATAAGCCAAAACTGCTCGTTCCGCCACCATTCTTCTAAGTTGATCCCTGACCACTTGATCTCGAGCACAGCAAGCATGGACAGGGTTAGAGTGATGACCAGCAGATAGGTCAGGAAGGTCACGCTGAGTTGCTGCACGATGAACTGTCCAGAGAAGAGGGAGAGCGCTGGCAGGAAGCAGTAGACGATGAGGAAGATAGATGTGAACGGGTAGATGCCAACATTCAAGTATGCAATCCTCTGAAGAAATTTCATCCTTCGGCTTGCAAGCAGTGCATTGTTGCGGGAGAAGAAGATTTCCACTGAACCAGTAGCCCACCGGAGCACCTGATGGAGGCGATCGGTAAGGTTGATCGGTGCAGTGCCACGGAAAGCATCACGCTTGGTCACACAGTACACTGACTTCCATCCACGGTTGTGCATCCGGTACCCAGTGACCACATCCTCTGTGACTGAACCATAGATCCAACCAACACGCTGACCCCACTCAGTCTTGTCTTCGTACCAGCATGAGATGACACTGATGGCCTCAGCAACCGTGGACGCATCAAGGAGATCACGAGGGACAGTGAGGGCACCAGGAGGGCGGCCATTCTTGACGCCAGGGTGATCAGCCAATGGGCGCCCTTGGAATTCAGCAATTGGAATAGAATTGATGAGGAAGTTTGAGTTTCCAAACTTCTTGGGGAATGATGACATGTTCATTTCATCCTCATCAAAGTCTGCCATTCTCAGAGCCCGGGTCTCTTCTGGGGCAGCAGCTGAAGTTTTGATCTTGCGTCTCTGGGGGAAGCAGCAGCTGCAGCAGCCACCATGCTCCTTGGTGCGTGGAGGATCAAATCCATATAGAGCGACCCGGCGGAAAAGACAGCCAGTGCCAACATAAACTGGTCCCATGAGGCCATCCAGTGCCCGCATATTGACATCAAAGAAGACTGTGTTATGATTAGCATAGCGATCTGATGGATCAATGCCCTCAAACCGCTGCGGGAACTGGACATAGCCAATGCGGTCACCACCACGGTCCATCATGAAGCACATGCCTTCACGGAAAGCTTGTGAGTTATAAACATAGTGGTCACAGTCAAGGTTGAGGATGAAGGGACCATTTGACATGACAGCAGATGCACGGACTAGAGCATTCATCGCACCAGCCTTCTTGTTGTGGTCATAGCCAGGACGCTTCTCTCGGGACATGTAGACCAACATTGGCAAACGAATGTCGACCTCAGTAAAGTCAAGTGGTCTGCCTTCTTCACCAGTGGTGCCATACAATGGATCGTCACTAGGAGGTTTAAGCATCACCTGAAGAAGAGAACAATAATAAAAATCAGCTGCCTTTCTCCTTGGGAGATTACAGGAATAGCTGACTCAAGTACATTACGTACTGCTTACATGTAGCTACTACCTAATTTGTTACACATTACTACCCAAGAAGCAATGATAGTACCATTAGAGATGCTTATAATATCTTATCCTAAGGTACAGATACTACGTAACAGATTTAGGAATGGTAATGTGATGCATACCTGAATTATTCCAGCATGGTCACCACGAGAATGCTCAGCAGAAGGTTGAATCCAAGTACCAGGCCAATGTGTGCCATCTGCCATCCAGGTAGCTTTTGGAATCTTAACAGGCTCCACTGCCTCATCAAGTGCAACCTCTCGCTGCCTTTTCATTGCCTTGATTTCTTCCCTAGCATGGTACGCATCAGAGCGACGGCGAATTGAGTCAGGCAGCCCATTGATTCTGACCTTGAACTCGTCATACTCCCTCTTGATCCTTCTCCTGTCCTTGACAAAGTCCGAGCGGACCTTGTTCTTGTATGGATCCTTCTTCAGATTGAAGTAGCTCTCAGGATTGCGAGGCTCGATACCATGCTTGCGGCAGAAAGGAGCCCACATATTAGCAAAGCTAGCAGCTTCAGCCATTGCTTCAAACGTGAGGAGAGCCCCTCCATCATCAGAAACATAGCAAGAAAGCTTCTCAACAGGGTAGTCGGCAGCAAGGATGGACAGAATAGTGTTTGCTGTGACCAACGGAGGTTCTTTCTCAGGATCTGCAGTAGACACAAAGATATCAAGCCCTGGTAAATCAGATCGTCCAGTAGGGTTTGACGGTGTTGGGGTCTCAAACTTGTCTTTAAGGACAGCCAGATCTGTTGCTCGGTTAACAGGGCACAACTTTGGCAGCTGATCCAGTAGCCAAGAAAAGCCAAACCAGATTTCACAAACAACAGACATGCCCCACAGCCATATCGCATCCTTGTTCTTGTTTTTGATTCTCCATGCAAGGAACAGACCAAGGACAGCCATGCGGATAAGAATGAGAAGCCTGCAGTAAGCAGCAAAACCAAGATTGGAACAGAGAATGTCTAAACTCTATAACAGAAACTTTGAGATATATATAAAAAGAAGAAGAAGAAGAAGCACAAGTAGGGGGTGGCATTCTGCACACAGGAACAAGTCATTTACCTGTATGGGCTAAGGATGCCTGCAGGGATCTGGAGCTTTCGGGTGAGCGGCCTCCACGGCTTGCTGGTGAATTCTGCTGGCTGCCCATCGGCTCCTCCACCCAGTCCGCCTCCACCACCGCCACCGCTCTCCAGCTCATTCTCCTTGGGCCAGATGGCATTGCCATACCCATACGTGCCCTTGGTCTCAAACAGCCAGCGGTTGTGATCCCAGTCTCCGGTCTGGCTCCTGGTCATGGCCTTCTGGGAGCGCATAATTGAGAGGCGCCTCTCCATCCTCGATGCAGGAGCAGCACCACTGCCAGGCGGGGGAGGCAGCGACAGCGTCGGCCTGGCATTGCCGAGCACCTCCTCCAGCTCGGTGTTCTTGTAAGGCTCCTTGCAGCCCGGGCAGACGCCGCCGTTCTTGACGGCGTCGCCGAAGCACTCGGAGCAGATCTTGAAGTCGCACTCGCAGGGCAGGATGTCCTCGCCGCGCTCGTCGCTCATGACCTTGCTGTCGCATCCGTTGACGGCGCAGGAGGATCCCTTGGCGCCTGCCATCTGCGGGTGGCTGGCCTCGGAGTCGATGACCTTGTCCATGAGGTGCGCGCGCGTGACGCTGTTGAACCCGCCGGTGAAGAGCGAGCTGGAGACGTACTGCTCCTCGACGCGCGCGGAGATGGCCGGGTCCATGGGCTGGTTGTCTGGCGTCGCCGGGATGTGGACGTGGTAGCTGTGGAACTCCTGGCGGTCCGGCGAGAAGTCGCCGCTGTTGCCCAGCTCGCTGTCGAGGTCGTCGCGCGAGTAGCTGACGTAGCGGCCGGAGTGCGTGCGGCGGGCGAAGGTGACCATGGGGCGGTCCGCGACGCCACCCTGGGCGCGGGCTTCGTCGCCGGAGTAGGACATGCGGCTGAGGCGGCTGCTGTTGCTGTGGCGGAGGCCGCCGTTGGAGGCCATGGAGTCTTCTAGTCCGTGGATCGGTCAGTCACTGGCTGATCTGCGAGGAGAAGAAGGAACAAATCGAAAGGTGAGTCGTGAATCCTCGACGAACAAACAGGACACTGGACTCGTAGTACTGGTTTGGAGGAAATCAGACAGCGGCCGAGAAATCGGGGCGGATTCCCGGGTGGCGTATTCAAACGACGGACACAGGAACAAGAGGAGCGCAAATCTGCCTAGACTTTGCGAGCAATCCAAAGCCAGTAGAAACAATCCGTCTCGAAAACAAAAATCTAATCTGTATCTGTCGGAAATCTCTTCCCAGCGATCACCCGGACGCCGCACTCCTTCAGACGAGCAAATCTAAGAAGACGCGCCAACGGATTCAGGAGACAAGGACCGAGCAGCAGCGGTGGGCTGAGGTTCTTACCATTCCACTCGAAATCCAGGCGGG
Source organism: Zoysia japonica (assembly GCA_001602275.1). Classification (NCBI taxonomy): domain Eukaryota; kingdom Viridiplantae; phylum Streptophyta; class Magnoliopsida; order Poales; family Poaceae; genus Zoysia; species Zoysia japonica. Next base: position 335,005 of record BCLF01000141.1, read on the forward strand.
CCCAGTCAAAACGCGGAGATGGATGGAGAGGGAGAGCTAGGCCGGAGGTGGTAATGAGGAAGGTCCGGGAGAGGAGAGGAGGCGAGGGGAGCAGCAGCAGCAGTAGTAGTAGTAGTAGTAGTGGGAAACTTGAAGGCGCGTTTGCGTTTGGTGAGTGAGAATAGATCAAACTAGAGAGAGAGCTGCCTTCACCGCAGCACCGAGCGAAGACGAAGTCCACAGGAAGCAAGAGCAGGAAGAAGACAGGGAGGAAAGGCTCAACACGCATCAGTCACATGGGGAAGGGGATTGGAGGCCGAGGTGCCAAAAAAATTCAAATAAAAGCACCCGGGGATGATAAAGAAAGGCTGGTGCCGCCGCTGCATGGAGTGGAACACAGGCAAGGCGAAGCTGTGTAGCCATACAAGGAAGGAAAAACGCGTGCGCCCAGCTGGTGTGGTGTGGCTTCTACGACGACGGCGACGGTCACCGCCGGCATGCTAACGGCTGGTTTTGACGTCAACTCAGCTAGCTTACCAGCCGGCATCCAACTCTGCTTGCTGGATACTCCCTGGATTACGATGATGAGGTGATCAATAATCAGTGCTCAGACGGCCCAAGTGCTGTACTCCATCCAGCTTGTTGATTCGGCACAAGGAAGCCGTTGGGTGTTCCTGAATTCCAGCGACACGGAGGGAGCGCATCCAACGGTCGTTGGGGTCCTCCTCAGGTGCTCGTACAAGTGCTAGTAGCATGTAGGTGGTCCAGGTGGACGGACCGCGCGTCGGTGGCAGAGACGAGACGACACGGAGTTTGGTTTGACCAACAAACCACAGATTATTACTCGAATCGAAGAGGCCTCATGCGACGCGTTGACCAGCCCAACATACGCCCTGCCTGGACATACGGCATCATGTGCCCTGGTACAAGTACTCTAGTAGAGTAGATGCGTTCAGCGCAAAGTCTTACTCCTTCAAAAGTTGCACAATCCGTAACTTACAGTTTACATCTTTCGAATTCAGGTTGGAACACTATAGATGCTTGGTAGGAGTACTTTTTTTTTATCAAACCATATCTGTATTCATAGCCAAACAAAAATAATACAAAGTACCATACAAATATAAATACAAATACAAATACGATTAGAGAGGATACAAATGACAGCCAAACCCTGCACAGTAAAAAAAAAACAACCAAATTACTGTCGCCGTGAAGAGCCACGAAACTTGTCCACCGTTCTAAGAGCCGAATGAGCTCCATCACTAGAAAGCTTTGAAGAGAGCCCAAGAAAACGCTCGTCGCCATAAACAAGATGAAACCAACATTGAACGCACATTCACCACTAGAACCGCATCTCAAGATCCAATGACCACAAAACCAGACTCGCTAACGACGATAAGTGTCGCCGTGAAAACCTCGAGCCCGACCGTCTCTCCGAGCTGCTGCACAACCCACAGCTGTGTCAGTACTCAAAAATCAAAAAGCCGACGAACTCACCTCTCTACCGGACCGATGAGAAGTCGAAGCCGACTTCTATAAACGAGCTCCACTCTGAGAGCACCCCCTTCACGAGCTCATCGCCGACGCTGGAGTGAAGCATCAACGAAGCGAGAAAGAGCTAGAGATCCACGCCGGCGCCATCGCTTCACCAAACAGGACCGAAAACCTAACTCTAAAAAACTAGGGATCAAACCACCCTGCCGGTAGCCCCCTCCACGGTCTGCTGTAGCTGAACGAAGCTTCTTGGTAGGAGTACTTGGTACGAGTAAAGAGAGGAACTTGAGGACAGATTCTGATAAAGAGGAGAGTTTTTCTGAGAGGAGCTCGAGCCACCCCACCAAGCCCCCACCCTCGACACCCACAAGGCCCCAACCCCCACGCATGCCGCCGACCAGACCTCATCCGCGCGCACTCCTCGAGGCTCAAACTTCGCGCCCCTCGCAAACAATGTACGCCACCAGGTGACGCCGACGCGCGCAGGGCGTTCGACCGTATGCCACCCAACAACCGCGTCGCCTGGAACGCCACGGTCCTTCAGAATTTCACGCGTAGCACTGCAAGTGCGGGGCGACCGACAAGGCAAGGGCCGTCCAAGACACGATGTCCATCAGAAACAAAACAGACTCTCTGCGCCGTGAACGGTGAGGTGCTCTTACAATATGACTGTACATCAGGAGCGTTTATATTCATTTATTGGGGAAAACGTGGGACTTGAAGTCGCAGATTGCATATCATATCTGATCATAATTTTCAATCACCATTGTTGTCAACTTATTCTGGACTACTGGCGGACCTGCCATGATGGCAGGGTATTCCCCGGAATACCCGGCTTTTTTTCAAAAAATGAGTATATATTGATAATTTATGGTTTCTTTGAAAGGTAATATTTTCATAAGAATTATATAGGAATTTCAGCTTTATTTGAAATGCGAGAAATTTCTCTGTTTCTGTATTTTTTCTATAAAATTGAACTAATTCTTGTGAAATTCCTCTGAGATTCCTGCATTGCAAACAGGGTCCTCATAAAAATCAGTTCAATTTCAAAAGAAAAATACAGGAAATATGAATTTTTCCTCTAATCTAAACGAGGCCTTAAATAGAGCCAAATTTACTTTCAACATGAATTTTTCCTTCAATCTAAAGGAGCAGGGTTCCATCGTCCATTTGAACTTGATCACTTTATAATTGATATGAGTACACAAGAAAGATTCTGAAAAATGTACAATGGTTGAATTTTCCATTATGTTAGTTGAAACAAAGAAATATATTAGATATGATGTTATAGCATATGAAATTTGTGCTAATTTTTTCACTAACAACTGCTAGTGTTGAGAGGGTATTCTGTCCAATAAATTATACACGTGAGAACAAATTAAAAAATAAAATGAGAGGTTAATACTTAATGATGATTGTATCGTTGCATGTTAGCATTAATCTTGACTAGTGCGTGAGTTAGATTTGTATGGTTGTTGTCCGTCAGTGTCGTGCTTAGATCATTTAGTTAGCATGTCTTTTAGTGGTGTGTATCATGGATGAGCTGCAGCAGAAGAATGACTCGCGGCCGCTGCAGTAGGCCGCGTCTCAGGTACGGAGGAAGCTAGTGGCTCACATTTGCATGCATGTTAGTTTGTTAGCCTGAGGTGCGCTGCATTCGCATCGAGGCAGAGTCCTGCATGCCACGGCGCCGAACTTGGCGGACACACGAGCTGGTGCACGCCGTGGCGAACGAGTCCAGTGCCATGCCGTGCAGTTCGTGCGCGTCATGGCGTCATATCCGGACGTGGGCGTCCTAGGGCTGTATCCTTACATATTTAATAGCTAATGATAAACCAGAAAACGCAGAAAACGTTGCAGCGTTCGGCAGCACAAATTCCTGTCTCTCACGTGTGTTGTGTTTATCAATTTCATTGTGATGGCCAGCCCCAACATTGCACTCATCGAGAGTGTTTTTTTTTCTAAAAGAGTAGAAAAATATAATTTCTCTTAAGTAGGTTGAATATGTCACGGATAAAAGTAATTTTTTATTTTTATTACATAAATTTTTTTCTTTAAAGATTAGGAATACCCGACTGACAGCATGCAACCCTCTTCAGTTAGTACTCTCTGGAGGCATTGTTGACCTCTGATTGCCAACTGTACCAATAAACTCCACTGCCGCTTTTAACGCGTTTATAGATGCCAGGTTCGACAGACTTGTTGATGACCATGTTGGTTCGCCTCCGGCTAAATCAGATACTCCCCGGAATACAATCACAGGTATGCCAGGAGATGTTGTCGTCTGTTCAAGTAGTAAGTTAATCTCTATCTTAATTTCATGATTATCTTAAAACTATGTACTGCAAAATACACTAAAATTGCATGCATGAAAATTAGGAGACATATGATACAGTAGAATTTAAAACTCACCATCACCACTGCTGCGCTCTCCTCATCAATAGTTGATGCCCCAAATTCTGTGAAAAGGAATTTCCTATATTCTGCGTTATCAAGAAAGATGTCAGATGTGGCTCCTTTAAGCCCATAGACAACTTTAGGAGTTGCTGGCAAGCAGAAATTGTCATTGCATCTTTCAAGTTTGACCTGTAAAACCTTACAGTTAGTAAGCTGTGATTAGCCGTGGGCTATTAAATCTACCTGTTATGTTCCAAGATATACTAGATCACTCACATTAAGTTGTTCTGCGATCTTGAACCATGCCTTATCTACAGGTAGCCAGAAAACTTCTTCCATAAGTTTGCCGACAGAGTATAGTTCCTCGTTTCTATACTTAAGGGACCCAAGCAAGTTCTCTCCTCCATTTGGGACGTTATATTTTCCAAAGCTTAGTTCTACTGATGACTCTTTTAATGATCCGAACTTCTGAAATAGTTAGAAATGCCAGAGATTATGGTGAGTTTGAAGTCCTATATGGTCCATGCTAAATTATATGCCAATCTGTAAATCATTTTGCACTTTTTCATCCTGAAACTGGTAGGTTATGATTATAAAAATATAAAATGTAACACGAAGAATCTTGACATATCACTACTATTTAAAAGCACAGTTTTTCTTTTCTAGGCACACACAATAAAATGTCTCAACAGAGATGAGTTATACTACATGCACACAGAAAATGCACTAGAATTATCTCCTCTTACAAATCTAACGGATGAAAACGCTTCACCGACATCTCTTACAAATCTAACGGATAAGCTCTTCCAGATCTTCCAAATCAGGGGCCTACACAGATTATTGTTACACAGATTATTGTTAGTTAACAAAAATAACTACTCGGAAAAAATATATGAGATAAAAAAATTGTTGAAAAACAAAACAACTTTTGAAAAACGGTTGTTTTGTTTTGTGGATCCAACAATTTTTTCAAAACACAGGTTCAGTGAAAAACAAAACAATGATTGTAGATCGATCGAGTGAAAAAACAACGTGTGTGAACTAACAATCGTGTGCGAAAAAAATTGTTGGAAAACAAAACACGCGAGTCCTTGTAGATCGATCTAAACGCAGGGCTTGTAGATCCTATCTCTACTTTTAGATTTTATACATATTCCACTGTTATTAGTGCATCGGTTATGTCATCTGGTGCCCCGTTTTTCAACTAATAGCTGTGTGTTGGCGTCTCACATATTTTATCGAAAAATTGTATGCTACCGCTATGGTAATTTATGATGAAGAATAAGAAACTTTAAATTTTAATATTAATATATTTTTTAGTTAATTTTTTAGACTATAGCGTTAGCACGAGCATCGATATATGTTTGATCCTTTTTCTATGCCTATGTGCGATGTAGAATGGAGCATCCTCTTTTTTTGTGTTACAAATAAGTAAAATGCTATTTCGGATCTTTCAAATCTTGAATTCACAAGGATCATTGTTAGCCAACAAAATACAACTACATGTAATAAATATATAGAATTGGGGTTGTCCGACGAATTGCTTCCCACTGCTACCATCCATCCGCTAATTTATGGTGAAGAATGAGAAACTTTAAGTTTAATATTAATATATTATATTTTTTTAAGTTAATATTTTTCCTTAGACCGTGGCGTTAGCACGGACATCGAGGGGACTAGTTTCTTAAAGGACTGGTCGAGTTTGCCACTTCAGTTTAACTTTGCTTGAAAACTTTGGATCAGCAGTACACTCGTAGTTTTTTTTTTTTCACAGTAATTGCTGAACTAAGATATAAACAGATTCCAACCGATCTGTTATGTGGAAATTTTCCTATTCTGGTCAAGGGGGGGGGTACCTTCCATGTCCATGCTCCTGTGTAAGCAACGAGCTTGGGAACGCTAACATCGCCGAATGACATGGAGTCATTAGTACTCCCTGCAGTTCCATAGTGAACAATTCCAGACACAGTGAAGACATCAATGAGAGTCTGTACAGTGACAGCTGCGTTCAACTGGAGAAAGAGAAAGAGGTAAACATGAAGGTAATGGTATCCAGAAGGCAAAATGAATCATGCACGTGTGTTGTTTCAATTTGAGTACCCTGCGTTGTCCTGTCAATGCGTATATAACATTGACACCTCGAACGCTGCCGATGTGAAACCGTCTTCCTGAAATTATATGAAGTCATTTTGCATTCCTGAAAGACCATGTGGATTCAAACACACTCAACAGCTATGTCGAACCTCCTTTTGTGAACTCAAAACATGCATAAGAACAGAGAAATTGTAAACACATTTAATTTTGTGTTTGTATCTGAAAGCATTTCATCTTATGGGAACTGGTTAAGTGCACTGCATTGTGATTAAGATCGTCACTTACATGTATGATGCTTCATCTGTCATGTAATAGCTTTTTCTTTGGTGTTCTTAACAAGTTGTTTTCTAGTATTATTTATCACAGAATACAGATCGACACAGCCTTTGGCAGATTACTGCTTTCGTTTCTGGCCCCCACTTTGTTATATCTGGGTTGAATTTGCAGTTTACCATCACATGATAATACCAAGAAACTGCTGGAATGATATACGGAGTAGAAAACAGAGGAGAAAAGAGAGAAGAAAAAGGCATCTGGTGGGACAGCTAGGCATATGAAGTATGTATATGAGCGGTCAGCACAAGATAAGCGTGGAGATTAGAAATGCATGGCTCAGATTTACCGTAGAGGTCAATGAAGGGAATGACAGGCCAGGGGCTGAAGCAGCCGGAAACCTGCAGCACGGTGGCCTCGTCGACGTACGACATGATAAGCCCGAGGGAAGGGCCTCGCCGGCTGACCTTGTCGAGCTGCCAGCGCACGCGGCCCATGGAGTGCTGCGCCGGTAAGGCGGCGGAGGAGCAGGCGAGCAGACAGATGAAGAGCATGAGCAGCGGCAGCACCTGCCGCAGCGCTGGGCTCGCAGTGTAGTGTCCCATGGTCGCGATGTCTGAAATCTGGAGGTGCCAACTTGGCAAGGAGGAGGTGGCTCGTCAATGAAATCAGGAGTGTGCTGGTCCTGCTGGACTGCTGATACAAGACGAAGCGGTTGGTGCTGCATCAATATATCAATTTAGCAGAGGGCTTCGTTCCGGCTGTCACATTGCGCAATATTTTTTGAGGGCGCCCCCATCGCGTCGCCGTCCCAATCGTGGACACCCCTCAATTCCACACAGCTCTCTGCGGTGACTACTCCAGCTCATTTTATTTCAGCATTGTCCTAAAATTATATTAAAAATACAAATCTTTGCGAGAGCTATTCTTACAATATTACTGCACATCAGAAACGTTTCTATCCATTTATTGGAGGGGACGTGGTACTTGAAGCCGCGGATTGCATGCCATATCTGATCGTAATTTTCAATCATTGTTGTAAGCTTATTCTGGACTGGTACTGGATGAGCATCCTGCCATCTTCTTCAGTCAATACTCCTCTCTGCTGACTTTTGTTGACTTCTGATGGCCAACTGTAGCAACAAACTCCACTGCCACTTTTAATGCGTTTATAGATGCCAGGTTCATTAGGCTTGTTGATGACCATGTTGGTTCCCCTCCAGCTAAATCAGATACTCCCCGGAATACAATCACAGGTATGCCAGGGGATGTTGTCGTCTGTTGAAGCAGTAAGTGAATGAATCTCTTTCTTAATTTCATGATTGTCTTAAAACTATGAAGTGCAAATACACTAAAATTATCATGTGATACAGTAGAATTTAGAACTCACCATCACAACTGCTGCGCTCTCCTCATCAATAGTTGATACCCCAAATTCTGTGAAAAGGAACTTCCTGTATTCTGCGTTATCTAGAAACATGTCAGCTGTGGCTCCTTTAAGCCCATAGACAACTTGAGGAGTTGCTGGCAAGCAGAAAGTGTCATTGCATCTTTCAAGTTTGACCTGTAAAATTTCACATTTAGTAAGTTGTGATTAGCATGGTCTATTGAATCTCTGTTATATTTTCCAGATACAGCAGATCACTCACATTAAGTTGTTCTGCGATCTTGAACCATGTTGAATCTACAGGTAGCCAGAAAACTTCTTCCATAGGTTTACCCACAGAGTATAGTTCCTCGTTTCTGTACTTAAGGGATCCAAGCAGGTTCTCTCCTCCATTCGGGATGTTATATTCTCCAAAGCTTAATTCTGCTGATGACTCTTTTAATGATCCGAACTTCTGAAATAGTTAGAAATGCAAGAGATTATGGTAAGGGATGAGTTTGAAGTCCTATATGGCCCATGCTAAATTATATTATGCAAATCTTTAAATCATTTCAGAGGTACACTTGTAGTTTTTCTTTTTCCAGTGTAATTGCTGGACTGAGGTATATAAACAGATTCCAATCGATTTTCATCTTTATCTACGCTTGCATCATTACATCTTGTGTGGAAATTTGCATATTCAGGTCAAGGGGGTACCTTCCATGTCCAAGCTCCTGTGTAAGCAACAAGCTTGGGGACACTAACGTCGCCGAATAACATGGAGTCATTAGAACTCCCTGCAGTGCCATAGTGAACAATTCCAGACACTGTGAAGACATCAATGAGAGTCTGTACAGTGACAGCTGCGTTCAACTGGAGAAAGAGAGAGTTAAATATGAAGGTAATGGTATCTAGAGGGCAAAATGCTTGTTTTGTTTCAATTTGAGTACCCTGCGTTGTCCTGTCAATGCATATATAACATTGACACCTCGAATGCTGCCGATGTGAAACCGTCTTCCTGAAATTATGTGAAGTCATTTTTTGGATTCAAAAACACACTCAACTGCTATGTGGCACCTTCTTTTGTGAATTCAAAACATGCTCGAACAGAAAAAATTGTGAACATGTATAATTTTGAGTTTGTATCTGAAAGCATCTCGTCCTGTAGGAACTTGTGTTATTGGTTAAGTGAATTGCATTGTGACTAGGATCATCTCTTATATATATGCTGCTTCATCTTTCAGGTAATAACTTTTTCTTTGATGTTCTTAACATGTTATTTTTTACTATTCATCACAGAATACAGATTGACACAGCCTTTGATAGATTACTGCTTTCTTTTCTGGCCCCCTTTGTTATGTTCGTTTTAATTACTCCTATCTGGGTTTCATTTGCAGTTTACCATCAGTTGCTAATACCAAGAAGCTGCTGAAATGATACACTAGAAAACGGAGGAAAAAGAAAGAAGAAAAAGTCAACTGGGACAGCCAGGCATATGTAGTGTGTGTATCAGTGCAGTGTATGAGCGGCCAGCACAGATCAGAGGGACAAGATAAGCGTACAGATGGAAATGGACGGTCCAGATTTACCGTAGAGGTCAATGAAGGGAATGACGGGCCAGGGGCTGAAGTAGCCGGAAGCCTGCAGCGCGGTGGCCTCATCGACGTACGACATGACGAGGCCGAGGGACGGGCCTCGCCGGTTGACCTTGTCGAGCTGCCAGCGCACGCGGCCCATGGAGGGCTGCGCCGGTAAGGCGACGGAGGAGCCAGCGAGCAGGAAGATGAAGAGCATGAGCAGCGGCAGCACCTGCCGCAGCGCTGGGCTCGCACTGGAGTGCTCCGTGGTGGCCATCTCTGAAATCTGGTGGTGCCGTGTGGCTTGGCAAGGAGGAGGTTTTAAAGGCTCGTCAATGAAATTTTTGGGAGTTGGTGCTGCATCAATTTATTTGAGATGAATTTGATATATGTCATTATAATTTTGTAAACTTTTAAATATATCATTGATGTGTCGCTTGAATGACATGCAGTCAATCTCATGGTTGTCAATGTAAGAACAGTGTATGGCTATACTTTTTGCCAGACTGTGGTACTGCCTAAACGCCATACTACAAACGCAGGCCTTAAAATTTTCTAAGCTGTCCTTTGAAAATGACAGAGGAACTGTATTTCTATGCAGAAAAAAAAAACCAGACGTAACTTTTTGTTGACGGGTATTGCAATTTGCAATTAGAGAAGTAAGAGCCCAACATATTGTTGGGCCTTACTTCGCTTTTGGAGGGAAAACCAATCACTCAATCAGATCCGAACGAGCCCATAAAAAAAGCCCATGATGGCGTGGCGTGTCAGGCGGCGCCAGTCGCGCCGTCTTGATGGACCCCACCTACCATCCACCCACGTCACCTGCTCTGGTCGCATTGAAAGGGAGGGAAGGGAACTTCGTCCCGTCGCTGCACCGGAATCGAGCACCCCCTGCCAGCCACCCCGCCCCGATCCCGCCTCGCTCGCTAGGTTCCAATGGCGCCGCCCCCGTCCTCCGACCAGCCGGACGCCGCCACAGGGTCCGGCACCATCTCCAAGGTCCTCATCGTCATAGGTAACAGAGCATCCCCTTTTTCCTTGCCTCTCCCACCTACCGTCGCGTCGCATGTTGCTCATTTCGCCCTTCCGTTGCAGCGATGCAGACGGAGGCCATGCCGCTCGTCAACAAGTTCAAGCTCGTCGACGCGCCGCCGCACGAATCCACGTCCGTGCTCTCTGTCTCTTCTCCGTGTTTGTTTAACAGTATCTTCCTGTTGTCTCGTGCTCCACTCTGCTGGCTAATTAATGCTTTGTTACTTTAGTTAGTACTAGCTCATGCACCTTGAGAGTAGCGAACTACAGTACATTTCTGAAATGAACTGTCGCGAATTACAAGTTAATTACCAGTCTTCATTTCACAGGTTCATTATTACAGTTATAAGGGTGCCTTACTGTTGCTAGAGAAAAGAGATGATGTGCTTTGCTCTCTAGCTTTATGCATGACATGCTTAGTAACGCGCTACTACTCGGAAAAGAAGATTTCAGTTTTTCTTTTCATGTTTGCATTTGTGGCACAAATTATCATGTGTGAGCATATTGCTGTTAACTGGCTTTATCATTCATAGTGTGCTTCCTTTGTATGGATGACTGTTGTTCTTATGATTTCTCTGCTCATGTATCCTATTTGTATGATATCCTTAAGCTCATACTGTTATTTGCTATATTTATGGACATACAGATTTCCCAAAGGTGCCCCATGGGTTAGGTACCATGGCAACTACAAAGGCCTACACATTGATCTAGTATGGCCGGGAAAAGATCCTGTTCTTGGTAGGTTCTGGTTCATGCGCTGCTTTCACCAGGTTTTTTTTTTTTTGAGATATATACACACACACATTATAAGTGTGTCTTCCAGTATATCATTGTACTTCAGCTGATTAGATACTCCTTTTCTTACCAATTTTGGCTATTGTACTTGGGATGATTCTTTGTCAATTAAATTCATTTCTTAAAAATAAACTCCTTGCTTTCAGGAGTGGACAGTGTTGGAACAGTATCAGCAGCTCTTGTTACTTATGCGTCCATACAAACATTAAAGCCAGACCTTGTCATTAATGCTGGCACTGCTGGTGGCTTCAAGGTAGCATTTTTGTCTATTATGTGTTTGTTATCAACATCCACATACATGTACTTCAACTTTTTCTGATGTTTGCCTCCTATATTTTGGTTCTATATTGGTAGTTTGACAGTTTAGTTCTCTGTGCTGTAGGCGAAAGGGGCAAGTATTGGAGATGTCTTCTTAGCATCAGATGTTGCATTCCATGACAGGAGGATACCAATACCGGTGTGTCATCCCTAACAATTCATGTCGTGGCGGGATTGCATCCATGTTTTGTTTTCTATAGCAGGCTTCATTGATATGAGTTATATGCCAGATGATACATAACTAATTTTTTCTAACGGATGTCTACAATCTAGTCCACTTTGCGCTGGCTATCTGGGTCCTTATCATCCTGTCATAAAGCTAATTGAATTGATTTACCTTGGATGCCAGTTGCTCAAGCTTGTAGGAACATGGCCCAAAAATGTTTTATGTGATTTCATCTCTAGCTTTGTTGCTTTACTAGTTATTATTTGGTCGAACATGGTTCTTGCTGGTTCTTGTTCATTACGTTTCTAGCCTACTGTAGCTTCTTGGGACTAAAAGGCTCTGTTGCTGTCATATTCTTTCGTGGAATTTCAGTAATATTAATATGGATCTCTTGTATGTATATTTAGGTTTTTGACATGTATGGAATCGGAGCACGGAAAACACTTGAGACATCTAATATGCTGAAGGAACTCAATTTGAAGGTGCGTTGGCTATCTGCTGTTGCCAAATTACTGGATATTTTTCTTTACACTGTGATTAAAGATGTAACCTATGTCTATGTCCTTTTAATCTGTATAATTTCTGAAATAAATACATGAATGTCATCGGTCAATTTGTACCAGTCTATGGCAATGGGACCTGTTTATCGTTGCACTACTTCTCATACAGCATATCTTTTGTTTCAGGTTGGCAAGCTGTCAACAGGTGATTCTCTAGATATGACTCCACATGATGAAACAGCAATAGTGAACAATGACGCTACAATCAAGGATATGGAGGTATGTACTTCCCAAGAATTCAGCTTATTTACAGACAGTACATACCTGTTAGATTTCTGGCTGAAATAGGCAGCCATGTTGTCTGTTTTTTATTGGTTAACTGGCACATTTTCTATTTCAAGTCAATAAGCAAGTATCTTGGTCACAAATGCTATTCTGCCCTTGTTTGTAGTATCTGGATCCTAAACTAGTTTTTTCCTCTTATTTAACTCTGCAGGGAGCAGCAGTGGCATATGTTGCTGACATGTTTTCGACACCAGCAATCTTTGTGAAAGCAGTGACTGATATTGTAGATGGGGAGAAGCCAACGGCCGAGGAATTTCTGCAGAACCTGGTTGCTGTGACAGCAGCTCTGGACCAGGCAGTGACCGAAATTGTTGATTTCATCAGCGGGAAATGCATTTCGGATCTTTGAAAAGCAGAGTCCTGTCATGCTTTTCTAATTTCATAAATGGTCGAGGCTGAAATCTGTTCGTCCAAGGACCCCCCCCCCCCCCCCCCTGCTTCAGGGCACCCATTCGCTTTATAATTTTTTGTAAGGGTTACATCATTCTGAATCCCTTGTACAAAAATCCTGGCAGTTAAACTTTGAGCAGTAGCCTGGAATTCAGCGGAGTAATTTGTAGTACGTGCAATGTATTGATGCTAAATAAGGTGCCGCGTTGAAAATAAATGCTGGGATTGGAAATCTGGAATTCTCATGGAAATATCAGAGGAAAAAATTTACCTTACCTAGATGTTAAAATATTGATTATGTCTAAAGTCTTCAGTAATCACATTTTTTTTCTGACTGCGGCTTGTATTTATACTGTGATACTGCTTCGAAATGTTGATGGCATGGTTGCAATGCCAGGTCTTGAGTAATCACATTTGTTCCGACTTCGTCTTGGATCTTAAAAGGAATCCTTTTTACTACAAACCCCGGCATGTCTCATAGGGTAGTTCCGTCGATCAGGTCAATTCCACTTTCTTCCAGAATTGAAGATTTTTTTTATTTCCTCTCGAAAATACATAGGAGAGTTGCGTTTCATTACAGTAAATCCCATTGGTCACCAAGTTTTCTAGGATATCGAAAGAACAGTCAGCTTCAATATATTCTCTCTTTTTTTTCAGCTTTATAACTCCTTTGGTGTCAACTAAGTAATAGAACCGTCAACGGTCAACACCGTGTGCTTAATCACAAAGTCAGGTATAATGTTTTCTTAGTCACAAAGCTCCAGTTTTATCAGTAATGTTTTCTTGAAACAATAACATAAAATAAAATTGCACTATAGTCTAATACCGCTAAATGTGTTCAATAGTTTGTCTTTTGAGTTCTCTTAACGCCGAGGTTGTCTTCTCGCTTGAGATCGTAAATAAACGTCACCTTGCCTTCGCTTGCTTCCGTCAGCAACGCTAATCCACTCCCTAATCATGTCCACGGCGGCGGCCGAGGTGCCCGTGGCGGCGCCGGTGAGTAGTCTCCCCCAAGTCCTTGGCTGCTGTGCTTCTTGATCCGGGCGTAGCGTTCGTGCGGTTCTCTTTAGCCTTTCACTCCGTGGGCTCGTCCCTGCCTCGCTGCAGAGTTTCGCGGGAGCTCTTCAGCTTTCCTGCTGATCAGGGTTAGGATATAGCTAGATCCGGGCGTGATTTGCAGTATACTAGTCCGCGTCCTGCTGCTGCGACTTCCATGCGGGAATTCGTTGAACTGGAACAACATGGGCGAGGATTGCTTTTGCAACTCGCTTATGGTGTAGTCTTCCATGTGATTTTTTTTTTTTGAGCGGGTGAAGGGGCCTGCTGGAGACAGTTTTGCGATGCTACTCAGCATGAACTATCTCTGTACATTAGTACATAACAAGTTCTCACGCTCTGAACATCTCATGTGTGCGCAAAAGCATCGTTGGAAGAAGTTAGACCTTAAAGGAGGTTATTTGCTACTAGCAGTTTAGGTTTCCAATTTCTGTTAATAGTACCTGGACTACATGTCTGATATCTGCTTTACGATTACGTTTGGATAACCTTATGGTTATTCCTACAGCTAGTTTGTCAACTTCAGTGGTAACAGACCACTTTATGAAACAAGATCTTTATGTCGGTGGAAAAAGGTTTGTGCTTTGTTTTTTGTTGCTGCGTTTTACAGCTTTAATAGCCATATGATAAGCTTTACTTCCAAGTGGAAACATAAGTCGATAGCTGTAAGAAGGCGTACTTGACCAACGTGATGCTAAATGATCAATAAGCTTAACTTGCATGACTGAAGAACCATAAGGCCCCAATTAAGGCCCTTTTTTTTTTCCTTTTACAAACATGATCAGTATGGTTTTATGTTTCCATTGGTCAAGGGAAAACTCTTATGGATGCTCGTCCCAAAGATTTTGCTTAGTTGTGCATGTTAATGCAGTTTATATCCATAGTCGATAACTGTCACTTTGTTAGTAGTTCCTTATTACTCCTATGAAAGTTATATGTATGTTTGAAGTTTTGTTGCTTCAGGTGAGGAGTGTCAAGGTCACTAATGTCTCCCTGACTGCAACTATGCAAGACATTAAGGAGTTCTTTTCCTTTTCAGGCGACATTGAACATGTGGAGATGCAAAGGTTCGTAAAGTTAGAAAATTGCATCTCTGACAAAATTGCTCCCATGTTTTCATGTCAAAATAATCCTTTTACTAGCATCCTAATTGCTTTATTTCCATCTTGTTGCCAGTGGTGGTGAGTGGTCTCAAGTTGCATATGTGACTTTCAAAGATGCACAAGGGGCAGAGACTGCACTTCTTCTTTCGGTGGGTAGTTTAGGCTTAGATATGATTTGGTAGAATTCTTACAAAATCAGATTCTTTAATTATCTTGTTCTTCACTATACTGTCTTTAATTGAAGTACTGTCCATGACATCTATACTTCAGCTGTGCTGTCTTATGTGTTCCCTTTAATCAGATATTGCTTTTGTTAGCTTTACTGGATTTAAACGTCCTTTTTAACCATTATTATGTTTGCTGATGATTGATCACCATATAGCTACCATTTGCTCTGCGAGGCCCAGTTACAAAGTGAAAAAGAGCATCTTTGGCAGTATTTGCTAGGAATTCATTCTGTTTGCAACATTGTTTTGTATTTCTAGACATTACATAAGTGCAATTCTATTGTATTATCACAGGGTGCCACAATAGTCGATCTTTCTGTCATCATCACACCTGCCCCTGAATATCAGCCACCTCCTTCCGCCTCTGCTCCGCCGATGGTATGATATGTTTCAGTTTTAATACTAAGTTACTAACCATTTCTGTGTTACATTTTATGTGATGTGCTGCATCTTGAATGGGAAATAGTTTCTTGTATGTACAAGTGAGGAAATTTGTGTTTTACTTTTCTTGGAACTTTTTTCAAAACAATTTTACTGTTCAAGTTGACTTCTTTCTGCTTCTTGACTATGAATTACATACTAGGTTCAGTGGACCTTCATCCAGTTTTATAGTTAAGGGGCAGAACCAGTGGTATTTTTATTTGCATTCCATGAGTTGGTGTTCAATTTAACAATTTTTAAGGGGACAATCACTATTCAAACTAGAATTCATTCAGCATTGCTAAGAATAATGTAGGTGTATTCAGGCCAAGTATACTGGTGAATGCCTTATACCTTATGTTGAATCCTCTAGCGTGGTTTTCATGCACTCTAGTTAGTTTCATGTTTGTCTAGACACAATATTCTTCTTAATATTTTGGAGGTTTTCATTCTTTTTGCCTGTTTGCTAAATTTCGTAAATAATTCAAATATAAACTGAAACATACATTTTGTTCTTAGACTGGAACCAGGGTCCCAGTTGGGGGTGACAATGTTGTCCACAAGGCTGAGGATGTTGTCAGCACTATGCTTGCTAAGGGTTTTGTCCTGGGTAAAGACGCCATTGGCAAGGCAAAAACATTTGATGAGAAGCATGGCTTTACATCAACAGCTGGTGCCAAGGTGGCCTCCATTGATAAGAAGATTGGCCTGAGCGAGAAGATCACCACAGGCACTTCCATGGTCAGCGAGAAGGTCAAAGAGATGGATCAGAAGTTCCAAGTGTCTGACAAAACCAAATCTGCATTTGCTGCTGCTGAACAGAAGGTTAGCAGCGCTGGGTCTGCTATCATGAAGAACAGGTATGTCTTCACAGGGGCGTCTTGGGTCACCAATGCATTCAACCGAGTTTCCAAGGCTGCCACAGATGTCGGGACAATGACAAAGGAGAAGATGGCTGCTGAGGAGCAGCACAGGGGTTCTGGTCCTTCCTCTGGAGGCCCCTCGTATACGCCGATCCAATGATTCTTTGGGTCAGTGTTATTGTTCTGTGCCTCAGCGTGTTGTATTTCGTTGATGTAAAACATAGTTATAGAACAGATTAATCCTCATGCTATATGTTCATTGTTCCATCTGTAAAATTTCACATCGCAGGGATTTTGTTTTTGTAGAACAGAAAATATGCTTCTGGTTGCCGTGTACTGGGTTTTATATTAGTGTCACAGACTTGGCTGTTGGACTTTGCATGGATCTCTGTTGAAGTTGCCACTGGTATCATTTTCTGAAATTGGTTGCATCTTGCTTGATGAACATGTTCTCGACTCTGTACGTGGGCGACCTGGCTCGATTCCTGGCAATGGTGCAATTTTTTATCTGCATTTCTGTTCATTTCTGCACATATAACAAGAACAGCAACTTTATGTTTATCACAGTTTCTGTTCATTTCTGCAGATATAACTGAACACAGGATGATCCTGCACACTTTGATCATGTGTCGAGATCAATCAGCTGAAACGTCCCTTGCCAAGCTACACAAATGCCATCAGCTTCTGATGTTGCACCCTCCAAATTTGGCATCGTGCGTTGGATGCAGACACTGCAATGTTCTTGCACGCAGAGTTTGTCATGTCCGCACGCATCAGGCCTTTCAACCAAACAGCTCGCAACATTTGTTGTGCCCCAGTAGGAATCAGGGGCTGTTGCTGGTCATGGATCAGTGTCATGCATGAACACTGATGCTTCCCGGCTATGCATTTGACTTTATGCATTTGAATTGGCTTCAAAAAAGTGATGCTGCTGTTTGTTAAAAATAAAATTATATTCTTATATATCCTAACGATGACAATTTAAAAACTTTTATAGTACTGTTTACTAATTGGCTGTTTACAGCTTACGTCTTATTCCAAATTACTAGTACACATCTTGTCAGCTCAGTTCTCTTACATGACAGTCTCAAAAAAAAAAAAAAAATCTCTTACATGACTTCATGGATAATGCATGATTTTTCTCATGCATCGTGAGGAGCCGTGCACGTAAGCTTGTTAGATAAGAATAAGACATTTGGATTGTACCGATCGAAAGGGTAGCCAATGTGTGGATAGCTTCTCTCGAAATGTAATGTGTCATCGACATCAGGTCGTTACAAGCCAGCAACTCCATCCATTAGCTAGGAGAGGAAGAAAGTAATCTGGTGAAGACCGCACAAGGCCCGTGCATGTGTCCTTCGTCCACTACAACAAAAACCTCTAAAAGATTTGGTCTCATTTCTTTATCAGATTCCGTTTACTAACTGCTACAAAATTTCATAAAGATTTGATCTCATATTGCAGTTATAATATCTCCCCCTGTTGCAAAGCGTGAGGTATCTCTTTATATAGTTTTAAGTTTTGATTATACTGGCTATATTAGTATATTAGTACGTCGTATTAGACTAGGTTCATAGCCTTATTAACTTATAAAAGATTCCCAAGCCTGTGCAACTGTTTACATTGCCAAGGAATATATCCTCTTCATGTTTCCATTGGTTGACTTGCAGTCTGAATTTGGATCCTTGGCAGCTTCTAAATTCATCAAATCTTGCAAGGTTCATGTATTAGAAAAGGCTACTGCAGCATCCTTGCAAATTCATCCGTTAGCTAGATTTCTTGCTGAAGTTTTAATTGTCACATCTAACAACATCATGCCATTGACGCAAGCTAAGTAAATATGTGAGTATGGTAATATTGGAACTACTCTCCCATTTTTCTTTGGAACCAAGTGGTGGCTATTATAAAGCAGCTTGTTTCAGAAAAACGTAACCAATCAGGCTGCTTCACTCGTCAGTGCCAAAAGCAAATCATGCTTAGATAGATGCTGACACAGTTCAATAGGCTCTCTTAGCCCTTTGACAGTGACAGTTGTGGTCATGACAAGGACGATGACGTGTGACGAGATCTATTGATTTTGTGCATAAACTGTCAAGCATATACCTCATCATTGATATGACCTTGTGTCAAATTAAAGTAGTGAGTGTCAACCTTACTAGTAACAAAGATGTCTTTGTTTGGGATCTGCACAATAGCGGTATCTTTTCAGTTAGATCCATGTATAAAGAGATGCTGCAATGTAAGAGAGGTGTCACACTAACTGTGACATCCTGAATTTAGGAAAAGTCTAAAAACACGTAATTCAAAAAAAATTTCTAACTTTTACCCTAACATTTTTCTTTCCACTTCTCACCTTTTCTTTTCTTTCCTAATTCAAAAGGCAAAAACCTCACTAATTTAAAACTTATCTAAATTGAAGATTTCAAAATATTAAAATTTGAGGTGTGACAAGTGATTGAGCCCAGTTTTGTTTTCTTTTCCTTGCTGTTTGTTTTACAGCGTTCTTAATTCTATTTATTCGAATCCTAAATCCAACCAATTCCCTTGAAATTTTGGATCCATTTAACTCCTATGAACCTATTGCTTTTGAATTTCAAACCCATTCAAATTGTTTGAACTCAACCCTTCTGAATTCCAATCTTATCAAACTCCTTGAATTCCAAACCAGGCCAATTCTTTTGATCTGTTTGACCTCGTCCGAATTAATTTACTCCTTTCAGATAGCCATTTAGCTCCCGAATTCTATAGAATAAAATCTATTCAGAATTTGAGGATAATCCTAAAACAAAAGTTGTTCATCCTGAAATGTTCTTCAACCTTGCAAAATTTCACGTTTATCAAAGCTCGGCAAGTTGACCTTTTGAAGCAAAAACAGAGGCTGCTGCTGAAATTCCGAAAAATATCTGAAAATGGAAAAATCCGACGGGCCCA
>BCLF01000141.1:359540-385571 GCA_001602275.1 Zoysia japonica
CTGGTTTCGTTCTGCTTCTCAAGTCTGCTTGTGGATTTGGGCCCTGGTGTTCGCTGCCTGCTCTGCTTTTAGTGGGTCAACCGGTGTAGGATCATAGGGATCCTCACGGTGTGGCCACTAAAAGTCCTGTCTCAGGTTAGTTTTTTCTTTCGAAGTATGCTTTCGATATACATTCTGTTGTGTTGTGCGTATCAGCTACTGATCCAGAGACTGATACGTGTATCACAGTGCATCTCGGAAACGGGGTGCGCGACACTAACGAAAGATAATCTTGCAAAAAGGAATTGGGATGATAGTCTCAAATGTTGTTGTTGTAGTTCTTTAGAAACTATCCAATGCTCATGGTCTTGAGGCTTAGTCCTCAATGGTTGTGTACATTTTCTCAAAGGTGTAGAGGCGGGGTCATTGTTATTCCGTTATCTAAAAAGGAATCCTTGAAATCGATAGAAAACCTAACGTTAGCTAACGAGAAACAATCCAACTACATAAGATGCTGTAGTGTCGTCGTCGCTCTCG
This sequence comes from Zoysia japonica, assembly GCA_001602275.1. Lineage (NCBI taxonomy): Eukaryota > Viridiplantae > Streptophyta > Magnoliopsida > Poales > Poaceae > Zoysia > Zoysia japonica. Next base: position 360,057 of record BCLF01000141.1, read on the forward strand.
GTTCATCAGCCATCAGCGTGAGCCAAGTAATGGAGGTCCCCTACTCCCCTTGAAACTTCCATCTGCCAAGCTACAAAACTGTCATCAGCTTCTGATTTTGCTGAAAATATGTCATCTTCAGGACTTTAGAAGAAGCTCCAAATACCGTTCAGATCTTGCGCTTACAAGCAAGCCACAGGCCCACAATATTCTGTTTTTCATTGGATCACATATAAGGCAGCAACAAGACAACTGAGACGGAGCTTATTGGCAAGACGACATCAGTTCCGCGCTGTTGGTAATGGTCGCTTTAGAATCAGTTGGCTTGTGCTTGTTTTCAGGCTGCGACACAGGCACAGAGCTTCAGGAGTCCAACAATTGGTCCTTACAACGGATTCGATTCTTTTATTATGTGCTAGTATTTCTAATTAAGCAGATACTGTTGACAAAGGCACTTTTTAATTTGCAGATTGACTTGGGGAGCATAAAAAAAGGAAAAAAAAATGTTTCTCTGCACTGAACTTGCATTATCGTTCATTCACAAACAGTTACTAATAAACTTGAATTTACCCCACCAGTTAGCAGAGGAAACATGAACTGTTCTGTGACAATATAAAATTAGCAATGAAAACATAGAAAAAAATATTAAGTTGTCCTTTGGCATTTTTTTTCTGAATCTTTACGCCGTCTTAGGTTAGCATTGCATGATCAACATAGACCAATTAAGCTGCTTCCTGAATCCGGATGCGTAAATCGTCATTCACGCCCCCGGTTTCAGCAATGTGAAATCAGCTGATGCATGCACCCATGCAACAGAGGCCGGTGTCTCCTAACTACCTGAATTAGATTATGCGACAAATTGTTAAGACTAAGATTACAGACAGTTCATCAGCTCGCAGCACTTGCTGGTTTATTACCATACGCCGTGACATAACGCGAATTGAACATCTGAAACCGATTGCAATTTGCCTTCAAGTCAAAGTTGCTCTTATTCATCAAACTACATGTTCATCAAGATCCGCATCGAATCCAGAAACCAGATTACATAATAGGAATAGGAGGAGCATGTATATGTAACTGATGATATCAATACGAAGAACAGATCACAATTAAGGACCAGTGCAGCGAATTCAGTCTCAAACAGTCTTTGTTTGACTCGGTTTGATATCTTTGTCCAACAGGTATATACCGTCCAGTTGAACGCTTGCTAATTATGTTTATTGATCAAGCTGTCTGTCCTGCCACAAATAAATAAATAAAAAGCCAAATCGACCAATGCCCAGATGCTGATATTGATCTAATTAATTGGACTGTTGACAGAGAGGAAAAAAAAAAACAAGTGCCATATGCATGGCGGCACACGCCTACGTTGACATCTCGACAGGAGACATGCACACCACCATGTCGTACGTAGCGCTAGCTACAACTTGCTTATCGGTGACATGTGGTGCATAGTTGGATCATGTAAAGATTTTGTCCATTTCTTTTATGAGATTCTGTTCGCTAACTGCTCACAATATAACATGCTCATATATCGCATTCATCCTAACGAGATTAATAGCGACTTGCGTCTCCGTACGTTATGCTAGTTTCTCATGAACTTTTTTAATTTCGATCCTCAAAGATAATCAACTGTTATATACGCATAAAAATAGCTATTCATAAGTGTTTTCATCGATCTGCAGAAATATATATACTGTTAATTGCAGTTTTCCTTGTTTGTTTACATAAAACTCTTCACAGCATGTGCAGGTTTAATCGACCAGTACTTCTTATTGCAAGATAATGCCTTGAGCCTCCAACTACTTGCAACTAAATTAGGGATTATATATAAATGTTAGAGTATAAGTGAATTGCTCACCTTTTTCTATCAGTTTAAGCTTTTGAGGTTAATTGATTGGTGCATGCAACTCAATATGGTATCAGAGTCAGATGTCTCGAGTTCGAATTCTGACAGGTGCAATTTATTAAAATAAATTGTAGCCTACTTCAAATTCACGTTTACCCTCTAAACAGAGCTGCACGTGATGGGGAGTGTTGAAGTATAAGTGAGTTGCTCACCTTTCTCCATCAGCTTAAGCTTTTAAGTCAACTGGTTGATGCATGCAACTCAATATGATATCAAAGCTAGATGTCTCGAGTTTCAATTTTGACGGGCGCAATTTATCAAAATAAATTGTAGCCTACTCCTATTCCACGTTTGCGCCACGAGAGCTACACGTGAAAGAGAGTATTAGAGTATAAGTGAATTGGCTATTTTTTTTTATCAGCTTTTGGGGTCAACTGGTTGGTGCATACAACTCAATAATAAATCATCATTTATCATTTTTTAAAGATTCATATGGTACCAGCAGTCCTCAGTGCAGGAAATATATTCATTACCAAATCCAGAAAATTAAGACTTCTCTTTGTTTATATTTGTGTGTACTTGTGGAGCAGAAAGTTGATTGTCGCAGGTTTTTGCCAATGATAGAGCAGGGAAGAACATATATAAGTACAAAGAAAGGAACCACCAATCATGTTGTAGGTACGATTTGCAAATTGTTGCTTCCTGTGATACTCAATAATGAGGAGCTGATGAATGGATTGTTCCGTTGATTAATCTGTAACAGTACAGGATGTCGATATCAGATTTCTTAACTATGGGGACGAGTTCAGTCGTTGATACTATACTACCGAGCTCTTAATTGGCCCAAGCACAGAGAGAGGGAACATTATCGATAGTAGGCTTCTATGACCACGGATGAGTTAGCCATTAACATTTAGGTCTGTCGTTTGAAATGTGAAAAATGTATACTCTTCTTCCGTACGTAGGGCCTAGCTAGACACTTGTATATGTGAATTCTACTCTACTGTGGCATGCTTGCCAGTCTTTCCATCACCACGATTTACTAGCTGAAGCCACCATAATGTCACATCTACTAACATCATTCATCGTGGAAAAAATGAACATGCATTTACCTGCTGTATTAGCACGATTAAATTGCAAGTATCTGCTCTATGAAAGTAGAATGCTCACATGCATCTGTATGGATAGATCGATTCCAAAAGGGAGGAATTTCTGAACATGCAGGACTGTGATCTGCAGGCAAATACATTGGAAGCCGCCGGGTGAAATGTATTCACCAGTTCATAATTCCAAGTCGGTATTTGCTAACCATATTATACAGTTTGGTTAAAGCAGACCAGTTGGTCACCAGGAAACGTAACAGATTACAGTAATTCAATTGGGTTGATTCATTCACACATGAAAACCTTAAGTGAAAATCGGGACATATATATATATATATATATATATATATATATATATATATATATATATATATATATATATATATATGGCCTCTTGCATGGAAGCGATAGCAACTGTCGTGACGAAGACGATGATATGTAAAGAGATCTATCTATCGATCCTTATATATACGCACTATATATTTACTATTCAAGCGTGAAGAATCTGACGAAGATCATATTTTGATTCCAATACTAATTTCTTCAGGTAAATTACTTGGTCAATGGCGAGCACACATGCAGTCTCACGCGTGGTTACCCTCCAAGCCCTGTAACTTGATCATTTGCGTCTGATGAGGTGACACATCATCTGCCTTCTGTCCACGTGTCGTCCCAGCAGTGCCACGTTCATCGATCATCGGCCATTTCATTTTATATTCTAATAAATCAAAACGCTATTTATCTCGTCTGCTTTGGGGGTATTTCACGCGCTGCATATGCATGCATGGGGCACGCACACGTACACACCTAGCTAGGCTCATCAATCTGTTTAGGCCTGTATCTGCTCATCGATCTGTGTTGTTTACTTAATTTGTATATATATCCTGGGGGCAATTTCTTTCTTTTTTAAATAAAATAAGAAACAATAAGAAGACTATATATATACTGGATACATAACTAAGTTTTATGTAGGACAGTAGAATCCAGGGAATATGAAACTTGGAGTACGGACGGGCATATCTAACTGGACAACATGATCAAGCAAGCCCCAAATCAGCAAGACGTCTTAGATGTTAAATAAACCTGGCCTGTCAACGTCAACAACGAGAGAAAAAGAGATAAGTCAGGACTGAGGAGGCCTGGCTGCGAGCCACAAAGACCTGAGATCTGTATATGCACTGGTCACCACATAAACCTCTATAAAAACCCGCTCCTCTGTGCACCACAGTGAACCAAGCTAACAAACTCTTCATATCTCTCTCTCTCTAGCTTAGCTTAGCTTAGCTTCTTGAGTCCACAGCACTATCAACCAGCAGCTTCTCATCATCACCATCGAGGTATACAGAATCCCTAGCTAGTAGCTAGCTTGCTTATACGTCGACCATGCTCCCTGGTGCACTGGCGGCACCAGGGTCCAAATTAACGAATTTGGTTTCCTCGCTGCTTGTACATATTTCTGTACATTATTTCTTTCTTCTTATATAAAATACCGAGAGACGCCGAGTCTTTCAAAAAAAAAATTAGTGAAGAGTTACTTAAAAATTTAATATATACTCCGCAGGGTCCATCCATCAACAACAAGAGAGCTAGCGAGCTAGCAACCAATGGGGAGGTCACCGTGCTGCGACCAGGAGTCCGGCGTGAAGAAGGGCCCGTGGACGCCGGAGGAGGACAAGCTCCTGGTCGACTACATCCAGAAGAACGGCCACCGAAGCTGGCGCCGCCTCCCCAGCCTCGCCGGCCTCAACCGCTGCGGCAAGAGCTGCCGCCTCCGCTGGACCAACTACCTCCGCCCCGACATCAAGCGCGGCCGGTTCACCGACGAGGAGGAGAAGCTCATCATCCACCTCCACTCCATCCTCGGCAACAAGTAGTACATCGATCTCCTCCTCCTTGTTGACTGACTGTTCTACCAAGCTAGCTAGCTCGTTGCTGATCATCTGCTTAATTAATATGTCGTACTCATAGGTGGTCGTCTATAGCGACCAAGCTTCCGGGGAGGACTGACAACGAGATCAAGAACTACTGGAACACGCACCTGCGCAAGAAGCTCCTCAACATGGGCATCGACCCCGTCACCCACCGTCTGCGCACTGACCTCAACCTCCTCGCCGGCCTGCCCAACTTCCTCGCCGGCGCCAACAACAACAACACTTCCACCTGGGACATGAACGCGCTTAAACTCCAGGCCGACGCCGCCAAGTTCCAGCTCCTCCAGGGCCTCATCAGCGCGATTGCCACCGCCGCCGCGCCCAGCGTCGACCTCATGGCCCTCCTCGCCGCGAGCGGCGGAGGACTCACCCAGACCGTCAGCGTTGACCGGATAAGCAGCAGGTCCTCGCAGTACGACGGCTTTATGGACCTGCCGGCGCTGACCACCGCACCGACGGTGTCGCCGGGGATGACCTCCTTCGTCGGGCTGCTGAACGGATTCAGCGGCGGGAGCGCGCACGCCGGGGACGGGCTGAGCTCGACGGACCTCGGACAGAGCGGGGCGAGCGGAAGCAGCATGACGGCAACGATGGCGCCGCCGTTGGTAGCGGCGGTGGAATGTAATGCCGGCGCCGGCGGTGCGACACCTTGTGAGGAGACGCCTGCATCGAGCCCGTTCCAGGGACTGGAGAACCTCAACCTGGATGACCTCAGCAACGACTGTTGGAAAGACTTGCTAGAGTGAGTACACCGGCCTCCCATCTACTACACTGCCATGTTGACTAATTACACGCTGTAATATCTTATTTGTACAGATAACTTCAGCTTCTCACTCACGAGAAAAATTAAGTTACTGCATGCGTTTAATTATTTATGTCTCACCATTAATTATTGCCTTGCCCTGATTTTTTTTTCTTGGTTTCATGCATGCAGGCAAATGTCTTGGTACAACCCAAATGAGACGCGAGACAACTAAGGGACATATACATTTTCGTAGGAACAAAGAATGAAAAGTTGAAAAGAGAAGTTTGTTTGTGTCTGTTGCACATTTCTTCTGCGAAGATGTGAAATTTATTTGTTGATAGGACAAGATCGACATGGTGCAGTGCTCTTTTAACAGTGTACACTGAAAAAAAATATAAGCATATATACATATTGTCATATACTCAGTTCAACAGGGTTTCAATATGTTCTTTAGTTTCTTTTTTTTTCTTCCTTTTTTGATTGCTCTTACATAAGAGAATCCAATCGGATATATATGTAATTATTAGCTTGTGAACATAAATTAAGACAACTTTCCTTTTTCACTGGCTCCCATGTGTGACTATTCATATTGTACATATTATTGACACACGTTTATTATTAGTGTTACTTGTGCGATGAAGCCAAATTTAATTAATTCTCGTTAAAAGGTCATATATAAGAACTAAAAATGTTATCGTCGGGCATCACTGTCAACTGGCCTATTTACACTGTCAACTGGCCTATTTAAAACCATTACTATTATGCTACTAATTAAAATACTCCGTAAGAAAGACAAAATAATACGGATTATATATACATCATCTACTATGTTTTAGAATATGTCCTAAGAACCATGACAGTTGACAGAGTATTGTTTCCACAGTGATCTTTTAATAATTATGAATAGACATATTTGCTCCAAGGTAAGTAAACGTTAGAGCAAACAGAGAGAAATTACTGCACTACTCCATCAGAATGCATGGCCTACAAAAAGGGACAGCACTATCCTTGTGCCATCCCATGGCCCTGATGAGCTTAATTGTTGGGTCTTTTCAGAAGGAGATTGCTTGTTCAGGAGAACTGACCGGTAGACATCAGTAACCGGGCCGGGGCCGGGGGTAGATAGATACATATGATAAGATGCAAACGGTATAATATTAAAATAATAGTTAGTTGGAGTTGGAGAAGGATGGGTAGCTTGTGAAAGCGGACAACTGTGCATGGGAAAGTTACTATCTGACCTGGCCTGATGATCCATCTTCTAGAACTCCAAATGGGCATGCTCGTCTTCTGTCGTTACTGACCGGTAAAAAAACAGCGATCGATGCCAATTAGCAGCATCATTTCATTGAGCATCAAATTAATTAAGTGCTCCATAAATCAGAGTAAAAAATTAGGCTAGATAAAGTCAATTTGATGATATATCTCTTGTAAGCATATCTTAAAATTCATATGTAACAGTTCATCAGGATAAATTCTGTCGAAAAAGCAGAAAAGAAAATTCTTGATGTGATCTCCGATATGGCTGGACTGTTTTGACGTCGTGCCTAGCTTGTTTGGTTGTGCATGTCCTCGTGCGATCCAGATTCTGACTTTGGAACGGACGTGGAAGCTAATTATGATGTCTCCTGTTCAAATAGCTAGATTAACGATTATTCCTTTTCTCTGCACCGGAACATACACAAGTCATAGAATTAGTTAGGCAGTAGGTAAGGCTTCATTTCCTGACGCCACAAGCCATTGACTACACGCCCTACCTTTCATTTGATACTTCTACGAACGGTCCTGCATATGCTCATCAAAAGCTTAATTAGCAGCCCTAGCTATATCTATCCGTTTTATCAGCAGCAAGTGAAACTTACAAGCTTTGGAATTGACAAAGTGACCAGCAGAGTTAAACCTACCCAGGACAGCCTTGAACTCTTCTCCAACCTTTCTTTCTTTCTCTCTCTCTCTTTCTTTCTTTCTCCCAAGGGAACCTAATTAAGCTACTAGCTAACAGTCCAAAACGATGATCGATTAAAAAATCCACATCAACGGCATAATTAAACTGTATGTTTGTTACCAGTGTTTCAGTAAACAATGGTCTTTCCCTGCATTTAATTAATATCTTTTCGATCGAGAGGTTCAAAATTTTCTAAATTCTCGGCCGGTCGCTTTCTTATCATGTCGGATCTTGACATGTTCGTCGTGTGGCGAGTCTGGCGACTGAGAGACATGTAGAAACGGAGTAATACGACGTACAGTTCGCTGTTGAACGGCTCAGGTTGCGTCTCATGTTTGGCTGTTTCAGTAAGCTGGATGTCATCAGGTGTGGTTTGGACGACGCCGTCGTATATACCTGAGATAGTAGAGTACCTGATACAACAGACTTAGTTGTCTGAAGGCCTGGGAATATTGACTCTTCTTAAGCACTGTTTATTTGACCATGTACGTGGTTAAATCAATTTGGAGATATAGATTACAACATATGAACAGAAGTAGAAGGTGCCTGTCACAGCATCTAGATGGACAAACAACCTGACAAGCCAGGTACAATGGTCTAGTTGGGAAAAGCGATCAGATGGAATGGATGCAGGTGACATTGCAGCTATATTGGAAGATTCTCCTAAACTTTACGCGGCGGCTAATGTCAATCCCTTACGGTGCAGTAGAGTACTCCTGTATGAAAGCACCTGGAAAGAGCCCCGGCTGGAGGGAAGGGTCCGCAGGTGCTGCTGTGTATGCGGTGACATCCGCAGACTTACCTACCCGGCGATAAAAGACGCATATGATGGTCAGTTTGGCATTTGACTCCAGTGCGTCAAACTGCGACTAATTATGAGAGCATCGATACAGCAAAAGCGAACTGAATTCAGTTCCTGAAATTATATATGCACCTTAATTACCTTTGAAATGAGAAAAACTGGGCACCTGTGACATGGGTTTGTTGGAAGGTCTGCTTTGACGATCGATGGAAGCAAGCAATCCATCAAAGTGAGACTTTCTTCATGCTCTCTAATTTCAAAATGACACGGAGTTGCGTCTGTCGCTCAGCTACAAGTGTAGCAACTTCCGTTTCAGACAGACTGACGACAGATACCACGATCGATTAGTTAAGCACCAGCAATTAATTGTTAAACATGTTACGGCATCCTGCTTTGACCGACAGGTTCAGCAGATCAGGGGTTATATATGTAGCACTTAATTAGCACGTTGCAATTCGTCCGAGGTTCCAAGAAGCTGTCTCCTCAATCGGGATCCGTCAGTTCACATTCTGCAACTACTCCTCAGAATAAGTCTACACATCACAGAGTTTGACCTAGCTTCATATGAGTACATAATCCTATTTTTCATGCAATTATTGGTACTATGTAAATGCTTTTTATTTTGCAAAAACAATAATAAAAAGGAACGCGATGCTAGCATATATATGAACGCCTTGCGGCCTTGCACCACAAGCAATGGCAAGATATTTAGTAGGTAAACCATATGGACCTAGAAACTTAGAAAGGAACAACCGCATACCTACTTTTGCAAGATCGTCCAACCTAATTAAAGCCCTCTCTCGCTCTCAACCTTATTGCATCATCAATCAAGAGTTCTTTTTTTTTTTTAAATAAAAAAAAATATGACACATGCATTATATTTCCTGAAAACATGCTGTTTGTTGATCAATCCGGCAAGAGATTGATGGCGCAGCGTGTTACTTCCATATTTTACAGTATTTTCGTCAGCTACGTACTGCACTTAATCAGGCACAGTTAAAATTCATGCCAGTAGTGGTCAAAAATCATATCATTGGAGCGGACGAAAAGGTGTTTCAGCTCCGCACGGGGCGCGCGGTAATTAAGATGGATTATATTTGGTAGTAAAATATTATTACAAGATCGATGACAACAATCGTATCCAAGCTTGAAGAAGCATATGTAGGAGTACTCCTATAGGAGTTACATGAAGGTACGGTCAGTGACAACGGCAAGACTGTTGACCCGCTGTTGCTTATCGGCGAAGTGTTGCTTACATAGCTGCACATATATGGCTGGTTATATATATCAGAGGGAAGAAATTACAGCCACCACAATACAGCCGACGTGTTAAACAATGATGAGGCCGGTTGCCCAGCTCGATCGATCTTACAGTAGTGGTTCAGTTCAACAATGCACTGGACATCGATCAGCAGGAGAAGTCTGCACTGACATTTACAAGCGTATACTCCCTCCCTCTATATTTGTTGGGCATATTTCATCACGGCACAGAGACCAAGTCACATGCTCATTTTCCTAAAACTGTGTTCAAGTTTAATTGCTTTGCATTGAAACTGTATGGTGACTCTGCTCCTCTGTCCTAGTCAGCCGTGCATGCCCTCAGGTCATATCAAAGGCCCACGCATCAGCGTTTGCATAAGCTTGTCCCATTGCAGGTGAAACGCATGCATGACTAGTGAGTCAGATCATTGACCTCCGCGTTGCATGCTGTATTAATTAAATCAATAATTTTAATGGTCGCTTCACAAGTGATGAGAAGGTCCATCACCACAGATACAAATACGCACATTATTTGTAGATTTTTTATATTTACAAATACGCACAAAAAAGCGGACGGAGGGAGCAGTACGTAGTAGTAGATCGATTGGCACTCCAACATGACAGATTGGTCCTACCTAGGGCTGGCTTTTTGGGTTGCGACTTGCGACTGCTAGCGTGGTTTGTACTCCACAACAACTGACGGACGAGGATGACCCCACCCAAGCAGGGCCCAGGCACACATAATGTTAATGTACACACGTGTTTTCTTTCTATTGTTCCCGCGTTCAGTACTGATGAAGGATATACAGTAGTATACACATATTGAAGCTACCGTCAGTTTCTGGCCTCCTGCGTCCCAAAGCAACCTGACAGCCAATCACAAGACATCTATCATGAATTACTAGTATTTACTTAACGAACATCAACTGGTACTCCAGATGAAATGGTGCTGGTGCCTGTTAGTCTGTTACTTCAGTGGGTTGCCTTTTGCTCTGGTACCTCCGTTTGACTGCACCATGGTTCAAGTGGATGAAGCACACAAATAGAAACAACAACAACCAGTTTTGGAAAGAAAAAAAAAAGATGAAAAAGAACATGAATCTTCTGACCTTAGTATTCAACTGTTCGAATATAGCCTTCACATCTTGGAAAACTTCATCAGGGGATTTGGCACCATCAACCTGAAGATTTCAGCTTAAGATGTTGGGGTTCATTCCAGTGGTCTTTGGTACGTGTTATATACATATAAAGAAGAAACAGGGCACCCCGAGGCGAGATAAGATAGCGTTATACCCTTCGAAGCTTGCCCCTTTTCTCATAGCGCTGAACAACAGGCAGAGTTTCCTCCTGGAAAACTTCAAAGCGCCTCCTAACAGTGTCGATGTTGTCGTCATCTCTTCCCTGAAGGAGGCAACGCCACTAATAATTAGTACTCCTAACATGTAACCGAAAAGAAGAGCAGCAACAACATCTAGAACATCACAAGAACAGAACCTGATTTCGACCTAGAATGCGTCGCTCCAGCTCTTCCTTTGGGCAGTCAATGAATAGTATGAACTCAGGCTCCACCTTAATCTGACGACAGAAAAGCATGAACACCACCATAACAAAGGAGTGGTAGTCACCAGGGCATTAATTAAAAGTGTAGTAAATGATGATGATCTTACGATTTTCTCGTACGCTTGACGGTTCTCTTCATTCCGCGGGAACCCATCAACAAGAAACCTGTCGCTTCCAGTCTGAAGCATGGCCTTCAACAGCAGCCTGACGATGATCTCGGATGGCACCAGTTTTCCCTCGTGCATGAGATTCTTTATCATCACACTGATCGATTCGAGACACATACATGTCAAAACAGAGTACTCCTAATCAACAAGCTTGTTTAGACCTACCCAACTAATTAGGGAAGTAATTACCTACCCTTGTTCGGTATTAGATTTAGCTTCTTCACGAAGAAGTTCGCCCGCACTCAGGTGGGTGAACTGAAACTGATTCGCAATCTTGGTGCATTGGGTGCCTTTGCCACTGCCGGGACCGCCTGGACAAGTGATTCAGAAAAGAACTAGGTCGTCACCTCTAAGAGCTAATGTCACTGAGTGACATGGTGTTTCTTATACGGTACTACTAGTAGTAGAATACTATACATTGAGAAGGCATACGGCATACCTAGGACGAAGACAACTGTAATCTTTTTACCAGGAGGAAATGACCCAACATGCTGATTCTGCATACAACCAGCAACAGTGAGGAAACTCTGTACTTTTGGGAGTATATACAATAACAATAGGTAAAAGTGCATGGCATTTAGGTCGCAGAACAGAGAATAATTTAATTACCTTGGTCGCATCCGCCATCCAGCCGTGAATACAGGGTTAATTCCAGTAACTCTGCGCACAGGGCCGTCAGCAAGATGCGTCAAACAGGATAGCAAAAAGTACTACTACTCCAGTAGATGAGAATATGTTAGCAACACAACACCACGATCAACTAAGCAAATATAGTAGTATATAAATTTCTCTGAAAGTCAAAGGAAAAAAGTTACTCCTAGTAAGTACTGTAAAAAAGAACATAAAAAGAAAAGGAGACTAGAGTATCCTAGCAAGAGGCGGAGAAACAATAAATAAGTTAATAAATAAATAGAGACATGAGAATTAGGTAGAAGAGGCAGGTCGTGCCTAGAATTTGGTAGAGGAGGCTAGAAGTAAGGAAAATTAAATCAAATCAGCACCGCAAATTATTAGAAAATGATGTAGGAAGAGGACGTACCTAAGCAGAGGAGGGCGGTCCTTGTCGTTGGCAACGGAGAGCAGCGATGGTGGCCTAGTCCTAATGCCGGGGAGAAGATAAGAGAAGAGAAGAAAAAAGTGCCGGAAGCGGAGGCCTCGAGAAGAAGCAAAGCAGAGGCGAAGCAGGATTCGGATTCCACGAGGCAACCAACGAAAAGTATCCGGAACCTGATCCTCTGCCAAGTGCCTCGATGATACTCCTACACTAGTCTATTAACGATTGACAGAGACGTCTGTCTGCTCGAGTGCTCACTGCATAATGCTTCCTAATTACCATGCAGGAACAAATCGAATTTGTTACCAGAGACTGATTTTACGTTCCAGGAACAAATTGTTGTGCTTGACCAGAGACAGTAACAAGAGGAAGGAAGGAGGGAGTATATACCAAGCCGTATGAAGATAGCTTTACCCAAACATAATTCTCAGTCATATCGTGAACATCACGACGCACACCAGTTGCCCTTTAAACAGGGTGCGCTCAAAGCATCTCTCAACCACAACTCAGGAGAGCCAGTTTTGTAAAGTTTTCAGTTACGTAACCAAGGTACAACTGCGAATAGGCAAGTTCAAATGAACATCCATCACTATCACCAAAAACAGCTAGTGCGATGTTCCATTAATTTCTCATCATATAATAGCAGCCCAATGAATTTTGCCAGCTCAGCTCATAGATCAAGGCTAAGGACCTGCAAATTAAAAGGGTACAACAGGAGTCAATGTATGTTGTCCCTTAACCAAATAAATTACAGTACAGCCACAACCACTAGCACTCCAAGTCTTCAATGATGACGGAAAAAAGATTATCTATCAGCATAAATGATGAAGAAAAGAGTAAATATTACCACTAGATTGCCATTTTCATTTCTATCTTCTGATGTGGATCGTAGCCTGACAGCTTGAAGTCTGATGCCACAAAAGAATCTATATCCTTCTTTGAAGGATTTGTCTTTAGAATCTGCACAATGCCCATGTAGCATTTTATCATGTATTAATATTTAAACAAAATATTGGAAACAATCGTTGTATTTTTCATGGCTTAATGGAACAGGTAGGATATGAATTGCTCACAGGAAATGGTCTAGGGATCTTCTGAATTTGCTCCTCCAAAGCTCGAACATGAGTTCGATAGATATGAGCATCACCTATAACATGGACAAAATCACCAGGAGAAAGATCTGCAGAAAGAAGAGACAGTTGATACATGAAAGATGGGAAAGGCCGCTGAGCATCTTGCAACACTGAATACAGGCGTAGAGTTTGAGAAACAGATTATCATAGTTACTGTTGGTTACATGCCAAAAAAATGTATTCATCAAAAGGGCATCATACAAGATGACACCAAGATACATGTTTTTTTTTTAAAAAAAAGTTTCAGGATGTTTTATACAAACATGTGGAATAGAGGCTAACCCATGTGTAGCATAGCAAAAAGCACAGCACAAGATCAATTGTTGTGACTGAAAGGGGGTAAAATTGGAACCTCACAAAAAAAGTATACTACAGTAAAAACATTTGATAACTGAAGGAATCAGTAAGGCCTATAAGAACATACCGCAAACTTGAGCAATCATGTAGGTTAGCAGAGAATATGATGCAATGTTGAATGGAACTCCAAGACCCATATCAGCAGAACGTTGATACATTTGGCAGGATAACTCCCCGTTCTCAACATAAAACTGAAAGGAGAAATTTATAAGCGGTAGAATACAAACATTCTTGGTGGGTATCACATCTAAATAAGAAATTAATGTGCTTTTACTGTTGAAAAGGTACTTGGCACATCAAATTTATGTTTGTCATTCCACTAATAAATTATGACAAGCCAAGTGTGCACATCACGGATAAATCATTATAGCCCAATAAGAAAAAAACTAGAATTAAAGCAAGAATGAGACAATAGACAGACTATACTGACTTGGGCAAACATGTGGCAAGGAGGAAGAGCCATCTTCTTGAGATCTGAAGGATTCCATGCAGACAAAATTATTCGGCGGTCATCAGGATTGTTCTTTATCTTGTCAATTACATCAATTAGCTGATCAAATCCTTTCCCAGTATAGTCAGCATGCATGTCAGTATATCTGTCAAATACAACATTTATCATCAGAAACCACGATAGAAAGAATAATCTAGAGAGGTAGCAAAAGCAATGTAAGCTTACTCGGCACCAAAGTGTCGCCATTGAAATCCATAAACTGGACCGAGATCACCTTCCTCCCTGTGTGCCAAGCCAACACTGGAAAACATGGAGGTATTAGAGCTCATGAACCAACCGCATATTCTTAGCAGCTAATATTCAAGAGGTACCTGTCAAGATACTCTCTTGAAGCATTTCCATCCCAGATATGAATGCCTTTCTCTTGTAAAACCTATGAATATAATTAGGTTGTCATAAATACTGGGAAGGGGATATGGTGGAAGAGAACCCATGTTTGGATTAAACTAGCAATTAAGCAATAAAGCTACAAGGATCAATATTTGCAATTTAAGAAAAATTCAAAATGAGTTAAAATTTTACATTTTATTTGTACTTTTGTAGTCCTCAATAAAAAACGATAGACCTTGTTTGTGCCAGGACATAGGTTGAAAATAAGATGATTTGATTTTGTAAAACCTGATTAGTACCAATTGAATCAAGGCCTATTGATTTGGATATAGTCTAAGGCAAACTAACCCAGAAAATTAGAACCTGGCTAAGATAGCAGCATATATAAAAATATGTTTAACCAGTGCACCTTTGCATTTGTTGAGCCACTGATGAACCACAACAGTTCTTCGACAACACCGCGCCAAAATACCCTCTGGTAAAGAGCATGTTTTACATTAGTGATCAAAAGAAACTACAGTTAGACTGTTAGTAACATATTATTAAAAAAAAAAATTGGATTTTGGACTCATAAAGTTTAGTGATATGCTGTTAAAAGCTGCTATCTAATTACATGTTGAGGGAAACGTTTTATAATTGCACATAAAAAATGTTTGCATTCCAAAGATGTAGTTTGTTTGAGTAGGATATAGCACTGGATGCGTACCATCATCTAACTTGTGGGATAGCGCTGAATGAAGGACAAAGGGAGCCTACAAACATTAAACATTGCAAGACTATATGTGCGAACTCAGAGGCACATAATATGAACATGTCATGAGCATCCAATGTTTCCAACAATCATGTAAAGAAAATAATCTAAAATAGATGACTCGACAAACATAAAAAAATAAAAATAAAAAGAATAAACATCAAATTGAGTGCAAACGCAAGTAAACAATAAAAACTGCATTTGGATTAACAAATCAACAGACAGATGCAATTTCTAAATGCTGGTTTCCTATCGCTCCTTTGATTAAATCTAATAAAATTAAAGAACTTCAGTTATGTGGTTCAGAAACTGCAGGTGTACATGTTTACATACCTTTGTTGTCAGCAGGGGAAAGTTTTTCCTTAAGTTGAACCTCATCTAGTAAGCAGAAGAAAGCCAAATCAAATTATATGGTAGATCCTATCCAAGGCTAAAAGCCGAGAAAGAAGGGACAAAATACCTGACACCCAAATTTTGACAATGTTCCTGTCCCTGTCCTGTCATTTTTCTGAGCACCAGTCCTTATAATATCTTCAACAAGATTGAGATAGTGATACTCCTCATGACGATCAAATATCATCTTAGGGAGGAAAGAGAAATTATCGGTTTCAAACTTGTCATTTTTTTTATCAACCTCCGTTGATTCCTTGCCATTTGAATCATGATTTTCTGCCACTGATTTTCTAACACGAACATAGGTCACAAAAGAATGCCTAATGTTGCTCTCTACCACCGGGAAAGATGAATACCATGGCTGGAATACTGAGAAGTCAATTGGAGGGATGAAAGTGTCACACTCAATACTCGACTCAATATCAGTTAAATGGATGGCCTCACATGCAGGTCCATTAAGATAATCCCTGCATAAATGATTTGCAGAAGGGTTAACAATACTGCAACATAGTACATGCAACAAGAGAGTACATGTCCCATGTTCCTGCAAAAGTTAATAACTCACCTCAGTACCTGACCACCCCCTATAACAAAAACTCTCTCGATTGATAAGCAATATGGAGTTGATGCTAGCAATTCCAAGGCAGAGTTCATGCTTCCGCAGATAACAACATTTTCTACAGTTGCAAAATCAAAACTACCAGACCGGGTAAGTATGACATTCAGACGGCCAGGCAATGGTCTCGACTTAAGAGGTATGCTCTCCCATGTTTTCCTTCCCATTATAACTGCATTCTTTTTGGCAGGATCAGATGTTGTTAGTGTTAGCTCCTTGAAGAATTTAAGGTCACCAAGAAGCTTCCATGGCAAGACCCCATCCTTCCCGATGCCCATGTCACGAGTGGCAGCAACCACAACCTGATAGTTCCTCTGAGGACAGTTCTGTGAATCACCATTGAGAGGAGCTGTAGCCATTGCTAGCAGTCGAAAGTGGCTAAAGCAGTGAAACTTTGGTTGTCTGCTCACGCCCAGAAATTGAGGGATTTTAAATTGAGAAAAAGGAACTTCGCTGGAAAATCTTGAAATCTGAATTTCAAGAAGCAGAACGTAAGAGAGGGAACAGATAACAGGTACAAATACAGAAATCAAACAGCAAAGTTTGCCATAGTTTAATAAATGAAACAGTGTGCATAGGTGGTATGTTATTGAAAACACTACAAAATATGGGGAAAATAAGGTAGAGAACCATAAAAAATTTGAGAAAACATTATGTATTCATTAGAATTTGCTCTACATGGTTTAAGGCGAGGCAAGAGCGGAAGAAGGATTTCACAGATAAAACGGTAGCAAAATCCATTTTGTTAGTGGTATATACTTCGCATGCATGTCGAGAAAACCTAGAGATGTAGGCTCCTGCTCTGAGAACTTCTGCCACTAACATCTGGAGCCTGAACTAAGAATAACAAAAATCGTTATGGTTGGTTACACTGTTACATCAAACGGAACAATAGGAAACAGCGAAGCGATTAAAGCAGGAGGGGCAAAATTATCATGGTTGGTTACTTACGACGAGTGAGGTTTAATAGACTGCTGTTATGCACGCAAGAACACATGACCCAACAGACCAGAGGCGGATCGAGCAATAGGGCGAGTGCCCTACCTAACGCCAGCAGAGAGATCACCTCTCCTCTCCGAGAGATGAAAAATCCGCTTCCCTTCCAATCCTTGTGCCATCCCCGATTGGGATGAAACCATCCCGTACCCTCGCCTCGGGACAAATGTCAACTACAAAAGGAAATACTCCGTAGGAGGGATGGGGGAGGAGACCTCGGATCTCACCTGGAGGAGGAGGAGGAGGAGGCGCCGGCCGCGCGAGACCGAGAAGCGGTTGGGTCTGCGCTGCGCTGCTGTCGTGCCGCACCCCCGGGGGAATCTGAGGAGAGCAGTTGTAGGTGGCAGCGGTCGCCGCCTCAGGTTTTGATCTGGAGCTCTTCCTTCCCTATGCGGCGAACGGAGCGGACGGAGGGTGGACGGAGTGGACTTCTGACGCAGTGCGCTGCTTTCCCGTTCCCGACGGCTTCGTGGGCTTCGTGGGCTTCCCTTCACCAGCTGGCAGGTTTATGCGGGGCATGCAGCGCCACCCACATGATAAACTTTCCTTATTTTAATGGGCGGACTAAGTGGACTGAGGGGGCAAGTCCATTCCGCTTTCATATCGAGAAAGAATCTCTTTCCTTTGTTCTTCGGATTTATTTCCAGATTACGGAAAAAGATGAATTTGTGGTAGGTTTATTTATTTTGTTGGATTAAAATATCTTCAGCTTAAGCAAAAGATAATTCTATAAATCCAGCAGCTATAGCAAAATTATAAATGTACATGGCTCTCATTTCTCAACCCCACAACGTACTTTCATGTCAAAAAAACCGGCATATATAAGCTACAACAATCAAGCTGAATGAATGTAAACTGCACACAAGATACAAAATCAGGAATATCCAGAGTTTTATCAGCCGAAAGGCGATGGCACAGCACCAGGTCCAGCGAGGACGTCCGATCTCTTGATGCTCCCCATACCACAGATGACGCACCCCGGTGCGGAGAGAGCGGAGAACTTGGCGCCGCAGAGGTCACAGACATCGTGGCCGATGGTCGAGAGCCGGCTCAGGGTGACCGCGCAGAACTGCGAGGGGTCTTCGAAAGGGTCGATGGATTTGTTCGTCAGTCCTCTCTGGACGCACATGTCGATCAGGCTCTTCAGCTCATCCTGCTTGGATGCGGGTGCTTTGGAGTACAGGAGGTCCAGCATTTGCTTGGCGTACGCGTAGTTCTGGACTTCCATGTTCCTCTTGATGGCAGTTCTGATGCAGTTTATCCGATGCTTCGCCTGGATGGGCAGGGATGCAAGGTGCCGAGATAACCTGGCTATTTCCTCCTTGGCACTCAGAGCACCAGCTCCTTGAACCCTTTGCAGCCGAGCAATTTCCTGCACAAGGATCAACGCAGCTAGGTCTTAAGAAGATGCTTCGCTCAACTACCTATCTAAAATGCCACTGGGTATAAAAAATTTGACTAATATTACCTGTAGCAAAGCAACTGCAATCTTATATTGTGCACAAATAGTGGCCTGAGCTTTGATATCAGCTTCACGTGACTGCTCCTTCGCAAGGGCCAAGAATGCTTCATCCAAACAAGAAAGTGCATCTGTAAGCTGATTCTGCTCAAGATGAGCAAGACCCATCTTGTAGCACTCTGAAGCAGGAGCGCCACGTGGTACCTGCAATTATGGATGAGGGTGTCAAAGAAAGCTATCAAGATTCCCTCAACAAAAAAAGAAAGAAAGAAAGCTATCAAGACCCATCAGTTCTTCTCAGGAAGAACATGGTACCTGGCCGGGGCGCACAGCAGTAGGTGCTGGAGGGCGAGCAGCTTGCTTTGCCGCTCCATGACCCTCGAGAGCACTGAGATCAATTGGTTGTGACGGAGTAGAAATAGCAGGTTGATGAAGGCCCAGTGGTTGTGATGGAAGGGCCTGGGGTTGTGAAGGAAGAGCTTGGCTCTGTGGGGGAACTCCACCATCCGGCAGGCCAATAGTGTCCATAGGCATACCTGGTTGCTGAGCAAACTGGGACTGTTGCGGTGGTGCTTGTGGCGGCACCCCACCATCTGGAAGACCAACATTAGCCATCATATTTTGATTGGGTACTGGTCTGCCTTGATTCATTCCTGGAGTAGGTTGAGCAATTCGTGACAGGATTACTCCAGGAGGGGGTAGTGTAGCTGCAAGCTGATGCGATGGAATAGTGTTCTGGAAGAAGTCCTCAGGAATTGGTCCAGCAGTCACTCCCATGCCTGCAATTACAGGACCCGGGGCCCCAGATGGTGCTTGAGATTGCGCCATAGCATTTGCTCCAAAGAAACCAACTGCAGCATTTGGCATTGCTGAAGAAGCAGCTCGGTCTGATGGCTGTGCAGGAGCTGGATTAAATTCTTGTGGTGTCCCTGTTAATGATCTTGTCCGACTTAGTGGGGGACCCAATCCCGCTAGCTGCTTAGTGGCTTCTTTCAATTTATTAACATCAACAGTAGATGCAGCTGGCTTATCACGTATCCTTATATGTATCTTCTTAGTCTTTGAGGTTGACTCGTCTTCATCGCTACTTCCACCATCAACAACACCATACAAAGTCTTTTTAAATTCCTCGGCAGCCTTTGCCTGTTCATCAGCAGATGCAATTTGAACACCCAGCTGCCTAGCCAGAGTGTCACCAACCGAATCACCAAAAGCATTCGCCTTGTTTTTCGCTGCTGATTCAGAAGATGTTGGTTGTGCATTCTCACTACTGGCTGCTGCTATAGCTTTAGCCAAACTCTTTTCGCTGACTTCCACTACATTACCGCGACCTTTCATCACACCCAGGTACACACCAATATGATCTGCAATAACAGTCGGGATACCAGCATCAGTTGTTTTCATATAGGGCATGACTTCTCCTGCAAGCTCCCACTGAGGTACACTCTTAATGCTGGTAGGTGTTTTAATCTCCCAGTTTCCACCTGCCCATTCAGGACCTTTAGGAACCATACTTTCAGCGGCAAAATTGGCGAATACACCCTGTGTCCATCCTGTTGAGCGAACTCTTAGTATTCTCTCAAGGTACCGCCTCAGCTCAGAATCTGTAGCAGATTCCTCCAACTTTTGTGCAAGACGTCGCAATGCACTAGGGTTTAGATGGCATATAAACAGATCCAGCATGCTCTCATGATCTGCAATAACCTCAAATGTTTCTTTTGCGCTGTCAAACTGACCGTACCTGAAAAAAAAAAGGTATTGAATGTTATGGTGTAGTTCTTATGCCAACAGATCTCTTTAAAAATTAGTAGATCAATTGTAGCAAATTAGGAGCAATGGAAAAAAAACAAATTGCACAGAGCAGTTATGAGTTCAAAACATTACAGAAAAATAATATTTAGTCATGATTCACAAGAAGGATTATTCATCAGATTAATGTCAGATATATACGGAAAAGATTGTTGTCTACTGAACATTAAAATTCTACACGGCTGGTTTAGCGAATTACAATCAGATATCTTATAGAGGATATCCTTGTCAGTCACAGAAGTTCAAATGAAATCGACTAAGCATGGATTATGAAGGAGTCTAGATTTTTTTTATCATCAAGTTTATTAAGTACTAGGTTTTTTTTTTTTTTACTTCAAAGTTCAAACTGTAACCAGAACTTTAAAATACATACAGATTTGTTTGACTTGAAATAATATAATTGATAAAATTTATGTGTATTTATAAAAAGTTATTAGGTAGCATTGATCAAAATTGTCCATTTTTCTTTTGCACTTCAGTCATAAAAGTGTAGATGATATTGTTATAGGCACCAGAACTTACTTTATACATGCATATCCCAACTCTCGGAAACGCTGGAACAAATGGGAAGTGGGAGGGCATTGAGGATAATCTCTGGAACGCAGAAACTCATCTTTCAAAATTGACAAAGCAGTAGAGAACTTGAGAGCTTTGATTGCATAATTGCAACGCATGATCTAAAACAATTTGGAAAGATATATTAGTGCAAGCAATAGAGAAAACAAAATCAATGAGACTACAGATTAATCTCACTTGCGTAAACTGAGGTCCAGCTTGAGATAATGATACAGCAAGATCTCCACAAACAGGGGGCCCTCTAGCTAATATGTCCAACGACCTTGGAGTAATGCGTAAACTATCAAACCTGCAAGGGTTGACAATTAACAAATATACTGATACTGGAGATTCAACCAATACACGATATGAGAAGTTAGAAATTTCTGATAATGAATACAGCAAAATGAACCCTTAACGATCACACAGCATTGCCTCTGTGATAAATTAAACAACAAAAGAAACTAATGAAAGGAATCAAACAAAACTCAATACCTTGAGGTTATTTGGTACAGGACCTCTGAAATATCAAGTTTTTGCTCAAAGTGCTGCTGCATTGTAGCAAATCCGATAAGAAGAGGTTCAAGAAGCCCAACTAAACAGCTCTTGACCTCCACTCCTTTTTTCTGTCTTGGATTTATATCTGTCGGATTTACAAGCAGCAACCTATCGTTCAATGCCCCAAGTAACACTGCACATATAAAGGACAAATGGTTTCGTTCAGTACTGACCAATAGGAGGATGAAGAAATATTAACAGTATAGGTTGATCATTTTGAAGTACAACGCAGCTTCAAATTCACAAACTATAACTAAAAGGTGGATAGGGAGCTACTGGATCTTACCAGAACGAGGAAAACTAGTGGAAAGGATCGATCGGACTTTGTTGTCCCAGCCAAGCATACTTACTGCCGTTGCACTTGAGAAGATAAGTGCTGGTCCAACCCACAACATTGAACGATAGTACAAAGTGGTTAAGTGCTCAACAGAATAAAATGGCCATTTAGAATGAATAATAACAATTAAACATGCTACACTATTTGTATGGAAGGTAAATGCTAGACTTGATAGATAAAAGGATATTGATGGGAGCCCCCGATCAAATTTAGTTGAGCTGCTTGATAGTATGTCAAGGTCAGCAGTAGCAATAAGTATCCTCTGACTTGTCAATATTCCTACCACTGGACCTCTCAGAGTTGTTTGCCAGTGGGCCTGCATTGGGGAGGGGGGTGATTTTGATTTTTCAGTGTGCTGTTAAGTAACCAACTGTGCCTACAAGTTATGTGGTGAAGTACTAGGATCAGCAGTTACCTTCTTTACATGAACTTCAAAGCCTAAATACTAGTTAAAGCAATTTAAAAAATATCATGAAAATGGAACATGCCATATACATCTATCTGAACCACAATCATTATGGTGTGCCGTATCTATAGCAAAGGTCATGCAAGAACCTATTTCACTCTGCATTTAGTTTTCACAATTCAGAAAAACAAGCATCAACAGCACACAAATGCAAGAGTGGCTTAACTACAAAATTCAAGATGTGAAACATTCAGATTTATTGCCTCAGCAAATCAAATTTGTTCCAAACTTCCAATTTGTGCAATAATGGTCAAGCGAATCCTCTATTGGAAAACTATATTGAAGCAGTATCCTCAATTTAATATTCAAGTATCAGGATTGGACATCAATAAGGGACTTAGTAAGAATTGAAAACCTGAAGAACAGTCTCAGTTGGTTTTAACTTGATAAACTTTTTCCCATCAGTTTTTGTTGTAATGGATAGCCCATTGTCTGTAGACAGCCTATATCCCTGCAGGAGCTTCGCAAGTCCAATATGCTTCCCCGAAATCACATACAACAAGGTTGATTCTACAGAGTAGAGCAATGCATTGGTCAGCAATGAATTTTCCAGTGTTTTATACAGATAACAAACTTCAAACAATGCACAGCACTCTCTCTCTCTTTTTGACAAAAAAAAAAGTGGAAACAGGATGAGAGGAAAACAGTTGACTTAACCTACCTAGCGGAGAAGAAAATATGCGATCAACCTCTGATTCAAAAGTAAACTGCAGAGGGCCGTTGCGTTCTGATGAGTTAGCAGCATTATCAGCAAAAGTGTTTTCTTCAAGCACAGCAGCGTTATTTTCAAGAGCTTCCTTTGTGGCCACTGCTTTAAGACTAAAGAGATTCAGGCTAGTTCTATCTTCCTCCAGAATAGCATATTGATTATCATCTGGACCCAAAAAGGCAGCATCTCGACCTAATAAAGAGCAACATGATGCAGTTGTCAGGAAGTAAGGATGAAATTTTCCAAGAGTTCCAACCAAATAGATAGGATGGACGCAGGAGATGGACCTCTTATTGAACTTCCTTTGCTGTTGACTGTTTGTATATCAGTCTGCTCCCAGTAAAGAACAACTTCATGAACGACTCCATTTGGACCGCTTAGCTCAAACACAACAAGGAACAAGTGTTGCTTTGGACTGTATGACATATTCTTGGGATGGCATTCCATATTTGAGGGAATCTAACAATGTGCAACATGATAATTAGAAAGAAAAAAACAGTAAAATAATTAAACAAACAAGAATTGTTGCTATAATGAGGGTTAGTACTGTAGAGTAAAGCCTCTTATATAGATTGTCAGCCCCTGATGATAAGTTATGGGCCATCAGGTTAAATCCATCCAAATAGAAAGCTCTAACTGGATACTGAACCACACGGTTTTCCTGGTTGAAGAAATTCAGCTCCAGATGGAATGGCTGGAATTACAAAATGAAGGAATAGTTTAGATAGTGAAAAGACACAAGTAAAAAAGATAAATTGTTCTGATAGTTACCTGACAAACAGGAACATCTCGCAAAAGGTTGCTAGGTTCTGAAATTGTAACAAGAGGCAAACGAGGTATTGGGCCACTTTTAGCATGCCCTTCCATGAAGTGCTGCACAGATCATGTATAAGAAATAAAAAAATGGACAAATACAGGTATAAAATAAGCTAGTAGAAGTAACTAAAAGACATGGACTCGGTTCATGGGGCCTAACATGTTAGGCTACTTGGCATGATCTGTGCCAGCATCTAACAACACAGGGTGCACTCGCTTTTGCTTACAGCGGCTGCGGCTGCAGCTTATTTAGTTCATGCTAAAGTAATTTTACATAAGAAAAAGTTGCCGCTGCAGCCAATGTAAGCACAAACGAACACATCCACAGAAGTTTGCAATATGGCAGCATTAAAATATACATGAGATTCTTTTGAGAGTCCTCGTTGTCAAATTCTACAATGATATTGCTTTTCTAACACACTGAAACTGAAAAGTCCTATTTCAAACTTTCCAACCAAGACGAATTCAATAAATTTATTGATGTTCAAAAGTGAAAATAATAAAAAAAAATTCTCCCAAACACGCAGGAGAGCTGTGTTTCATAGTATTAAGAAGAAGAAAGAGGCGTAAAAAGAGACCCTGTTTTACAAACTCACACCATACGCAGCGGTTTTAAAGGAAACACGACCACACGTCCTAGCGACTAAAAGTGAAATAATATTATGCAGCCAGTATCAACAAAGAGATGGTACGTACACTATGAAGGAACGCCTTCCTTGCAACATCAGAAATTGTTAGTTGGCTCTGGCTGACAAAACAAAAAGAAATGAAATCAAATCATCAGTAAAAAAATATAGCAATGCAGAATCATTTTGAAACCCAAAAAGAATCAATTTTGTAGAAAATATTGAATTTTACCCCTTCAAGTGCTGCTCTTGCAGCTGCGCCTGAAGTTGATGTTCTGCTAAAATTCCTGATGAACCCAAGGCTAAAAGTTTCTCCTTTAGAACAGCAGCTGTAAAACCAGAACAAGTACAACTTAGAACTGCTCAAAATAACCACTCCCACTGTTTTGTAATTGTCGTCGCCGTTGACTTTTAACATCATCTTTCATCTTATTCACAAAAAAAAAGTTAAAATGTGTAAAATCACAATTCATGTTTCAAATACCTTTAATGGTAAAGCAAATTATAACAAATTATATGTTAAAGTCAACAGCGACAAATAAAATACGGAGGGAGGAATTGTTATAGGCATGTACAGTAGTTTTGCAGTAGCAAGTCAGAAGAAAAAAAATTACATAAGCATGGTATAAACTGCCTCACTGTAGGTGGTACTGGCAGACCCAGGCGTCCGCCAGCCTCCCCCCCCCCCCCCCCCCCCC
>BCLF01000141.1:385580-400222 GCA_001602275.1 Zoysia japonica
CCCCCCCCCCCCCCCCCCCCCCCCCCCAACACCCACACACATTACCTGCATGCAATTTCTAAGGAAGTTCATCAAGTTCATGGTTATTACTACTAGCTGATCGTTGTTCCACTAATCACAAGGTCTCGTAGTCACAGGTCTTAACTAGCATATCAGCCCGGCACTGGCTGACTGCCACATGTTCTTTTCTTTCTTTGTTCTTCTCAGGACACAGATCTACGTTAATCACACTAGCTGTAGCCGAACTTATTGGAGCTTAATTCAGCGAATGGTAGAGGACTTTTCAAACTGACCCCTCTTTGGTATTGGATCTAGCTCTGCCACTGGTAGGTGGTATCTGTCCCGTAAAACCGAGGTTCCCATTTCTACAATTACAACACTAGAGTAGACAGGGATACAGCTACACACAAAGAAACTTACCAGTTGATCCTCTAGCTCCCTGAAGAAGGGCAAAAAGTTGTCTCCTCCCTTCTCTTGTGTATGCAGCCTTATTTTTTGCAGCTTCTGTCCCAGACATATCCTGCAAATCTAAGATGTAAATGTTTCCGAAATTCATGGTACAAGGGGCGCATTTGTTTGGTTGATAGACAAAGAGGCCTCACCGCAAAAATTACTGCAGCCAAATTCAACTTGGGATGCACTGCCAAGTTTTTTATTCGGGGTAAAGGGTACACTGCTTCTCCACCTTGAAGAGTCAGTATCTTTGTGATATCCATTGTTTCAACAGCTGCAACGTTAACAGAGAAAAATATTGTAGGTACCAGTTTCAGAAAAAAAAAGAAAAAAACAAACTGAATCTACATTCAGCACCTAACTCTGTTTATGAATAATTATTCAAAAACTTTTGAACAGCTCAAGAATAATTAACCAATAAGGCAGCATAAAAGCTCAGGGCACAATGTGGATCAACAGGTATAGCAAAAGTCAAGTGCAAAAAGCGAAGGTGCTCACAGCACAGTGGTAAAGTCCACTGGCTGGGGAGGGCACCCGCCTGGGTTCGATCCCTAGCGCTGCACCTAACCACTGCTGGGGCTTCCCTTGTGGTATTTCTCTAAAAAAAATGCCATGTGAAAAAAGAAAAATGGGATGTAAATGGAAGAATATAGCATGAGACGAAGAGTAACAACATCTAAGGAATTTCTCGAGTTTCTCAAACAGAAGGGCAAAACTAACCTGCACGCTCAAAGAAATGAGTTTCCATAGGCTGCCTGTTAGGATTAATTATAACTCGTGTCTTCCATACTTGAAGTGACCCATCCTTTGAAATTGTAACAAGTAGCCGTAGTGTAGGAAGCCAGGATACAGATGTGATAGACTGTGATCCGGCCTGTGTGCTAAATAAAAGTAAAAAGGTAATAATCAGATAGCAAAAAGGCAGAAAGATGACAAATTCAGAAAAAAGATTAAACAGAAGATTTGGGATAACATAAAATAGAAAGGTGCATGAAGATGATCGACTGGGCAAAAATCACATTACACTATAATAAGTGTGTATATGCATTATATCAGATATGGATGCAAGTTTTATCCTATATAATGGTGCCTATTGGATGAGAAGCAGAAACTTAATGAATCCAAAAGAAATTGCAGTGTTTTTTTTTTTTTTTGAAAAAAAAAGGCACTGCTCCAATATTTGTTGATCACGGAAAATTAATTCTAGCCATTGGTGCTTAGAGAATTTGAAGTTTGAATTCACATATAATTAACATTTAGTTAGCACTGAGATCAAAGCAGCACCCTGTATTGCAAAGGGAAAAATAGTGCTGTGTATTGAAAATGGAAGAAAGAAATAATTTATAAGACATACTTACATTCCAATCATACTAGGCCTCTCAGTTGATACATCCCATGCCAACAGAGTACCACCTCTATCACCAACAAATATCCATTCTAGGGTCGCATGAAACCCAAAAGCACCAGCTCCTATTAGCTTAATTGTACTGTCCACAGCAACTGAAAAAAAAATGTGCAAAATAAGAAGCAATAGATGGACAATCATAATCATAATACATGAAATGCAGTGCAGCAGCTCACGTTGTAAGGTGTAGTGTACAGCATATGTCTGGATATTGTAGGCCCGTATCAAACCTTCAGCATAAGCTACATACTAAAATCAAAAGCTGCCATGTCAAGGATGGGAAAATGTAGAATACATGACAACATAGTGCAATCCACAACAAGAAGCAAGTGAACATATGGTTGTACTTACCAAGACAGGGAGGCGAGGATGACAAGCCAGGTTAACAACAGGCTTTTTAAGATCAGTCTTAATTTTTGTTGGTGGCCTCCCTCCTTCAACAGTCCCAACAACTAGAACAAACCAAAAGTATCACAAGGAGTGAAACTTTGAAGGCAAAATCTAATTATGGACCATTTTGGCCACCTAAGCAAACATAAAGAACAGAATATATCGGCAAAGCCAAGTTACCTGTCACACTCATTCTTTTTTGGAAACCAAAAAAGACAATAGGCTCCAGTGGTGTCAATGCAAGATGAACTTCTGTATCTATCGAAACATGATCTGATTTTTTCTCAGGCGAGTGCAACACGAGTGTCTGCTCTGTGGAGAAATCACAAGATCTAACTGTAGCATCCTACAGAACAAGAAGTATATGGAGTCAAAGATTCTGAAAGTAATTGACACAAGTGCAAAACTTACTGAAAAAGCTCATACAATGAGATTTTACTGAACTAATAATACATTGTTAACAATAATGGAAGGCGATTAGTGAAAGAGCCTTAAGAACAAGCCTAATTGGCTGCTAAAGAGTAAAGATACTAAATTATCATCATTTTTTCTGACTTTCTGTGGACACTACTGAAGTATTTGTCTTCATTTGAAGTTACCAGTTAGTGAGAAAAGGTAGCTCGCAGTTCTATCCATGGATGGAATGACTCTGAAAAAATGAAGCACTGAGACAAACCTCAAGAATTGCAATGACAATATGGCTTGTTGTAGGGCTATATGACATACGAACAACACGAGCTCCAAGGTCAATTGAAGCGATCTTGCTTCCCGTCAAAGCATCAAATTCTGCAGGCAAATGAGATCAGCACCAGTACGACCCAGTGGCAGAGGGAGAACCCTAATAGAGCTCCCAACTCGTATGTGCAAGGCCTGAGAGGCGCGGGTACGTACCGACGACGTGCGTGCCGATGGCCACGGCGACGATGGCCTGGGAAGAACGGAAGGCGGCGGCGTGCGGCTGCATCGGGCGGGCCGAGGCGCCGCGACGGCCGCCGGCGTGGCGAAGGTCGAGGTGCTGCACCGTGGCCCACTCCATCGCGGGGCGCGGATCTGGGGTGCTCCGTCGTCAGATCTGCCCGGACGGTCGGTCTGTCAGTGGTGTTTTTCTTCTTCCCGTGGTGGCGCCTCCTTTGTCCTAAGAAGCCATTTTGGGCTTAAAAAAAAAAAAGAAGAAACCATTTTGACAAGTGGGACCGGGTTGGATAATCGTTTTTTTCCGATGATAAGATGTGAACAGAAAATGAATATCCAAATATGGAAGTTTCTACATTTACATTCAACTCCAACAAGTAGACTCAACTATGTCCTACTTATAACTTATTTGGAACGCAGAATTTTCATAAAAAATTATAAGAATTTTACAGAAAACATGAAAAATTACTCCGTTTCAAATGGGACCTTACTTATTTGAGACAATTAAATCAGTTACTATAAATTTATTTTAACAGGCCTGTATAGTATACATTTTTATGATTTTGTCGAATTTTTAAATTTAGTTGCCTTTTGGACACGTGGAAATGAGATGTGCAACAGAGATTAAGAAATAAATGGAAATATCTAGATATAAAAAGGGTCTAGATCTTTTTCTGCTAGCCAAACTCCATGGTACATTAATCATCCTAAGAGCAGACAAATTATACCGAAAGGAGAATGGAAGTGGAATTCTGTTGCTAATTAAATTGTGTAACGAATAATGAACATGAACCGGGTCAATATCGCAGGAAGAGATACCAGAGACTGAGGAAAGCGAAGCAAAGAAGCTCTGTTTGTTGCAGGGTTTTCTTCTGATGGGCCACATGTATTAGACTTTTGTTTGCTCATTCACATCGTGCAACACTGTAAAATTTCGCATGGTTTTGTACGTAGTATTTTAGTTTAGAGTTCATCAATCAACAGTACTAAAAATGAAGAGACTAGCTAGACCTTCAATTAAGTAACTATTACTAGCTAATTAACAGCAGCTATCCTGCCAAATCATGCAGCGACGCCTGGGATCCCATTAGGTTTGTGTATGGCAGCACGCTCTCTGGTAACTGATCTTCTTCTTCCAACATGAGTAATCGTCCTGCTGAGCTCTGTTGATGCTGCATCATCGGCGACGCAATAAACGGCTGCTGCTGGTGTTGGTAGCTTCCTCCTCCTCCTCCTCCTCCTCCTCCAAGGTCCATTGTTGCCGTGCACCTCTCGGCTTTGACGATTGCGGCCGCGGTGTCGTCGCTAGGGTTTTGCTGTAGGTTCATTTCTTCCTTGTACATGTCCTCTATCATCGGCTTCCAAAGCCTCACCCTCGCGTTGATGAACCAGTTGGAAACCTGGCTTCTCGACAAGCCGGTCTGGCGCGACAGAATGTGCTTGTCCACGTCGTTTGGGTACCTGCAGGAGCGTTGAGTTTATTCCCTTTGATTTTACATTGCGCAGCAGAAGAATCGTCCCTTGCATGCATGAGATCGAAGTCGAACTCCTGTAACTAATCTTACGGGTGGAGGAAGTGCTCGAAGAGCCAGGCGCGGAGCACGGCGACGGCGCGCTCCGGCAGGCCTCGCTGCGGCCGCCACGGGCAGCTCTCCGTGGCGCCAGCAGGCTGCTGGAACGCCCGCCGCTGCCTCAGGCACTGGTCCAGCACCCTCAGCCTCGGCGTGTCGCCTTTCGTCGCGCCCGCCGGAGCGACGCCGCCGTCCCTGTCGCCCATGGCCTTCTTCAGCGCGCGCACCTGCGCCACGAGAGCGTCGCGGAGGCACCGGAAGTGGCGCGACATGGCCCGCCGCGCCAGCCTCGTGTACACCTGCGCCGCGCCGGCGCCGGTCACCGCCTCGAACGACAGCTCCACCGACCTCATCTGCTCACGGTATCGCCGGTACCTCCTGTCGACCTGTTAAATTTCCATGGACTAAGTAATTAAGGTCACTAGCGACTCCACTGTTGGTAACGTGGACGTGTGTTTTTGTGTGTGGATCCCTTACGATGAACGTAACATGCTTTGCAACCATATAAACTCAAAAAAGGCAACAGTGCTGGACAATCAAGAGCAGCCCAACCTCGAACGTTGCTAAAACTAGTGTTGTTACCATATAATAGGAGTAAGTTCCATGCATGAAGTGGCCGTAAATACATAGGAGTAGTAAAAGTTACCGTATACCTCTTGAACCATGGACATGAGCCTGGCCTTCCTCCTCTCGAACTCGAACAGATCCATGGAGCTGATCGAGGACGGGCTGCCCCATAGCCAAGAAGATGACACCGCCGCCTCCGCGTCGTCCCACTTGTTGCCGGCGGCAGCTTTACGAGAATCTCTCTTATCGACCGTGGCGTGGAACTCTCCTTCCACTTCGAGGCTGCAGAACTCGCCGAGCAACTCCTTGACAGGGCCCAGGTACTTGGAGCTCCTTAGTATTAGATGGAACGGCTGCTGCAAGCTCCCTGCAGCAGCTGGCACTTGGAGCCAATGGTGCGGCGCCACCGACAATGCAACGGCTGGAGGCGCCGCCGCCGTGAACGGCTGGTGATGATGATTGTAGTTGAACTGCAGGGAGAGGGGAGAAACTGCGGCCTGTGGCCACGGCGGCGGCGTCGTGTCGCCGGTGATTAGGACGCCGCCTCCGCTGGTCGCAGACATGTCGGCGCCGGCGACGGGATGCAGGGTGAGGAGGCCGTTGTTGTCGAAGGCTGGCGGTGGCGTGGAGAAGTCGAGCAGGTGAGGCTGATGGTGGACGGCCATCTTACGCTGAGCTAGCTACCTCTTCAGTTAATCGGCGAGCTATGAACAAAACCGTCTGAGAGACGATGTACTCTGCTTGCGTGGGTAGATGACCGCTCCGATCCCTATATTTATGGATTACTTGCAAAGATGCTGTGCTTTATATCTTTGTGGCTATATACATCCTTAACCCTTATCACACAAAAATAGTAAGAATATATACTTTTTTTTGTGTGTGTAGAACTAGTATTATTAGGGCACTTTCAATGCAAGTTTTTAGATAGTCTCTAAGAGTAATAAATTGTCTTTTAGACCAATCATCTTTAATGCATAGTTTTTATAGTAGTTTTTATATAGATTAAAATTTAATGTTCTCTTCTTTATTTTATAAGAGAGAATTATGTCATACAAACCAGTAGAGTCCTCTCAATACATATTTTATAGTTTTTTTATTGCTTTGATTTTAACGAAGAGGTGGTTTTTAATGTATAAATAGTTTATTCATTTTTCATTAATTCCTTTTGGCACATAAATAAAATGGTGATGTGGCAAGCTAATTAAAAGATATAAAAACTACTATTAATGCACCATTAGAAATGCTCTTATTGCTCATTGTTTGATGTTAAGAGAGGACAGATAGCTTTAGTTATCCTTCCTTTCCTAGGATCGATCGCTAGAGCCTATTTAGATGCGAGAATTTTTTTTATTTTTTAAATAAAATTAAACAGATTTTTATAAAAATTTTATAAAATTTGTGTAAAATTCATGCTGTCCAAAGGAGGCCTAGAACATGCCAAATCCTGGACCAGCAAGGCTGGTTCTCATTGCATGGATCCCTCGATCGGTGGACCAGCTTAGCTACTTGCCTGCTGTGTGGTCCGATCTCGGATTGCGACACCATTTAATTCCTGTATATTGGTTTTGGTTTTTGTTTGTCATGTCTAACAGACATCCACACAAACCAAACGAATAATTTTTTTCTTTTGATCAAATTAAGGAAAACAAAAATCAATTAATTAATTTTGCAAACTACTTCGTCAGGTGGTTGGAGCTGGGACGCCTGTATCAAGGGGCCTACCAGAGTGTACGACGATGGCGACGCCCTGAAGTGACCTCCCTCCGGCCAATAGGATTAATTGGCACGTGCGTTGCTAGAATTGTGGGTGCTAGATCAAGTTAATTGTATGATTATATCCAGCTAATTAATACTAGCAGCGGGAACACATTAACTATATTAGTTGAATGAACTTAATTGTCATAAGTTATGCATTTGCAATTAGTAAGCTGCAATCACTCAGTAAACAATTAAGTGAGTCAATTGAACTTACACATCGATCCATGGTAACGATCGATATAATACGCAGTACTCCATCTCCAATAGACAGAGAAGAGAAAAAAAAAAGTGTATGAATAATTCAACTTTCGGCGAGTTACGTGTACATGAGGACTCAATCCGGCCACGCTGTTTGGTCCCGGACCTGGGGTTAATCGATCCCAGCCACTAAGCAAATAGATGTACGTCCTACAAACAAAGAAAAGGAAACTGCTGGGTGCAATAAGCTTAATTAATTAGGATCAGTTTAATACTGTATATTGGAAAGGCTTTGAAAATTAATACTAATCAGATCAGGAATAAAGAGCGGGGACAGACAAGACACAGGGAACTGATGTGAAGGTTCACCTGCATGCGCTGTTAACTTGTTTGTTGCATTATTATATTTGCAGATGTGAGATGCAGAAGAGCGGCGAGCCGACAAAATCGATCGAGAGAGAGAGAAACACTGTCAAGGTGATGGATGGGCCGATTCTAGTAGTTGGTGGTCGACTGGCCCGGCCCAGCTGGGGGCGTGAGGATGATCGAGGTTCTGCCTGCTTGCTTTTCATGGCAACTGCTACTGGCTTCTTCTTCTTCTGCGTGCGTCGGGATCATTTCGGAATGCAGGATTTTCACGAGAGTTACGTAAAAATTTTATAAAAATTAATTTAATTTCATAGAAAAAAATACAAAAACAGAAAAATTTTCTTTCAATCCAAGAGGCCTTGGGCCTTAGATCTTCCCCGTTTCAGTTTGTTTGTACTGTAGATCGAACGAGATTGCTCAATTGCAGAGACGACCGATGTTTGAGATCATATGCTCGACTGCTGCTAGATCATTAAATTCCTACGTACAGTGAGTAGCAGTTCATACGTGCGTTCAGTAACTTCAATCATATGTCCCTTTGTCCTTTCTAAGAGCAGCAGAATTTGATCTGATCAAAATGCAGGTGCAAAAACAAAAATGTCATTTGAAGAGCTGATGAGCACAACTCGATCGATTCTGGAGCCAGGTCAACGGGGGTAGCTAGCTAAAGATGGATAGGCGCTACCACTAGTTTATGATTCTTCTCTTCGATTCTAGGAGGCAGTCTTGTCTTATGTGTTGCAACTTGTAACTCGCAGTTTCATCGAGTTTATCTATGACCCTGAGCCACTCATCAGCCAGCTGCCCCTGGCTAACGTTTGAGCAATGCCAAGGGTTACAGATGTTCTGCTACTGCCAATGAGGAAGGCTTAGAATATTTTCCACTTGAGGTGGCATCATCTTGACGACCTCTTCTTCTTCAGAAACAGCGGAACTACGCACGTACAGCGGTATCAAAATTCAGTCAGGAAGCTCAAGGGAACCTTCGATCTCAGCCAGATGCAGGTACCGGCAGTTGAATACTAACTGAAACCAGCATCCCCAAACCAACGCAAGAACTGCGCATGCATATTCCGATTGAAAAGCGGTTTCCGTCCAGGCGACCTGAATACATTCAGCACTGGTGCAGTACTAACTAATCTTGTGGTCAAGCAGGAACTAAATGACTACATTTGCAATAGACAGTACGCTTGATTAATTAAGGAGCAAGATCGACCTGCGAACAGCTAGCTAATTGTTTTGTGGGTACTAGAAATGTTTGACCAGCGCCAGGACAAATAGCAAATTAAGCTTAATTAATATATTGCGGTGACATACACATCCTTTCCGAGGGTGACATCACAAGGCCAGGAACAACTAGCTAGCTAACCCAACAATATCAACTGCAACTAGATCTGTCAACTTGCACACATCTAAGTATATTTACTCCTCTCTTTTTTTCTGAGACTACTCGGTAGTAATTAACCTCTCACACGTTTGCTGTTGATCATAATACACAGCATGCATGTTGTCTTCTTTTACAAGATAAAATACCTGGCATCGCTTTATGACCTCTGAACCGATCGATGCATCGGTGACCTTGCTAATGAATTCGAGCGTTTACTAAATCTATGGGTAGCTTAGCAGCTAGGCACGTTGTGGATGATCAATTGGGTCTTGCCCTGCAAATGGTAATTATGTACCAAGCCCACTGGCATTGAAGCAGCGATGCAAGTGTATATTTGCCGCGGTTGCCTAGCTTATTCTAACTATCAGGTGATTAATTATTCTGTTCTCGTTCTATCTCGACCGATCAGGCCATTGAAGCAGCAATGCAAAGCGTATATTTGCCGCGGTTAATTGAGCAGATCAACATCAGCAACATGTAGCCACGGTGCGACCTGTTCGTGGCTAGCACCTAGAACGAACGCGTTGATTTCAGCTCCCTCCCTCCCTCGATCTTGGCGCGGTAACTTGTGTTACCGGGTCGTTATTCAGAGCGAATTATAAGCTCAGTAATTCCATCAGTCGTGGTTTCACACTTTTTGTTTCTACGGCCATACATCAGATCACTGAGGGAAGCATGACGCAGACATCTTCAGTTAATTCCACGCCGATTGGTTCAGAGATCACCGATGATGCATCTATTAATTTAACCGCGACGAAGAATCGTTATTACTTGTTCACCAGAAAGTCCATCTTAACAAAAGAAAGGAGAGCTTTCATTCGCAGAGTGAGATCGATGAATATTTACTCCAAGGAACAAGAACACCGACGACCTACGTACCTACGGGCCATGGCGCTCGATCGGTAAACCAAGTCTAATGCCGACCACTGCCTACCCGCCACCATGTAGGAGTGGAGTATTTCGGAAGGTTAAACCAACTACCGCTACCGGGTTTGAAAAAGTCAGAGCTTCGTCTTCAACCTCTCCTCCAGTTGAACGGTATATCTCTGCCGTTCACGTTCGATCTGGCAGCGCACTTAACCTCCAAGATAAGCTCTGGTACAGGCTGGCACTGGCAGCTATATATACAGGAGCAGAGCGAGGCCAAGCCACAATCTGCCCAGAATTAGTGCTCCTCGCGGCCGGTTAATTAGATGGCGCTGACCCTCGCACAGGAGAGCTGGAAGTCAAGCGAGCTCGGTGGTGGCGCCGGAGGCCTAGCAGCTGAAGGCGCCAACAGTAACCAGCAGCTGCTGCAGTCGCACACCGGCGGCGGCGTGCGCGAGCGGCTGTTCGAGAAGGTGGTGACGCCGAGCGACGTCGGCAAGCTGAACCGGCTGGTGGTGCCGAAGCACTTCGCCGAGAGGCACCTGCCGCTGCTCGGCGCGGCGGCGCGGGCCGGCACCGTGCTGTGCTTCCACGACGCGCGGGGCCACGCCGCGTGGCGCTTCCGATACTCCTACTGGGGCAGCAGCCAGAGCTACGTCATGACCAAGGGGTGGAGCCGCTACGTCCGCGACAAGCGCCTCGCCGCCGGAGACACCGTCTCCTTCTGCCGCGACGGCGCCAGGCTCTACATCGACTGCCGACGCAGAGCGAAGCGAGCACAAGCAGCCAGCTTGTTATTCGGCGCTACCGCTGCGGCTGCTGCTGCTGCTGCTGCTAACAATAATAATAAGGCGCAGCAGCCGTTGGAGTCAGCGGGCATCATCGACGTCACCGGCGAGGACGCGCGGCGGGGGCGCAGGCTTCGGCTGTTCGGCGTGGACCTGGAGCTCAGGGCTGAGCCCCTGCTGCTAGATTTGCAGCTCTGAAGAGAGGGATCGTCGCACTGCATACAAATTAGGAGTATCTTATACAAAAAGGGTGGGTGGGTATCCAAATCCAACTAACGATGATGAATCAGATTCCTGTTGTTTGTAGTTCCGTGCAGTTGCATTGTAACTCTGAGACGCGATGGAAAGAAACATTAATTTGCAAGACACGTTTGCAAGTGATCCTAGCTATAAATCATTTGGTGGTCCCGCGTTCATCTTCAGAACCAGGATCGGAGTGCAAGACATTATGATTATTGATTATGTGATAATAATAGAGAAAAGAGAGAAGCAGCAGGGCAGGAGGCAAAGGACGGTGGAAGACTGGAAGGCCGATGATGATCAGAGATGGAGAGCGCGGGAGACTAGCTCGGACGGTGGAACTACATTTTACCTAACTCTTTCTGCAAAATGAAATTTATAAAATTTGTGTTAAAATGATAGCAACACAAATTATGGAGATGGTAGAGAACAATTATAATATATTTTACTTTTAAATACTATTAAATTTATGAATAACATTTATTAAAATATGTAATAAAATGTTATATTATATATAAAACAATATATACTTATAATAATATTTAACAAAAAATTAGTTAAACGCTATTTATTTTCACCTCTTTAGTCTATCAACAATATTGTCCCCAGATGTATTTCCTAATAAGTTTGTATATATAGAGTTATGAGACGTATTAAATAGAAATTCAACTACTGGCTCGCATTAGAATGTTTAAAAATTTATTAACACCCGGCGGGAGTTAATTTGTATCACAAAATACGATAAATAAATATTCAGTAAATTCTGTTGTCGTCCTTGTAGGCATCGATTTCATGATAGTTTAGTGTGAGCCGACGCAGAATCGTGCTTCACACAAACTCTAACTCACGGAAGTAAACATATTTCATGCTTCAAGGGGGCAAGAAGAATGGAGACAGCGTGTAAGTTCCTTGTGCGGGTGCTCCTCTTATCCTTGTAATCACATTTACGCCCTTTTGTTTGAGCTGAAGCTTTTGATTTTTTAAAAAAGTTGACTGGTGGTCAGTTAAAAAGCTGGCTGGTGAAATTTAGATGTTAGCTTTTGTAATATACATTTAGCTTCTCTGCATATCAAAAGCTGAAAAAGCAACTTTCAGTGAGCTTTTCAGTTTTTAGTTCATTTCTGCAAAAACTAGCTTTTCAGCACTTCAAAAACCAACTTTTCAAAACATTGTTTGTTTCAACTTCTCAGTTTTTAGCTTTTCAGCTGAAAAGCTGAAAAAAAAGAGGGCTTACCTTACCGATATATCGACTTCCTTCTCTCAGTTTTCGTGTGTTACAGCCGGTGAGTAGCTTTCAGGCATACAGTGCAAGCCACAAAGCGCGCAAGAGTCTGTCCACTTTTGTTAGTCCGTTAAATAATGGATATAGCAAAAAAATCATACTGGCAATCCATTGGGATTCCCATAGCAGACTCCCGTGTATGCTTCGGCGGCAATCCGCCATAGACTAGATCGTCCCCCCATCGCGACCGCCTCACCCCGATGGAACGACCCATGCTGCCACATACACAAAATTTGCTAATTAACACCGAATAGAAAAATGCACAAAAAGGTGAGCAAATTTTGATTCTAGTTTACACGAGAAATTTAGTGGTAATTTTCCTCTCATTTTGTCCAGCTCCAAAACCAGTAAACCATCTAGTTTCATCTTTTTTATATTTATATTATACTACCAAAATACTCATAATATATACTATCTCCGTTTTTAAATTGATATCGATGTTGACTTCTAACATCAATTCCGACCATTCATATTATTCAATAAAATATGATAAATTTTATAATTTACTTTATCATCAAAAATGTTTGAAACACGGGACTTATAATTTTACACATTGAAACTAATTTTTTAAATAAAATAATTAGTTAAAAATAATGTCACAAGCCAACAACGACGTTAATTTATGTATGAAAAGAATGCCTGGTTTTAGAACCTGTCATCTTTAGCCTACTCTATGCTCATTAAAAGTGTGGCGATCTTTAATAATTAACCACGTAAGGTGGTTCAGAACAAGCATCAAGGAAATAAACCTCGATAGCAGGATGCATGACTCTGATTCAGTGCCACCGGAAGAAATTTGTGTTATCTGATGTTGTTTTCTACATGTTTCATTAACTAATAGTATGTTAAAGACGGCTTGATTAATCAGTGGTGTCAACCCAAAAGCCAGAGTCCAGTAGAGCAGAGGAACGAGGGAAGGCACTGCAACCATCGAGCACCCAGGACGCACTCGCCATCTCCTCCGCCACTCCACTGATCAGTCATCGCCTCTTCACCGTCCAGGCTCTTCCTCCTCTAGCTTCCCCTCCAGAAGCAAGCAACCAACCAACATGGTCGCCATCACTGCCGCGACCGTCTCCCTTTCCGCCAACATGGCCGTCTCGCCCTCGTCCCCTTCCACGACTAGCAGCTTCCTGTCGTACCCGCCGAGGAAAGCGAGAGCAGCAGCAGCCATCATCCGCGCACAGGCGCAGGTGTCCACCGCCAACGCCTTAGCATCCGTCGAGAAGCCCGAGAAGATGTCCAAGAAGCAAGAGGAGGGCGTCGTCACTCGTCACCAACAAGTACAAGCCCAAGGACCGCGCCTTCTTTTTTTTTTTTTAAGTAAGGCAGAAGAACTGCCGATCATTGAGGTAGAAAGAGAATTACATCTTAAAGGTACAACTTCTAAACCCAACAACAAGTTGGCTTAGGAGGAACTAAAGTAACAAACACATAGCCACCCTGCAACAAAGTCAAAATCCGATCTTTCACAGAGCCGCACGCTATCAACAACAAATGACGCAACTTGGACAAAAGAATTTTCCTTTTCCTGAAAGATCTTCCCTCTTTGTATAAGTGAAACGGCTGGATGCTTGACTATCTTCTTTGTTGGCTCTTCATGCTTGCTGATTACACAACTCGCAGCCTGGCTGGTCCATAAGCTCCTATATTTTCCACCTTATTTTTTTTTTCAATAAGCAAAACAGCTCAGAATCCTCATTTGAAATAAAAGACAACCTGCAAGCAGCACTTAAGTAGCATCCTTCTGAAGTTTTTTTATGCTTCTTTGTTCTCAACACCAAGATCACCGGAGACGACGCGCCGGGGGAGACCCGACACATGGTCTTCAGCACCGAATGCGAGATCCCCTAGAGAGAGGGCCAGTCCCTTGGTGTCATCGCCGATGGCGTCGACTAGAACGGAAAGCCGAACAAGATCATGCTACGAAGGATTTTTTTTTTTTTACGTTTTCTTTGTAAAATTTTTGCGTAATTCTTGTGAAAATCCTGCATTTTAAAAGAGCCCTCGTATGTACATACTTCTTTAATTTGATGCCATCGCTGTGGACCAACAAGTTGATACCTGATTCAAATTGCTTTCCTTATAAAGTAAAATGTGATATTCCTAAACATGTATATTTTTATAACAAAAAATGACTTCAAAAATATGAAAGCATATTTTTTTTTCATATTTTTGAAGTCATTTTTTGTTTATG
Source organism: Zoysia japonica (assembly GCA_001602275.1). Lineage (NCBI taxonomy): Eukaryota > Viridiplantae > Streptophyta > Magnoliopsida > Poales > Poaceae > Zoysia > Zoysia japonica. The sequence continues at coordinate 399,965 of BCLF01000141.1, forward strand.
TTTGATGTAAGTTACATAGTACATGTTTAAGAACATCAAATTTTACTTTTCGTAGTTTCAAAATATTTTGGTCTTTTTCAATTTAGATGGGTAAAAAATATGTTATTATATAGTAGTTAAGGTAAATTAGGAAAAAAAATTAAAAATGAGAACGAATAAAAAAATTAATTTTTTTAAGTGAATAAAGGATTCGAAAATTTTTTGAGAGCGAATAAGAGATTTATACTCTCTCTCTCTCTATATATATATATATATATA
>BCLF01000141.1:400978-467474 GCA_001602275.1 Zoysia japonica
TATATATATATAGAGAGAGAGAGAGAGAGAATCAGATCAAATTAGAATCAAATTGAAATTCTATTCATTTTAAACTAAAATTTAGTAAAAATCAAAATAATTTGTGAAAAGATCTACATACCGAGCTCTTTTAACACGTCTACCTGTTGTTGCTGAATTCTGTGGTTTACAAAATGTCAGGAATTGACTGGATGGAATACAGTCACTTGTCAGCCCAGGAACCAGAAGCCCATCCCTCACTCAAAATGGCTGCCGCTGGAGGAGGCAAACCCTAGCCCACGATCGGACGGTTGAGATCGTGCGAGAAAACCCTACCATTCTCGCTGCTCGTCGTCACCGTATATAGCGCTCGCCCTCTCCGCGCCGCCACTCCTCCGCGCACACATCAGAGCCAAACCCGCCGCCGCCGCCGCCAAGGTAGGGAGAAGCCAGCGAAGATGAAGACCATTCTGGCGTCCGAGACGATGGACATCCCGGAGGAGGTCACCGTCAAGGTGGCAGCGAAGATGGTGACTGTGGAGGGCCCCCGCGGGAAGCTGACCCGCAACTTCAAGCACCTCAACCTCGACTTCCAGCTGCAGGAGAACGGCCGGAAGCTCAAGGTCGACGCCTGGTTCGGCACCCGCCGCACCATGGCCGCCATCCGCACCGCCATCTCCCACGTCCAGAACCTCATCACCGGAGTCACCAAGGGATACCGCTACAAGATGCGGTTCGTCTACGCTCACTTCCCCATCAACGCATCCATCACCAACGGAAACACCGCCATCGAGATCAGGAACTTCCTCGGCGAGAAGAGGGTAAGACATGACAGTTTGATTTTTGCTCCTTCTTTCCTCCAATCTGCTCAGATGGATCTTGATAATCCCTTGTTCTTTCAGGTGAGGAAAGTGGACATGCTCGAGGGTGTCACCATCTTGCGGTCCGAGAAGGTCAAGGATGAGCTCATCCTCGACGGCAACGACATCGAGCTCGTCTCTCGCTCGGCTGCCCTCATCAATCAGGTAAATCATTTCGATCATATGCAGTTGCCTCAGGTTCTTTCCCACCTTTAGGCTGTAGTGCTTTATAAACTAAATGTGGGCCGCGCCTGTTATTTGTCGAGATCAAATCTACATGGACTTTACTTAAACGACGATATGTTGTAGGTGTTGCAACTGTAGTAAGATCCAAACGTGCTGTTTGCATGACTGTATGATAGGATGCGAGTGAGCATCTGGAATGATCCTGTATGGTAGGACGGTGAGCGAGTTGATCACATTGATTTGAAGAAGTACATTCATCACACGGGTGTTATATGTACCTGAGGCGTTCAGTTTGAGTAATTTAATCATACTTTCATATTTTTATGCCACGAGGATTATTTTTCTGTAGTGCTTTCCATCTAGATGTCAGCAAAGAGGATTATGCGTAAATCTGTTTATTTGATAGGGTTGTGAGGCATGGTTTTCGTAAAATAACTCACAAATCTCGGAATTTATATGGTTGCTTCTAGGTTGGAACTGTTTCAAGACAGCACATTAGCGATCTGATGATTATCTTAGGGACCTTATATGGTTGTGTGATATTGTCTTGTTTCCCTATTTGTAATTCATATTCTGATGTCAATAGTGTTTTCTTTTGCACAGAAATGCCATGTGAAGAACAAGGATATCAGGAAGTTCTTGGACGGTATCTACGTGAGCGACAAGGGCGCCATCAACGAGGAGCAGTGAGCTTCATCCCCTGCTTATTAGTCAGTAGCGAAAGAGCCTCAGAGGGGGTCCCATAAGCCGAGTAAATTGGAGTGCGGCGGTGTCTGTCAGCTGCGTTTCTATCATCCTTGTGTTGCAATTATCTGAGACTGATTTTTGTACTGGGTTAGGATGTGTAATGGTGCATGCTATGTTATCTGTCCTACATATTGTCGCTGTTTGGAACTTTGGATCTGAACCATATTTATCTTGTGCTAAACATAGTTGATTGAAATCATTTGTTGTTGAAACTACTGCGTTCTTTCTTTGTAATGATTTTGTCAAATGGGCACGGAGGGAGGGTTTACTCATCCTTGTGCATTCGTCTCAAGTCAGGCAGCGCCTGCTTCTGATGAATTTGGTATGGATTTTTAGTTTTTGTTGAATCTGTGATGCTGAAAGGGCATAAATAGATCCATTTAGGCCTTCTTTGGGATGCACTAATTTCACCAGAATTAAGCTAAGAAATTTCACAGTCAAGGGACCTCATCCATATCAATAAATTGATCACAGGATGAAATGTCTCCTTAGCATCTGGTTCTACAGCAGAAGATTGTACAAACGAAGTCCAAGATGGCGCACGTTGTGATGCGCTCGGGCACTGCATCGCTTCGCCACTTTTGAGGGCTTTTTAGCAGCTTCCTGTGTTCCTTTGCAAGAGCAAAGAAGCATTCATCTACTCGAGAGTGTCAACAGTAACCTCTTTGCCAATGCCGCATCATATCATAATGCAGCACTAGAATGCATCAGGTTCAGACAGACGCGATCTCTAATCTCGCTGAAGATGAGTATGACTTGTGATGGAATGAATCTCGCTCAAACCAACACTAATCCACGAGTAACAAAACATAAACGAACAGGGCCTAAGATGGAATGTCCCCAAACTTGGATTGCTTTGCTCAATCGTTAGTATTACCTGACAATGACGCAGCACGATACCACCGATCTAGAGCAGTTAGCTTTTGGGACCTCTCCTCCATGGGCGACCATGAGACACTGGTGCGAGTGGGCTTGTTGCATGCGGCTGCCACCACTGACCGTCCAATCCACTAACGCTTGCTAGCTCAAATTTTCTTTTGCTTATATTGTGGACCAGTGGCCCTATCTAACCCTTCTTTTTTTATTTTATCTCAAGGCATGCAACATTAGTGGAGCTGCATGCGGCGGCGGTCCCATCTTCACTTCAGTGGCTCGCGTCATGGGAAGGAAGGCCGAAAGAAAACAGTGGCGATCGCACGACAAGCCCAGCAGCATCATATGCAACTGCTAGACTGCTAGTGCGTGGCGACCTGCCCGGCCGGGACCCGTGACGATGAGGGCGACCAGTCACCACTGCTGCGCTGCATCTCTCTCTCTCTCTCTCTCTCTCTCTCGTGTTCGCTCCGGAGAAGAAGACGACGATGACGGCGACCAGTCACCACTGCTGCGCTGCATCTCCCTATCTCTCTCTCTCTCTCTCTCTCTCGTGTTCCTTCCGGAGAAGAAGACGACGATGACGGCGACCGTTGGAGGAGCATGCACTTTGCACTTTGTTTGCTAGTGCTATCACTATCACGGGCAAGCTTTAGGTACAGACCACACGTGAAGGAACAGTCCAATTATCCATGGCCAATGTTACCACCGCCCCACTTCACGTCACACTTTCTACTTGGAGGAGAGAGAGCTGCAACACAGAGCAGCCAGCAGCTATAAATCTAGAGAGAGCACCTTCCCTCTCCTCTCATCCATTCCTGTGACCGACTCACTTATTTCAGCGGTTACCTTTGTTTCTGCCGAGCGAGAATGAAGGCAGCAACAATGGCGTTGCCAATGCTCAACGCCTCACCTCTGGCCCCTCTCCGTGTAACAGTCAGTTCCTTCCTCTTTTGCAAAGTTTTCGCTTCTCGTTTCTTCCCAATTGACGATGAGACAATGTCGGCCCTGTGTCCTCTCTTGGTATGTACAGCAACAGCAACAGCAACAGCGTCTTCTCCGCTCCGTATGCCTCGTCCTCGTCACGGTCGTCGCACCGATGTTGGCGGCGGAAGGTTCCGGCCAGAGCGTGTACCTCGCGCCGAGCTGCCGGAGGCACACGGCGTCGCTGACGGACTTCGGCGGCGTGGGCGACGGCGCGACGTCGAACACGGCGGCGTTCCGGTCGGCGGTGGACCACCTGTCGCAGTACTCGGCCGACGGCGGCGCCATGCTGTACGTGCCGCCGGGGAAGTGGCTCACGGGGCCGTTCAACCTCACCAGCCACTTCACCCTGTTCCTCCACGGCGACGCCGTCGTCCTCGGCTCGCAGGACATCAGCGAGTGGCCGGTCATCGATCCTCTGCCTTCGTACGGGAGAGGGAGGGACAAGGCCGGGGGGAGGTACGCCAGCCTCATCGGCGGATCCAACCTCACGGACGTCGTCGTTACAGGAAACAACGGGACGATTGACGGTCAGGGAGCTCTGTGGTGGTCGAAATTCCACAAGAACCAGCTCAAGTACACGCGGGGCTACCTGATCGAGCTGATGCACTCCGACACCATCTTCATCTCGAACGTGACGCTGCTGAACTCGCCGGCGTGGAACATCCACCCGGTGTACAGCCGGGACATCGTGGTGCAGGGCGTCACCATCCTCGCCCCGACGCGGTCCCCCAACACGGACGGCATCAACCCGGACTCGTGCTCGGGCGTCCGCATCGAGGACTGCTACGTCGTGTCCGGCGACGACTGCGTGGCGATCAAGAGCGGGTGGGACGAGTACGGCATCTCCTACGGGATGCCGAGCGAGCACATCGTGGTCCGGCGGCTGACGTGCGTGTCGCCGACGAGCGCGGCGATCGCGCTGGGCAGCGAGATGTCGGGCGGCATCCGCGACGTGCGGGCGGAGGACATCACGGCGATCAACACGGAGTCCGCCGTCCGCATCAAGACCGCCGTCGGCAGGGGCGCGTACGTGCGCGACGTGTTCGCGCGCCGGATGCGGCTGGACACCATGAAGCGCGTGTTCTGGATGACGGGCGACTACAAGTCCCACCCGGACGGCGGGTACGACCCCAACGCCATCCCCGTGGTGGAGAACATCAGCTACCAGGACGTGGTGGCCACCGGCGTGTACAAGGAGACGGCCAGGATGGAGGGCATCCAAGGCGCGCCGTTCAAGGGCATCTGCGTCGCCAACGTCACGGCGGACCTCACCAAGTCCAGGAAGTACCCGTGGAACTGCGCCGACGTCGAGGGCGTCTCGGCCAACGTCAGCCCGGCGCCGTGCGAGCCGCTGCAGGGCGCGCTGCACGACGGAGCGTGCCCGTTCCCGACGGACACGCTGCCCGTCGAACAGGTCACGGTGCAGCAGTGCACCTACGACCAACCCAGTTAGTACGAGCGGTTGACTTGTTGTCTTGACACAGGATGTTCAAGCAAGTGGTCTTGTAACAAATAACGATCAGGGTTTGTCAATGAAGGTTATGATGTTGTGACCAGCAAGTTTTCTTGTTCATCACCATCAAATTCACAAGAGCAGTTACCGTGAGAAACCGTCAAGTTGAGTTCTAATTAATCGAATTAGTTTGATCATCAAACCGAACTAAGCTCCATTCAACTAACGAAAAATCAACCTCGGTAGTCCTCCGATATGCTTCCCAAACACTGCCTAAAACAATAGCATATCGGTATTCAACGTTGTACACATCATATAAGAATCTCACATACATACATATATATATATATGTATATATATATATATGTATATATAAAAGTTATTACAAACGTTAAGCGAAAGTTTATAATTGAAACAAGAATGAGAGCGGCCGGGTTGAAGTTTTAGCTCTCAAACTTCTTAAAACATAATTAAACAAGTACTACGCAGCGGAAAACATTTTAAAACAAACTGAAAGATAGTGTGATCAGCCTAAAACAGAGATAAATTCATTATAAAATAATTACCAAAGAAATTAGCCTAAAACATTTTTATAATGTTCTTTAATACCTTAGGGGACAATTAAGCAAATTTTTGATAATTTAAAGTGTACACATAATTAATTAAGAATTAAACATGTATTAACCAATTTCTGTAATTAATCATTTTTTAAAAAATTAATTATTATTTTTATTATTTTTAATAAATATTTTATGAATTTATAAGTATAAAAAAATTGGTTTCATATTTTTTTGAGCTAGTATGAATTTCCTGTGAATTTCACAAGTTTTATTGAGTTTCTGCGCAATAATAAAGAATTTTCCGAGAAGATTGGAACCCAGCCAAGGAAGTGCCACGTGGCGCCCCCAGGGCACGGCCACACGTAGCCCACAGCTTGGCCGCACCGGATCCGGCAATAGCCGCATTGGACCCGGTGGGCTGGCCAGGCACCCCGGCCATGGCGCGGCCGTGCCGGCGTGCTGTGGCAGCTCGCCGGAGGTGGCCTTCCGCAGGCGGCTACGGCCCGGACCAGCATAGCTGTGCTCCCTGCGACACGAGGAATCCAACGGAGAGGGCACCGAGAGGGGGCACTCACTGGAGCACCACCGGCGTCGAGGGGCGGGCGCGGCTGGCACTTCGGCGGGTTCCCGACGGCGGCCAGCTTGACGAAGAAGGATGCGGTCTCCTCTAAAAGGTTCCTCGCGACGCGAAGAACATCGGCGCAGAGGTTGTCGTCGAGGAGAAGGGGTGGAAGGGCGTCGGCGACGGAGGTGTGGCACGACCGTCGTTGACGACGACGGCACTTCTTCAATCCCCTGCACCATCGAGTAAAATTTTGGCCAAATCTTGAGTTTAGGAGCTGGGAGAGGGGGTGGGCGTCGTGATTGCCAAAGGAATCGAAAGAAAACTACCGGAAGGGCGCCGGATTGGAGGAGGCGACTGACTATGCTCGAAGAGCTCGAAAAAGGGGAGAAATAAAAATCTGGAGGTCTCAGCCCGAGGGATGTGGAGGTGAGGTCGTGGTTAGCTGGAGGACAAAGGGGCGCCGGTGCTCGCAAAGATGGAGGAGCCAGGGCGGCTTCGGTGGTGCTCGCCCACGGCGGCGATGGGGGCGGCCGAGAGAGCGAAAGAGAGAATGAGGGAGAGGACGAGAGGGCTCGACCGGGGATGGGGGGGGGCCGAGGGGGACATGTCCGCGGGAGTGTGGCACACATGCACAGACGCCTGCTCCGAAAAGTGGCAACTGGCACTGTTCACTGGCTTCTAGAGGTTGGGGAAGGAGGCGTATGAGGCTGACAGACGGGTCCCACGCCATCTTGTCTTTTTCTCTGATTTTTCCCGGATTTTCTGGCATTTTACTGTTTTTGTCTCAAAAACTTCACTTCCCAAGCTCGGATGAAATTCAAACTTTGCAGGGTTGCAGATGATTTCATGAGGATCAACTTTCATTTTTGAAGCATCTTTAAATTCGCAGCGGATTTAATTCTGCAGATGACTGATTTTTGAGGAAATAAAATAATTTGTGACTTACATTTTTGATTTTCAATTTTTTTTTAAAAAATATTTTTTATATTTTTTGAACCTTGTGATCATTGATAAATAAGAATTCTTTCAGACATTACTTTGAATTTTTTTGAGCTTGCTTTCTTTGAAATTTTTTTAATTCAATTTAAATTTGAATTTCTATTGACTTCGGTTAATTGAATTCTAATTCAAATTTAAATTCATGATTTGAAATACGAGGCACGTTACAGCTACAGATTAATTAACTGATTTAAGCAAACAATAAATTCTGACGGTGATACAACAGCCTTGAATAAGGAATCAAAGATGGAAGAGGAGAGGTGACGACGAAATACAGGCTTCCTAGGGGCCTCTTCGCAAAAAGAGAAAAACCGTAAAAACCGGTTGCAATCTGTTTCAAATCGAAATTCAAAATTTGAAGAAAATTGCTACAGTAAACCGTTCAGTTGCACCGGTTAGTCGAGCGGTTTCAACGGTTAGCCGACCAATTTTTACGATTTCAAATTCAAAATTTGAAACCCACCGGTTTTAACGGTAAGCGAAAACCGGTCGTCCGGTGAAACCGACCGCAGCGGTAAAGTAAAAAACCGTGAAAATCGAGCGGTTTACCGCGGTTTTGGAACCCGGCTTCCACCCGACCCGAGCGAGAAGGAGAGAACAACATCGAAGCCGCTTCTTCTCTCCCTTCTCCGGAAGCGAAACTAGAGAACCTAGCTAGGGTGGAGACAAGAGGCGAGAGGGCATGACGACGGCGGCGCGGCCTACGTGGGCTCCGGCCAAGGGCGGCAACGAGCAGGGCGGAACCCGCATCTTCGGACCCTCCCAGAAGTACTCATCGCGCGACCTCGCCGCACACACAACCCTCAAGCCCAGGTAACCCATCCTTCCTTTCTTGAGATTTTCGTTGCTTTTTCTCTTGGACATCTATATCTGCTCGCGAGTACCCTGCATCCCTAGCTCCTTGACCCCCTGTTGGTGGGATTTGTCCGGGAAGCGAAGGCACCTAGTGTTTCTTTGGATTTGGATTGGGGGTGATTTGATTTTTTCTCACAATTAGGACGCCCTCCTTTAACAACCAAATTAATCCAGCAGGGGTATAGGCGCCGATTCATCAAATTTCGGCCTTTGCTGTCCCTCCATGACTGATATTGGCAAACTATTTGTCCCAATTTGTGCAGAAAAGAGGGCCAGCAGACCCAAGAGGAGGTTCAGAAGAGGAACCTCAGGGACGAACTTGAGGAACGTGAACGCAAGCACTACTCGTCAAAGGATAAGTCCTATGCTGGTATACCTACATCCTTCCTCTCCCTTTGCAGTTAGATAGATGGTAATTTAACTGTAACTTTTGAAGGTATATACAATCTGTAACTAACATGTTCTTGCTTGCAGAAGAGAGAGAGCGACGGAAAAGTTCAAGTCAGCTACTCTTAGAAGGTTGGTGGCACTAATTCTGCATGAACATTTGGTTATGTTGTGCTTATGTGATGCCTTATCCTTTCATATTGTCAATCATAGGTGCAAAGAGAGATGCTGAGGATAAGATAGTTCCACGAGAAATCGATGCAGATGACTCAGACGTGGAGCCTAGAAGTGATGATGAAAGGTTTGATCTGTCCTAATGCTTCTGAAATGTTACTAGGATCATTCCCATTTCTGCATCAGCATGACCAACTGTACCAGCAACTTTGTTGATTAATTGTAACATAGGACCACAATAGTTTTTCTATGCCCACCTACAGCATAACTTAGTATTAGCTTGAAGGCTGCTCACCGGTGGTAGATTTTGCTGATGTGTCTGGTTTGATTCTGCCAGGCTTTATTGAACTCCAAATAGCTGATAAAAATGACACAGCAACTTCTGTGATGTTATTTATCAGCAATATTTTGTTTTTTACTGTAATATACTGTAAATTATTGCTCCTAAAACATTTGATATGTTCTATTCAGTGATGAGGATGATGATGACGACGACGATGACACTGAAGCTCTAATGGCAGAGCTTGAGAGGATTAAGAAAGAAAGAGCAGAGGAGAAGCTTAGAAAGGTTTGTTTCTTATGTCCATTGCACAGTGATGGTGTACTTGGTTTCACAAACATAATTGTTATCCTTTGATTTTAACTTTTAGGAGCGGCAACAAGCAGAAGAGGAGGCCAAGATGAAAGAGGCTGAACTTATGCGAGGAAATCCTTTGATCAACATTAATAATCCTGGCTCCTTCAGTATTAAGAGAAGGTTGGGTGTTGATGCAGTGCCTGTCATGTTATATGCTGTTATGATACCGCAGATAGAACTTCCAAAGAAGCTTATGATGATCCTAACCATGATTTATACATGTGTTTTGCAGGTGGGATGATGATGTTGTATTCAAGAACCAGGCTCGTGGAGAGACCAAGACACCTAAACGGTTCATCAATGACACTATAAGAAGTGACTTTCATCGTAAATTTCTGCAGAGGTACATGAAGTGATGTTGTGCTGCTGCGAATGATGTTTGTGACCTGGCTTTGTATGCCAGGGTCTTCCTCGTGGGTTCATCCTGTAATTTTTTTAAATGACTGGAAGATCAATCTGTATGCCATAATTGTAACATACAATTTATGTTAAATGATATACTTTTATCTTGTTCTGTGGGGTAACCAATCAATAATCTTTGTGTATCTGATGTGCCTGTTACGAACTTACGAAGATGCAGAATCTGCCATCAGTGGTCTTATATGGCATAGAATCTATGTGGCTTCTTGTCACAAATTGTTGGGAAAGGTAGATTAACGGCACAAGGTTTGGGCTACTAGTTATGTGCTATTCTGAAGCTGAGCAACGAGATTCAGATGTTCACAAATCATTAACGGAACGAAAAATTAATTATGTATATAGCCCAGATTTCGAACTAGCTGTCTTTGATACTAATTAGCACCGTCAATTTAGTGGGCAACAGCACACATCACACGTTCGTCGACCGGTAAAACAATAGAACATCCTCCTGAAGTTTATACCGTCTGAATGCTTTCTGAACTATGCTAAATCTTGCTAAAAACGGCAGGTCTAGGGGTTCCAAGGCTTGATATTATGTAGCAGCAATTTAAAATGCGGATTTAAGGGCGTTCTCATCTCAGGTGCTCAGGACTTCGCAAACACTGGCGGCTGTGCTAACCCCTTAGCTGAATTCTCTGAAACAATTGTGATAGTGACACGATCAAAACACTAACCATGACTGAATGATATGTGTCTGGATCCATAAAACTGTCCACAGCAAAAATCAAGTTCTCTGCATGACTACAGTTCTTTGAGAATAAAAGAAAAATAAAGTTTCTGTTCTTCATGCTAAGGTCACCTTACATAGAACCAAGCTCTCCAACAGAAGCATCAACCCAAATAAATGAGTCATTCTATCTAGAAAGCAAAACAGAAAACAACAGGAAACTCCAGAATGCAAGCCTATACACAATCTACATTCTAAACTAAAAACAATCAAACTCGACTCACCTGCTAAATAATGAAAAGAAGCCTCCTTTTTTCTTAGGCCTCTCCTGCTCCTCAACCATGACTGCTGTCATCGCATCTCTTTCTACCAGTCGCCAAGTAGCCTGCTCTAAAGCAAGGCCTGCCGGTGTCGGTGGGTCGTTAAGCACCAATGGCACACCCCTATTTGTACTCCTGATCACCTCCGCATCTTCTGGCACGACACCTAGCAATGGCAACCCAAGCATATCTTGCACGTCAAGCGCCGACATCATATCCTCCCCTTTTACCAGGTCTGGTCGCACCCGGTTGACAATAATCTTGATGTCTTTGATGCCGTCGCACTCCAACAGCCCAGCAACACGGTCAGCATCACGAAGAGCCGTAATGTCAGGGGTGGTAACAAGCACTGCCTCTTCAGCAGGGGCAATGGCAGTGACAAACCCAGCATCAATACCTGCAGGTCACCTCAGTCAAGCAACCTTTACTTAACAGGATAAGATGAAGATTTCTGGTTCAAATTCTAGAGAACTGCTATACATGAGACAGGGTCATCTGGCACAGTGGTACAACTAGGACTAATCAGTGATTAGCATGCATCATCAGGCAGCTATTAACATTGGTCGCACATAGCATTTCCTTAAAGCTTACCATCGTCATGCACAGAGAAAAAATAACATCATTGCACAATTACATGGAACAGGATCTGATCAGTGCTGCAGCAAGCAAGCTAGATCAAGATGGATTAACATGGAGCTAAACCTTGTAACAGAACTTCGTTATCAGGCCATTTTAGAGTCCATTGGTGAAAAAAAAAACAGAAGAAAATTTATAACAGAAGCTATGAAATTCGAGTTAATGTGGACAAATCTGGACATCACATCACAAGAAATAAGTAACATAATGAAAAAGGAGGAATATATCATTACCCTGAATTACTAATTCTTCGACAATTGATACAACTGCAATAAGATTTAAATCAACATCCCAATTAGGGCCTGACCTGCGGGGCAGTCGATGAGTATGAATGCGGGCGGGTTGGGTGCTCGGCGGAGCGCGTCAGCGACCCAGGTTAGGGTCTTCGATCCGAAGGCGAGTGGCAGCTTGGATCGGGGCTTAGAGAGGCAGAGGAGCTGGAGGTCCTGGAGCGCGCGGTGTCGAATGAGGGCCTGGTCGAGGCGGCAGTCCCCAGCGAGCACGTCGGCGGCGGTGAGGTGGACGCGGTTCTCGAGGCCTAGCAGCAGGTCGAGGTTGCGCAGGCCGGCGTCGGCGTCGACGGTGACCACAGGCAGCGAGAGGCGCGCGAGAGAGGCCGCGAGGTTGGCAGTGGTGGTGGTCTTGCCGACGCCGCCCTTGCCCGAGGTGACCACCACCACCCGCGGTGTGGGGCCCGACAGCTCCGGCGCGGTGCGACCGCCGCGGTGGTGCGCGGAGACGGCCCGCGGCGTGCAACTGGTGGGAGGCGGCGTCGGGAGGAGGGGGAGGAAGCGCTGCGGGGAGAACGACATTGGAGAGGAATGGCTAGGGCTTGTGGGAGGTCAGTCACCTGGCGGCCATGGCTGATGCGGCACTATGAACGAGCTCCTGCATCAGTACTACCACTACTCGTGCTTGCAATCTGGGAGGGACGCAGTATTTTTTGCATGGGTGAAAAAATAATGGATTAATTTAGCACATATTATTAAAATTTTATAAAATTTAAAATATGTTATTCCGACCCATATGAATAATATTATAAAATTTAAAATATGTTATTCCGACCCATATATCATACATCTGTAGACATTAATAACATATTTTAAACTTTGCAAAATTGTAACGACATGCATCCAACTAAACCAAAAACAATTCATGAGTATTTCCATCTTATGCAAGAGTTTATTACTATACGATTTGAAGAAATTTAAGCAGCCGCTCAATTGGATATGCAAATCCAGTTTCTGCTCAACTGGCATCAGATAGCTCATCTCCAGAAGCTGGTGCTCGGAGAGCAAACCAAATCCAAATATGTTAATTTGTTTTCTTTTCTTTTTTTTTGTTTTTTTTTATAAAAAACTGAAAACGGCCTAGTCAGACACAGGACATAGGAGATACATTGGGTACACACTGAGTTGGCTGCTTGACAGCATGTACGTAGCGCAGGGGAGCGCTCCCAGATCATAAACCTATTTCAACCCTTCACAACTACATATGTGCAGCAGCCAACTTGCAGGAACCACATAACAACATCGACAACGGATGCTAAACCAAGTCGATGACCACGGTGCAGACAACAAACCACGCTTCCCGATCATCTATCTGTACCTCAGCTTCATGTCAAGCTCGTGACCGTACATCCCACCAGGTATAGGGCCGGCCATTGCCGGGTGCACCTGCTGCTTTGCTCTGGCCGACATCTCCATCTGCATCAATCTTTCCAAAGCCCCTGGATGGTTGCCTCTCACCTCTGGGCCTAAACAGTGTCATTGGTTAAATATAAGCTTAAAACATTGGTGACATGCATGCATGGCTAACATGGATGGGACATGAGACCATATAAGAGAGAGCTAACATGGATGGGACGTGAGATCATATTAGAGAGAATTTCCCATAACATGCACAGTCAACAAGTAATTATATGCAAGAGAGCAACATGCAAAATCAGCATATAGGCTAACCTGGCATCAATCCAAATTCTCCACAGTTGGGCTGACGAGGGTGCATATGGAAATTATTTACATTGCTCATCTCAGGTCTATAACCAGGCATCTGATGCACAGGTTGAGATGGCGGAACACCTCTTGGCAAACCTTCTGGTGGAAAATTTCCAGGCATGGAGATGTGCTGTAGCATAAGATGATGGGCAGCTGGATGCATGTGAGAAACCCCTGGACCATGAAGAGGATGTTGCATAGGATTCACATTAGCCGGATAAGATCGGTGGAGATCATGTCGTTGGGGTTGTGGCACGTCAAACTGGGCTAGCTGGTTCCTATTAGCAGCATGGTCCATCATAGGATGCTGTGCCATCATAGGTGGTCTACCCTGTAGAAAATGATAAAGATTCTGAGACTCAGCTTGATAGCGCTGTTCACGAGAATGGGCATCAGGACCAAGTCCTTGTTCTGCATCACCAGGCACAAGACTTCGAAGCCTAAAACTCAGATCATCAACTGCCTTCTCAGGCAATAGCCCTTCAACCCTACTAGACCTCATTGATGGCAAAATATCAGAATTTTGACCAGGCAGTGAATCATTCATTGTAAACAGATTATCTTCTTCAGGCAGTTGAATTTCAAAACCTTTCATTTCAAAGTTAGCATTTCCCTGATTAGGACCTTGTAGTGCTGAATTCTTGTACTCAATTCCTGGTTCTTTAGCATCTTTATCTTTAGTGCAATTGACTTGCAGTGCTGGTTCAACAGGGTAGAATGCTTCATGCCCAGATGGCAGCAGAGTTTTGCCTGTCTCTGAAAACTCACTAGGATCACCAGTTGCTGATCCTCGTATGGAAACTGGTGCATCTTTGGAATGAAGCTCACTCATAAATGCAGCCCCAAACAATGCTTCCAATGTCAGGTTCTTCCCAGAAGTAGGAGCATTTTCAGCCTTATCAACTGGCTCACTTCCAGGTATTCTACCATTGGACATTGAATTCATGTCAATACTCTGTGGTTCCTCATATCCTGCCTGGAAATCTACAGAAGATGATCCCTTGCTATCTGTTCCCTTCTGTAACAATGAAAGAAGATGATGCGACGCATGATTATCTACAGCTACTTTCTGCATTGCAACAGGCTCATCCATAACAGCCAGATGTTCCTGTATAGCATTTTTCTGACTCGAGCTGCTGTTGCTCGTAACCTGTTGCAGCATTGCCTGCTCAAGATCCTCACATGTCATCATAACCGGAACTGTCTCTGGAATATCAGAACGGTTGCGTTGTTTCAAAATTCCGTCAGCAAGGGTAGGAGATGTAAATGAGAGATTCGACCCAGAATCCAATTTGCCAATAGGTGATATTGGTAATGAATTCTGGACACCGCCATCAGATAAAGGAGCGCGGATTACATTTCCTTGATCTGAATTTTCATTGTTGATAATCGTGGAGAGCAGGCTCTTTGAAGACAAATCTTCTGCAGGTTTTGAGTCTGCAGGAAACAAAGTTTGAATTTGTCAAGAGAACATAACACCAAAGGATGCTGTGGCATTTAATTGTGTTTGATATAATGAAACCAGCAAGAAAGTTTATAACAGTTCACCTTCATTAAGGAACCAGTGAGCAAATTTGGATGATTCTGATACAGAAGACACCATATCATCATCAATTTTCAGTGGCGGATTCTGCAGGAGGCATAAAGGATCAAATAAACATGTAACTTAAGTAACAGATATTTGAATCTAAGAGATTAATAAAAACTGGAAATTCTTCTGTCCCAAGCAACCTGCTGTCGCATGACGAGGACAAGAAACAAGTTGTAATTTTCAAACTAACTCACAAAAATACACATTTAATCTCAACAGATTTAAGACGTGTATAAATGGTAATACTAGCACATAATCAACATGAATGCAAAGCAATTCTCAAAAAAAAAAACATGAATGCAAAGCAACAGAGAGATATTTAACATAATACTAATCAACTGCCACAATTTCCTATACCCAAAAATCATCTAACTGAAACAGCAAAAAAACCTATATTTAAGACCGAACTGTATTTTAGAAAACATCTGAACGAAATCAGACATGAAAAATACAGATCTTAAAGATCCACAAGAGGCTGCTGCACAGATAGGACAAAAAATTAAGACCAAACAAAGGACGTGTAATATGTTATCTCACCTCAACATAAGTTGGTAAATTGCTGCCACCTTTTGATAATGCATTGCCAAAAAATTGTTCCAATATTGAGACCGAACTGTCCTTACTAGCTCGATCAATACCTTTTGATTTACCTTCTTTTTCAATAGAATATTTATCCATCACATCCGCTTCCCATTCTCCACTCCCTTTCAGAATGCCGGAAACAAATTCAGTGGAAGATACAAGCGAATATTTTTCACCCAAATTAGCAATGTTATCAGAAATACCCTTCTCTTTACATTCGTATTCAGAGGCATCTATTGCTGACTTGTTTCCTGCTAACTGATGACCAGTCTGTGCAATTGTTGCCATGTTTGCCTCAATAGTCGCATTGTGACCCTACAAAGTACGAACATTTTAAGAAGCTGCATAGCATCGCTGGAAAGTGTATTTCTTATCTCATTTTTGCAAGAAAATAATTCTATTAGAAAGAAGATAAGGAGCTAAAGGTTTCCTATCAAAATTTTCACAGAAGTGGCCGCAACTGGAGAGTGGAAGCTAATTGCATGTACTTGTCGGTATTCAGCTAATTTAACTATTGAGCAGTGAAACAACATTTTGATATGCACCTTTGTTTCAAGTGAGATTTTGGATGACTGCGACTGAAGTTTTTTCTCCACAAATGCATTTGCAAAACCAGGTGGTACAAGTGGCCTTGCTGTAGAAGGTTGTAGAACTGAAGATGTTTTAGCCGCACTTTCTTGATAAATTGAGGACACTGCAGATCCGTCTAGCTTCTCATTTCTAATTTTGGTGCTTGCCTTTTCTGTAACAGTTTGTAATTGTGAAATAATATCATCACTGGGATTTTCTTTTAGAATATCAGGACCATTCTTCTTTCCTTGCATGGCTTTGTGTTGCTCTTTCCTCATCAATTCAAATGATGCTGCAGACAAGGGCAGTGTGACACAGATTATTACAGTGAAAAATGGGTGTTTATGTTGCACTTAAAGAGACTGACCCCTCCTCTTTCTTTCTTCTTCTGCTCTGTCCTCATTTGAGCATTCAGAAGACCCAAATGTTTCATCATTTACTGAGTCAATATCTTTCTGCGAAAAAGGAGTAGTCTTCACTCAATAGAGTTGCAGAGGCTTCAACCTATGAGGATTGAAAGAAGGAAATGAACATGTGAGCGTGCTCAAACCTTGTAAGGGCGTGGTGGTTGGTAGCGCTGAGATGTCCTGTTTATCTGAAAAGCAGTACCATGATCCTTTGATGCCAACTGGCCAGCAAATCCAGACGGTCTAGGGAAAACACCACTTCCAAGAAGGCCGTCATGCTCAGTGTTCTGCCAGTTGCGTCTGTATTGGTTGGCAGTGCGCCTATCTGCAAGGTAATAATATTAAAACCATATAAAAGGGAATTCAGTGATGCAGACAATGTTTACAACATGCACATAAACTGGACCAACAACAGCATGTAAAACATGCCTAAGAAACAATAAAGATGAAACCTTCCTCAAGTTTACAAGTACTGGATTCCAAAAAAAAAAAAAGTTACAAGTACAGGTCAAATAATGTGAACCTATAAGAGTACAAGCTACACAGCTTTTGCACGGCAAAACCCCAAAAAGGAACAAACGTACCTTGCGTTAAAGGCTCTCGATCAGGAACCTCCCCATCCCGGTCACTTGATCCAGTAGACCGAGTATCCCACCGACCTCCTGAGTTCCCGCCACGAGAAGAGTAAGTATAGGAACCTGAGCCATCTGACCTTCCCAGAGTCGTATGGTAGTAGCCCTTGTTCTTCTCAAGCACACCTGCAGATAGCTCCTGGAGCTCACTGCCAGACAAGGCCAGCCGAAAACAAGTATCATCCATCACACAAAACTGACAGGCAAAAAAAAGAAAAACCAGAATCAATATACAAGGAACGCGTGATGACCTCAAGAGCGCCGTATCAAAGCCAGGGGGCAGCTTCTTGCAATGCTCCAACTCGCCAAACGACAGCAGAAAGTCCCTGGAGTACACTATCCTCATCTTCTTCCTGCCACAGAGAAGCAGGCGCATCAGGATTCGGCAGTAGTTACATAAACAGCGAATGAAAGAGCTGGGCCATACTACTCACTTGGGCTCTGGGGCCTCCGAGCTCATCTCGTGACAGCACTTAGGAAGGGCCTCAACTCAACTGTCACCCGCGTTTCAGCTAATAAATCTAGCAGCTCCCAGTTCGAAAAAAATAAAATAAATCTAACAGCTAGGATGCTCGAATCGAGGAATCAAGGCAGTGGCGGGATCAATCCATCGTCCTTTGTGTGAATCCCATCTGGATTTGATAGCTCAGAAATGAAGCAGATCAGGTATGAGATCTATGTCTCCCAGGGAAAAAAAAATGCGTCGAAGCAAGTTAGGGTTCTTACCGACGCAAGGTCACCAATCCAATCGAACCGACCAGTCCGCGGGAGGAACCACCGCCAGAGTCTGGCGGCTGCCCTTCTTCTTCTTCGACGGGGGAAGGGGGTTCGCGGGCGAGCGGAGCTGCGATGCGGCAGGTCAGGATCTACAGGCCGCGCCAGTCCAGTGGCAGCGAGGTCCGCCCACGAGAGGAAGAGCCAGTCGCGGACGGAGGTCTGGTTTGTCGTCGCCGGCGGTGAGGCTCGCCGATGATGAGACCCCGCAAGCAGCGATTTGTGGTGATGACGATAGCAAATGGTGAGAGAGAGAGAGAGAGAGAGGGGTACACTCAAGCAACGATTGTAAAATGTTTTTTGAAGCTGTAGAAAAACATTTTACGTAACTTCCTTAATAAGATGGATTTGGGCCTCACTTGTCCTGCGGGAGGAATGTATTTGGGCTCTTGATGGGCCGAAACAGAATGCCCGAGGAGTCAGCCTGTTAATAAAAGGAGTGGTGGGACCTGAGAGTCAGTGTAATTAGAAACTTGTGGCCAGGAGAGGAGGAGAGGCCGCGAGTCTTTTCTCTTCTTCCCCACGCGGACGCCACCACCTTCTCACTTGTGCTCTTCCTCTTCTCCACGACCGGAACCCAGAGATCGCGAACAGAAACCCGTCCGGGAGAGGAGGAGGTGATGGTGTCCATGAGCACGACGTCTTACCCTTTGGATTCGTCGGTCCCCGGCGTTGGAGGCGGCGGTGGTGATGAGGAGGAGGAGGCACGGCTCCGGCTGCGGGAGGATGACGAGGAGGGGGCTAGGAGGGTGCGCAAGCCCTACACGATCACTAAGTCGCGCGAGAGCTGGACTGAGCCCGAGCACGACAAGTTCCTCGAGGCGCTGCAGCTGTGAGTTGAGTTTGGCCTTCAGCAAATTGCTCAAAGAAATTTATTTCGTCTAGGAGTATTATACACCCTTCTTTCTTGCATATGTTGACAGGTTCGACCGTGATTGGAAAAAGATTGAAGCATATGTTGGCTCCAAGACAGTAATACAGGTAGGAGTAGTATAGTTAAAATCTGTTGTTGACGCCCAACCTTGTGCTACGGTTCTCCCGTAACTGCATCCACTATTAACTTTCTACTGGTTACTTTATTGCTATGTTGTATCTAACGTACTGTACATGATCTAAAAACAGTTCTTTTAACAGATCAGGAGTCATGCACAGAAGTACTTTTTGAAGGTCCAAAAGAATGGAACAGGAGAACATTTACCTCCACCTAGACCAAAGCGCAAGGCTTCCCATCCGTACCCTCATAAAGCGTCAAAAAAGAGTAAATTCTTTTCTTTGATCTTGCTTCTCATTGGCACCGTTTGTACCATAGCAAATGAGAAACTTAAGTTTTCATTGATCCTGCAGCTTCTCAAGTTGTCTTAGCTTCTCATATAATGGAGCAAGGCTGTGTCAATGATGGGGAGAATGGTCATGTTCAACTTTTCAGTCCAAGGCATACAATAGGTTTACAGTGTTCTTTTGTTTTGAGCTCTATTTTGGATCAGTTTCTTTCATGGACATTCAAACTTAACGTATATGCTACAGGTTGTTCTGCAACAACCAATTACTCTAGTGGCATAAGTAGCCAATCTGGAACTTGGCCAACTTCTGAATTTAACGAGCAAGATGTCATGCTTCCAGCACTGCATGGTAACTTCTCTCTTGGCTGAATACTGGTTATGAAATATGATCATGTGTTGGCAAATATGTCGCTGATCAAGAAATGGCAAGCAATCCAATTCCTTCTCTTATTGCAAATGAAATGGGCTTAAGTTTCTTACTTGTTATGTTGGTATACTTTTAAGTTCTTACATCAAAGATGGTTGCAAAACTATCTTCACAGCGCCACATGCTTAAGATAGTCTTATAGATTTTTAGCATTATTTGCAGGTACGCTAGTTCTCAGTGGGCCCTAAAAGTCGGAAGAGTCCAACATTCGTATACGTGTCCATTTCGCAATCGCTTTATTGGTTGATGATAACTAAGCCCGGTCATGTTGGGGTGCAACATCACCAGGATAGGTGTGACACTCTAGGCATGTGGAGTGATTTTACTGGGCATTGTTACTATTAACTGTTGAGATTTGTGCGCAGTTTCTTCGGCTATATTTTGCCATTCATGTTTACGTTTTGCCATATTCTGGTGAAGCTTCAGTCATGCCAGACTTTGCTCGTGTGTACGACTTCCTGGGAAGCATATTTGATCCAGACAAAAATGGACATTTGCAGCAGTTGAGGGAAATGAATCCAATTGATGCTGAAACGGTATTTCCTTTCTACACTGCATTTCATATCTTCGATTGATACAATGGTAGGATTTGTTGTGATTGACCATTTTAATCTCCAGGTACTTCTGCTTATGAAAAATCTGTCGATGAACCTAACTAGCCCAAACTTTGAGGAACATGTGAGTACCTGTTCTTTTCATTTTCTTTGACTTTCAGAGCATTCATGATTTGTCTACACAAACAAAATATGAAATATATGATGCTTCCATAGAGTTTCTGCTAATAAAATAACCATAACAAGTAGTTTGCTTGACTCCATAGTATCTTCTGACGTCGTGAATGAAATCCCTTATACTGGATCACTTAAAACTCGAACCCATTATTTTGTTTCTTTTGGATGTATACTCGCTGCAAAGTATCATGACAACAAAGGATGTTTTTCGACGAGGGGACACCCCCTATTCCATTACTTATCATAACGGAATAACGAGTCTTACAAGATACATCAACCACTCCCGAAGACAACAAAGGATGCGCTTCTTGGATTCTGACAAATGAAAATCCCTGTCCACTGCAGAGGAACCTGCTCTCTTCACATGGTCCAGGCATAGACCAAGACATGGGCTCTTCTCACGGTCTCCATCTTCCATTCATGTAACTGAAGCAATTCACTTTCTTGGTTCCTTCCTGACCTATAATACTGTTTCTTTCACTGAGCTTGTGGCTCTTATTATTCAGGGTAACTAGCAAATGAGAGAAGCTCCACCCACAGTTGCAAGCACAAAGGGGTTGAAATGGTCCGGGAGGATGGTAGTGTGTCTGGGTGCCAGCCACATGTTGTAGTGACGTGTACATAGCTCTTTAATAATGATACCCTAACCTTATGCTAGTTTTGCTCATCATAGATGACCAGCTAGTTCCTGTCTGCTTTTTGTTCATTCTCCATTTACCCTAGTTTGAACTATACACAATGTATGAGCCTGGAGATTTGTTTTGGTATATGGTATGTTTACCTTTTTTTTTTTGTGAGATGGTATGTTTACTCTCCATTACCTATTCCCATATCGAGGATGAGTGAATAATGTAAATTTGTTGCTTGTTCCTGCGGTTAGGATCTGTGCTACCCTTCGCCAGCACCATCTCCATCTGACACCATCTCCGCTAGCGGTCATCACCATCGCCAGGCAGCACCGCCTCCGCCTTCTTCCTACCCTTCGCCATCGACGTGGAGCGGTCATCACCATCTTGACACAATGATACTGCTTTCGGCTGCCATTCTGCGTGTTTCCTCGGTTTTTGATGCATTTCTTACTTTTTTTGATCCATCGGTACGTATGTATGTATATCACAGAGGATGAACTGGCCTTCCAAGATTTCCCCAACTCTGATGGTTCAGTTTGCGCTCATTGCTCTTGGAGGGTAAGAAAATCCCTCTACGATCGATTTCATTAAATCCAGGGTAACTAGCAAACGAGTGATTCTCCAAAAAATTTCCAATTTACCTCTGAATGAAGGTTCGACTTTTTTGGTGCTTCGGCAACAAACAAAGTGCCTGTCCGCAAACTGCTTGTTATATATATTTACAAGAGCGCGGACTTAAATGTGAGATCCCCCGTTTGAGGATCCAAGCACGCCTCCACACGCATCACCGAACTGGATGGATTCACCTCTACAGGCTTGCTCAGCAGCTGCACCCCTTGCTTCCAGTATCTGCTCTCTGTTTTTTGTTGTGGTTAACCAACACGCCAATCAACACACTATTCTATGATTTCTATCAAATGCCATGTCAAATGAAATGGATGTCTTTACCTGGCCCTGTTGCTATAACAATGGAATTTTTATCATCTAGTACCCAGTCGATCCAGACTGCGAAACCATGGCACACTCCATCGCAGGCAAACTCGATCTACGAGATGGTATGGATAAAGGGGTTAAAAACTGTACGCGCATTTCAATAAAAGAAAAAAGAAAATCAAAGCTGCATCCTTTCTACCTTAGTTTCGCCAAAACATGAGTGAATGGGCTTCGAGAAGTCAAAGTCCATGAGAGAATACACTTTACTTAATTTCTGTGAAGGATACCAGAAATTTTCAGTTGCCATCCAACGAATGGTATCTATTGCACACTAACAATCTGGCACTGATATCACCTTGGTATACCCACATTGCCATACATAGTATGGTAAGCAGGGCCCTTGCTGCTCTCCAGGTAGATCGCCGCAGGCTCCTAAAGTGTCGTTAACAACTGAGTGATCAAAACTCTCAACATCCTTAAGGCTGCAACGGCTCTTCCACAAGTCCTGCAGCACACAAATAATCAAAGAAATAAATAAAGCAAAAAATAAAGTAGTCGAGAAATAAAGACATATGGCACTAACCGGAAGTGACATCGCACAGAATCTTAATATTCCCTTACAAGGCATGATGAATGCATCCTCAGCTAGCAATGGTTTAAGCAGAGTTCTTTCATTCCTGCAGTCAAAAGGATATTGAACTCTCTAGAACGCAAAACAACACAAACGTAAAACGAGGTTTCATATAGGAACGTTTTAGATGAAAGGACACCATCTTTTTCACTGTTTGGGATTTTGAACACTGGGAAATAGTAATACTAATACATATGAAGTCCATGAGCACAAGAAACAGATAACATCTGCTAGGCCAAAAAGAGCATGATTATGAGCCAATGAACTATATTAACTGAAGTACAATGAAGAATATGCTAAGCTGCAATTTTCTGAACAAGCTGTGACATTTTCAAAGAAAATAAAATAACAGAAGTACTAAAATTTGGCCTGTGGACAATTGGACATATTATATATTTTACTCATGGCAGAATACTCTATGTGATGGAGAATGATCAATATGCATTCAAAGTCTATAACTAACCAGAACCGCAGATTTTGAAACGGCAGCATTCCTTCACTTCCATAATAAAAAGGTTCCCCCAATAATAGATCAATCTATGGAGCGAGGTAAAAGATTAATAGACATCCATAATTTACAAAATAGTGTAATATAAATCCTGGACTTTTAAAGATGACAAGAAATATTAGGATACTAATTGTTAATCGAAGTTGATAGCCTTTACCTTTTTGTGTTTTAGATCATCAATTGTGATGGATGGGACTCTTCTACCAATCACTTTAATATGGTCCATGGATAAATTATTTGTATCTGCAAGGGCTTGAAGATAGTTGGCACCCTTGCTCCGCAAACCAGGAAACATTGCAATAACATCTGAAGATGGTAAGATAGAAGAGACTAACAGAGCTAAGAACACACTATCGTCAGCCACAATACAGGTTGGGGAAGATCTTCCACTCAACTGGGCAGAGAAATGTTAAACATCAGTAAGTGAAGGATACAAGATATTACTGACAAAAGGGGTAAGCGCGTCATAGACAGTGAGCAACTGTGCAGGCTTTGAACATCACACTATTTATATTTAAGAATTCCTCAGAAGTTAAACTCATAATTAGACTCTCAGTTTTGCACATATAATAGTGTAATACACAAGTCCATAGGGGAATGAGTTATAACCAAGTAATTAGGTGGAGTACTTACCGCACTTCTAGTTGCACTTATCAAAGCTGATCTCCAATTTTTATCACCATAAAGTGCTATCCTTTCAGGCGATAATGTAAGATAGTCACCTTTCAGGCTTCCACTGACTCGGTCATCATTGATATTCAGCTGATATGAGATGCTAGTTTGGTTATGGCTAGCTGTCAGGGAAAGAGTTTGATCTTGCATGACCGGTCCCCCTCTCCCCTGTATAAACCAAACACACTGCTTCCAGTGATCACACCATTCCTTCATATCTAGGAATAGAGACAAGTCAGAAGATGGTGAAAATAAATTTCAATTTTTTAACAATCAGTCAATGTAAACTCTGTTTTGACAACACAAAAAGAAAAAAAAGAAAACCTGCGTTAAGGTGACAGTCATAATTGTTGGACGAAACATTGGTATGTTGTGGTTGATTGCCAGTACGGGATTGTCCCACCCATCTAGGAGCAGTCGAGTACAAGACTGATCCAGCAGAATCCAGTTGAAGCACCCACCTCCAATCGGAGATAATATTTTCAGAGAAGTCGGTTTGAAGACCAAAGAAATAAGAATACTGTACTTACCATGAAACAATAGCATGAACACGTCCATCCACAGTTGCTTTTATCTTGATTTTTGATTCACCATGACTATCTGGCCGTTTCCAAAAGTCAAACTCAAAAACTTTGAAGGGCTCTGACAGCTAAATAAACAGAATCAGCAGTTGGAACAACATGTTTAGATAAGAACAATAAACGAAAATTCCTTACCAATCGTATTTCATCCGACAGTGCATTACATTGCATTGCATGCTGTTGTAGCTTTACTGAAATGATGCTTTCCATTCCGTCAGGAGTGAGCCACACACCATCAGCAGCGTATAATTCATTATTGTGCAGATCATGCATCTTCCACAAGAATTTGCTCTCAACTAACTAGCATGTTAAACATCAACAGATCCTCATTGATCCAATAGGAGTTATTAAAGGAAGAACTAGCATGATAGTCAAAAGGCAGTAGGTACTGACTTGTCCATAAATGGTAGCTCGATATGGAACTGTCTTTGGATTTTTCATCAGTAACATGTCATGTGCGTGCTGTAGAGTTGGTATGAGACCCTCGCCCAACAGTTCGGAATCAAGAATTTCACTTACCTGCGTGAACAGGGAGGTAAAGTCAGCTGATGTTCCTAAGTGCATGAACATCTAATAAATAGTGTACAATTTTGTCATTCAGTCAAAACGTAAGTTGAGATTACTGAGGGACTGTTAATTCAAAATTTTAGCATGTAAGTGTGCAATTGAAGCTGCATCATAGAGTGTTCGTGTTTTACTGTCAGAGGAGGAATGCAGGGTAGAACAAGAACGAAAGCTATGCAACAAGAAAAGCTTACCAGGATATCAGCTGGTGAATCAAGCTCAACTCCGACTTTGAGCTCATCAGAACGCTTGTGAAATAATTTCACCTTATTTTCCATCCCATTGGCTCTGAGTACCCTCCGCATCAGCTTCCCCATTGGAAGGTAGGATTCGCATGCTGATACATTTCCGATACCTTCACCACCAATGGATGCCAAAGCCCGTGCAGACATCATTGACAGCAACCCAGTCCCAGCTCTGTATGCATGATTGAGATTAGCATTGCCCCCTCGGATTTTTTTTCATATAATCAGAGAAGCGGAATAAGGCGACAGAGTGTAAGCCGAATTGCTGTTCGGTGCTTAGAGTTCCTTCGCCGTACCGCGGCATAACTGATTCGATTCCGTGATTTCAATCTCAGAAGACTCGGGGAGGCTCACCCAATGTCGAGGATGCGGGCGGCGGGGTCGGTGACTGTGGCGTCGATGGCGCGGCGGTACGCGCAGTTGCGGGAGGCGTCGTTGAGCATGTCTAGGTAGGAAGTAGCGGCGAGTAGCTGCTTGTGCTGGCTGGGCGCAGCCTTCCCCTCCTCTTCCGCCTCGTCGACGACTAGCCACTCGGAGTCGCCGGTGAGGGGGTTGAGACGGAGCTGGAAGGTGCAGTTGGGCGCGGAGGAAGCCATGCTGCGTCGGCGGAGGAGGAGACGGAGAGCGGCGGGTCTGGGTGGTGACCGTGGCGAAACGCCGAGGAGGAGGCAGCTCGGCATCAGAGGGTTGGCGGCGAGGCCCACCGGGGTTTGGGTTTAGCTCGCTCAGCTCACCGCGCTTCGCTGGAGGCGACGAGCTGCCGCACGGATAGCGGATCCTGACCGTCCATGTTGGAGCAAACGACGAGCCCAACCCGGCCCAGCCCATGCACCACCAACTAACTGGAGTATTTCCCCTCTTCCATTTCATGGCGGACTATGATTTGGCATTCCATTCTCGAGTCGAGGAATCCGGTCAGCAATTGGCTCCTCCACCATTCCGATCACGCACGATCGCCGGCGACCATGGCGCGCGCCTCCCAGCTCCTCCTTCGCCACTCCCTAAAGGTACCGGTCTTCCTCCCCCTCTACCTTTTCACCTTCCTCCTCCCCTGTCCCTGTTGTTGCGAATCTTTGCCACGACACCCGAGTTTGTTGCAGTCTTGCAATCTCGGAGCCTATCCGGCGGTCACGACAGATTACAAGTTCGTGAATGATGTGGTTTTCTGGTTGACAGTACGACCCCAACCCCGTGAAATAGTTTTCGAGGAGATGGAACTCATGGGTCAGCAGGTAGTGCTGAACATATTGAGATGAAACAGACCGATTGGAGTCATTATGGGATAGCTCTGGTCTCCCATTAGGACTAGTGAGAAAGACGTACTCCGTATGTGTTTAGTCAGTGTGTAAGTCACTATTTGTTAGTTACCTTTTTTGATTGTGAACTACTCTGACCAAGAAGAGGGCCTGCGAAACTCAAACTGGTGGTCGGGGTGCTCCAAAGACAAATATATGATTTACATATGCTTATACTAATCTTTGTTTTCTCTCTGCAGTGGCAAAGAGTGCATGGTGTTCTTGACAGTGAGCAGGGGTACCTTGCACGTCACTTCTCTGCTAGTGTGCCATATGTTTCGAAGGAAGGCAGTATGTATTCTCTCTATTTTATTTTGTGTGCTCTTCTGAGAAGCAGCAACTCATTAGTAACGGACCCTCTCCCTCTGTATTATGATTTATGATATATAATTGGATGTCAAGGACCAGTTATTTAGTTAACATTTCAGACATTGATATCTTGTATAGAGCTGCATGTCTAAATTTTCCTCTCAGAGCAAGTTTCGACCTATCCAGACAGGCCTTAATGGAGTACCCATCATTCTTATTATGCAAATTAAGTGATTATGCATTGTTACAGGCGTTCCGAGTTCTAATATTTGTGGAGCTTATGGGAAAGGAGTCAGAAACTCAAGCTTTTTCCAAGACAGGCCATCAAATGAGAAGCTTCAGAACTTCATGGTTGTGCTTATGCATCTCTATGAAAACTTTGCCTAAGTGCTATTTGGATGTATAACCGTTTCTTCTTATCTCTATATTCTCACAGGTCTCAACAGAAACAAGCAGAAACTACATTTGCAAGAGGGTAGCCAGCCACCCAGCAGCGATTCCTGTTACCAGATTAAATAGTTTGTTTTTGCGGTGTGCTTTCTTTTCTCAGTTTCTGCAGCCATGTCTTCTTCTAGCTTATGGTGTCCTAAATATTTTCTGATTATTTGTTGCATTCAGGGGTCATGTAGTTCAAGCAAGGCCTTTCTCTAGTGGTGCAGGTACGTTATATCATGTCATATGACCTGTGTTAAAAGTTTTAGTTCCTCTTAGGCAACCAACACCCCCTCATTGCTTCAAGCTTGAGTTTGAATATGGCAAACATAAATCTTTTTCTTCTTAAGAACATTCACTGTTACAGATTTGCCACCGCATCAGGAAATAGGGATGCCCTCACTCTCCCCAACCATGACTGAGGTACTGTAGAAACAAGGCAACCTTTGAATCATGCTCCTAGTTTTCTTCAGTTCTCTGTATGTCGTATCAAAACACCTGCTTAGCTGTCTGCAGGGGAACATTGCAAAATGGGTAAAGAAAGAAGGTGACAAAGTTGCACCTGGTGAAGTCATCTGTGAAGTGGAAACAGTAAGTTTTCTTTTGTAACGTGTGAGTGCAATCATGGTTTATTTTTCATAGTTTTATTTAGGTCTGTTCATTTATGGTGATTAGGATAAGGCTACTGTCGAGATGGAATCCATGGAAGAGGGTTATCTTGCTAAGATTATCCACGGAGATGGTGCAAAGGAGATTAAAGTTGGTGAGGTACATATTTCCTAGTACTACAAACAGGAGCCTTTGTTGTTCCGATATGATTGTGATTTATGTTTACCTTGTTTTATCTATCATTTAGATTATTGCTGTAACTGTTGAAGACGAGGAGGATATCGTCAAATTTAAGGATTACAAGGCTCCAACTTCCTCTGCATCTGATGGTCCAGCTGAACCAAAGTCCCAGCCTGAACCCTCAGAGTCTACGGAGGAGAAAGCAGCATCCAAGGCTCCTGAGGTAAATGGTACAAAGGCTGAAGAAGCTTCTCATTCAGCGGACCACATATTCTCCAGTCCAGTTGCCAAAAAAATTGCAGAAGAGAAAAGTGCATTCATCTAGTGATTTAGCTCTAGAGGCATCAATCAATAAAGAATGCACTTCGTTAACTTTATGTGCCTCATGCAGGTGCCACTGTCTAGTATTAAAGGTACTGGTTCAGATGAGGGTATTGTGAAGGCAGATACTGAGGATTACATAGGTATTCTCTTCTCTATATCTTTCATTCGTTTGATGAAAAAGAAAAGTCAGTTTATGTAAATGGGTGTTTGATTAATCTTAAATCATCATATTTTAATTTTTGGGGGAATTTGATTAATGCTGTTTATGTTTTTTGAATCTTCTGTAGCCAAAGGTGCCAAGAAGGATGCTGCACTGGCTCCTGGTCCTGGCTATGTTGATCTGCCAAACACACAAATAAGGAAGGTATAACCAATGTCATAGAATTGTTCCATGTTATTTGCCTGTTCCGGTTGTGAATTGCTCCTAAGTCCTAGCACTTTCTAACTTTAATTTCCCCAGGTGACTGCTAACCGCCTGCTCCAGTCAAAGCAAACTATTCCGCATTACTATCTGACAGTAGATACTCGTGTTGACAAACTTATCAAGTATGGTGTAAATATTTTATTTTGCTATATTTACAAGTTTTTAAAACATTCCATGAATCATCTGTTCATTTTCTTAGTGTCTAATCTAAAAGTGGCCCAATTGTTTCCTTGGAAAGAATAGTAAATGCAGAATTCTTTTACCTATTTTATAAGGTTGCGGAGTCAGTTGAATCCTCTTCAGGATGCCTCTGGTAGCAAGAAAATATCTATTAATGATCTTGTTATTAAGGTAAGTTTTTTGAACGTTTCTTAGAGCCCTTTTTATTGTGCTGTAGACTTGGCTGCGCGATTATAATTTTTCATTTTCAAATAAACTGTTGTTTTGAAAGGCTCTTTGTTCTTGATTCGTGAGTGAAAGGGAGTGTTGTCTTGACAAGTCTAAGCTGTATTCTTCACGTGATTCCCAGTTAGTTTCCCTGAAATTTTGAAGTTGCTCTCATTTAATTTCCAGGCTGCAGCTTTGGCTCTTCGTAAGGTTCCTGAGTGTAATAGCTCCTGGATGGATGATGTTATTCGCCAGTAAGATATAAACTATGGATTGGTAAACGCTGGGGACTCATTTTGCTGCTCGGATTGATTTATTTAATATATTTCCCATGCAGGTATCAGAATGTGAACATCAATGTTGCTGTACAAACAGATCATGGTTTATTTGTGCCAGTAATTAGGGTATGTGGATGTGTTGTTACTAAAGTTGAGTCAGTATTGAATTTATTTTACAGATCTCCTTCTGATTTTATTTGTTTTACAGGATGCAGACAAGAAGGGCCTAGCTACCATTGCAGATGAGGTGAAGCAATTGGCTCAAAAGGCGAAGGATAACAGTCTTAAGCCAGAAGATTATGAGGTATGGTGCGAAATGTATCTGCTATTGTATCCATTGTGAATCCTTCCTTGACGATTCTGATTCTATGCTTTGTAGGGTGGCACTTTCACTGTGTCAAATCTGGGAGGTCCTTTCGGAATTAAGCAATTCTGTGCCATTGTGAATCCTCCCCAGTCGGCAATATTGGCAATAGGCTCTGGTAATGTATTTCTTATTAATTGGTTTTGTCCTCCTGCTACATTGCCCTGTGGTTGCCAAAAAAGAGAAGCAATTTACTATAGATTTAAATTTGTTTGACGCAGCCGAGAAGAGGGTGATCCCAGGGTCTGAGTCTCAGGTTGAGGTTGGTTCTTTCATGTCAGGGACACTGAGCTGTGACCACCGTGTCATCGATGGTATTCTGCGTCAAACAATTTCTCACTTGTCATCACTCTTGTGTGTTCCAGTTTCAGCTCTCGCTGATTGTACATTTCTGTTCAGGCGCCATCGGTGCAGAATGGCTCAAGGCGTTCAAGTGCTACATCGAGAACCCAACGTCCATGCTGGTCTAGGTGGTGGTGTTCATCTGCTGCAAATGTGATCAATTTTTTGGTTAATAAAACTGTGTTTCTTGGACTCGCGTTCCTTTTATCTGAGGTATAAAGACGGGACGAGAGCAAAACAGCTTCTGACCGTTTCCTGGGAACACATTGCTGCCTGCCTGGATTATAAAAAGGCAAACTCTAAAGTTGATTTGTTTACATTCTTTGTTATGAAAGAAAATTCTTTACGTGTCATCGTTGTCGTTAAAATTTACCCATTTAGTTTATTACCGTAAAGAAGAGTGTCATGTGCTGACAAGTATGCAAGGTCCTTCGGCCAAAACAGACTGTGAAAGGGCTTCATGTAGTTCGTTAATTTCCCTTTGTTCAAATAAAAAAAATGTTTCACAACAACAATTGATACTCCTACGTAGTAAATGGGCCTCGTTCACAGAAAAAAAATTCGCTTAGTTGGGCTTAACTAACTGAGCCCTTGAGTGTGCAGCTTATTGGGCCCCGCAGCCAAGTCCCAGAAACCCTACCAGCAGCAGGCACGCCACTGCCATGTCGTCCGCCCGCGCCGCCCTCGAGCTGCGGCGCCAGTGCCTCGCCGCCGCCACAAACCCCGTTCTTTTCTCCGGTCATGGCCTCCGCTACCGCAAGCTCGAGGTCATCCTCACCACGGTAATGGCCGATCCCTCCCCATCAAGCCGCTGCACCTCTACCTTTTTGATCCACGTTCGGTGGGCGCTCTGCACTGAAATGAGAAATGTTCATCCTGAGTACCCCCCTCGTGTAAGGTAATAATAGATTTGGGGGAACAATTCTTTCATGTTTTCATTTGTTCATCTGATGCGGCAGTCCATGGACAAGCTGGGGAAAGCAGGGGAGGTGGTAAAAGTGGCGCCTGGGCACTTCCGCAACCACCTAATGCCCAAGATGCTTGCTGTCCCAAACATCGACAAATTCGCCATACTCATCCGAGAGCAGCGAAAGGTTCGTTTATTTTCTTCTAGCCCATATTAAATGCACTGCAAACATGGAGCCTCAACGCACTCTACTCTACACAAGTGTGTATGTTTGGTATTTGCTGCATCGTTCACTGTTTGATAGTGCTTGCTCCTCTCGATTAATATTGACGCATCTGTTTCCCTGTGGCAATTGGATTGATAGCCAGTGATACTTAGGTGCTAGTAGTATTGAGAGTATCTGTTGCCTCGAGTCCATTCACTGTTTGATAGTGCTTGCTCCTCTCGATTAATATTGACGCATCTGTTTCCCTGTGGCAATTGGATTGATAGCCAGTGATACTTAGGTGCTAGTAGTATTGAGAGTATCTGTTGCCTCGAGTCCATTTCTGTCCAAGTTTAATGCTTGCATTTCAGTTCGTTTGCGACTTTACAGTTTGTTCCTTTTTAATCAGCTTTACCAACGCGGAGAGGAGGAGCTCGTGAAAGAAGTTACCAAGGAAGATGATGATGATGCTCGGGTACGTTGTCATTTCAGAAGATTAAAAAAAATGTCTGCACCTACTTGGAAGTATATGATTGGCTATGATTCTCCGTTTGGAAATTAGAGTTGCTTTCTCTAGAGTACATTTTTCTTAGTACTGTTTCTGTTTTCTGATGGTACTATTTTTTTTTTTAATCACCATTTCAACAGCAACAGGAAGAGCGACTGAAAGAGTATCAAACAGCAGCAAAGAGGCTTGATAATGCACTCTTGGTTAGTATCTGGAAATTTGCATCACATATTTGTTTTCTTGTTTTAGTCATGCAATCGTGTTTTCATGGAGGGCGCATTTGCATGCCACATTATTATGTGGAGTAACTTAGTTCAGGGAAGTGTTACTATTAACCATGACAGATATTCCGATAGGTGTTGAGGAGGTTCATCTCGACTGGAAATGAGCTGCGTACCCCTGTAACAAAAGATGAAATTGTTTCTGAGGTATGTACATGTACCTTGCAAGCATCAAGTTCTCCCTACCCTCGTTTTGGATTTTTCATGATGTTTGCCTGTGTACTGCACAATAACACAGGTGGCAAGGCAACTGAAGATCAATATCCATCCGGACAATCTGCACCTGCAGACACCTCTGGCGTCCCTCGGTGAATTTGAGCTGCCCCTCCGCCTACCGAGGGATATACCACGACCAGAAGGCAAGCTGCAGTGGACTCTCAAGGTTAAGATCAGGCGGAAATGAGCACTCGAGCGGCCTTGTTGGCTTCTTCAGATCAATGGATGGATTCCTTTGTTGATCGATGATTTGATGATTGGGAGGGAGACAAACAAGACAATAAATCAGAACCCTATGTACTGTGGAAAAAAATTCTGAATCATACCGCCGTCTGTTTTTTCCTGTGAAATTCCAAATTATTACTGTATCGAGCGCTGGTAGACACACCATGGCTTTGGTGATGGAGCAGCTGTGATCTGAAAGATATGTGCCTTCTCAAAGCACAAGAAATTACCATCTTCGTTTGCTCGTGCCTTGTCGTTGTCGCCAGCATTGTCTGATAAACAGTCGTCTTGTTCATTGCTCGGCGATCTCGGTTCCAGCAGCCATCTTTGTTTGGACGAAATCCAACGGCGGATCTGCGCATCATCTCGTGATTCACGATATGCGCATGTGATCAGTCGATACTCGAAACCCAGGCGCAGTCCAAGACTCCCAAGTCCAGCAGCGGCACCACCAGTCCACCACCACCCACCCGCGCGTCGCCGTCGCCATGGGCTCCCACCGCGACTTCTTCCTCGACGACCCCTTCTTCCCATTCGCGCCTCCCCAGACCTCCTCCTGTCCGTTCCTCGACTTTGACCTCGACCGCTTCCTTCCAGTTCCAGCACCACCCCTCGACCCCACCCCCTTCCTCCTCCGCGACCTCACCGACCGCGTCGCGGCCCTCGAGCTCGCCGTCGCCGCGCGCCGCCCCCAGCCCGCCACCAGGAAGTACACCTACGTCACCGAGTCACACGGCCGCAAGGTCAAGTGGACCGCCGTCGACAGGCCGCGCCGCGGGGAGAGGGACCTCAAGTGGGAGGCCCAGATCAAGTCGCCCAACGACGACGGCTTCGACCGCAAGTGGAACTGGGAGTCCAAAGCCGCCGCACCCGGAACCGGATCCGCTAGGAAGGTCAAATGGGGCGCCACCGTCAAGGGCAAGGGCTGCCTCGAGCCCTGGTCGCAGTCCTACACCTGGGAGGAGGATTTTGAGGACGACGACCACTACCAGGAGGAAGAGGAGCAGCGCGCCGAGAAGAAGAAGAAGAACAACAACAACAACAAGCTCATCAGCAAGGACGACAAGTACAAGAAATGCCCCGCCTCCACCGCCGCCATCAAGATCGAGGAGATCCCCGACGACAACGATGCAGGATGCGTCGCCATCAGAAAGGTAAAAGATTGCTCTTTTACTACTTTTTCAGTATCTTTCGGCTTATAGATGTCTCTGATCTGAAGGACTTATTTAGCAGGTTTCTTATAGATTAGATCCATCCTGTTTCTGCTCAGATTTGTGCTATTATTAGTAGTATGCTGTTGAGCTGGCTGCCGTGATTATATATACTAAAAATACTTGCTCCCTCTGCCAGGCTTTCGCCAAGGGCAATGGCAAGGGGAAGAAGAAGGAACTCTCCCCGCAGGACGCTGCATTGCTTATCCAGTTGACATACAGGGCTCACCTTGCTCACCGCTCCCAAGTGCTCCGCTGCCTCCGTGATCTGGCTGTAGCAAAGGCTAAGCTCAAGGAGATCAGGTCCATGTTCTATAACATCTCTTACAGGCGCCGCATTGCGCATGACCAGGAAGAGCGCCAGAGGTTCACTGAGAAAATCATCGTCCTGCTTCTCACTGTGGATGCACTCGAGGTGAAGCACCACCCTGTTTCCTATTGTTGCCTTCTCTGCATTATATCTGCTTGCAATTTCAATTGTTTCCTATCGTTGCAATTTCATTATAATTTGGTGTGGATCGGATCCCTGTTGCCATGTAGTGCCATGCACTAGGTTTATTTTAGATGCCACATGCTTGGTTTGTTTGACATGATCTTTCAAACATATAGCAAACTATCGATTCTGATAACTTCTGTGCATTGAAACTTCAATAAGCGCCTCAATATGCCGCTTCCCTTCCTTCAGAACCTCCTCTGTCCCCTGTTATTATGCTGTGTGGGTTTCAAACATTCCATATCTAATCAGCTGTATGAGCAGCCATGTAAATCATTCAAGTTTTTATAAGTAGCCATAAGTGTTTTGATTGACTGGCTACTTTGTTACATCAAAGTAAGATAAGGAAAATCTCAGAAAATTATGGTTGTTGACTCTGCATTTCTCTAGAAACTGAATCTGTTTTAGTTCTTCGATTACAAGCACTCGGGCACTGTTCAGTAGATTCCCTTTCCTTATTGGCTTGTGCATTCCAATGTATTGAACACTTTTCTTTATAACATTGCCATTTCGCTTCTGAATCTATGGGCAGTAGCCCCAGACCGTGATGACCCTGTTCCATGCTTGCCTTTATCCAGGGACCTGACTACATGGTGAGAACTGCTAAGAAATCTATGCTGGAGGAGCTTGAGGCAATGCTGGAGGTTGTGGACCCCCAGCCGCCAGGGAAGCAAAGGTCTCTGAGCCGCCGGAAATTCCATCTTCCAGAGGGTGGAGCGATCTCAGAGAAGAAGAAGGCCGCTGTGAACAATGCTGTCAGGGTCGCGGAGGAGGGCAAGAAATGATTAGGATTCAGGGCACCCTATTAGCGCAGTGGTATCATGCAGCATGTTTCTCTGAGAGGAGCTTGCACTGTTCTAGTGTTGTATTGTGTCCGTCTTGTACCGTGAACTCTTAAACCATTTGTCCTGTTGTTTTACTGTCGTGCATTGTATCCCTCAAGACAGGCAGGTTGCTACCTAGTTTGATTATGAATAAATCTCCTTGTTATCTCTAGCTGTACAACCGTATGGGACCAATAGAATAGCCCAAGTTCATCACGAAGATGTCCCAGGTGTTCAAGGCGATCGTGGACCTCTTCCCGGCCAGTCATGGAGGTGGAGGACTCGTATTACAAAATCCCCCTCCACAACCCTTCTCCCCTCCGGAGACGCGTTCATGATCGGGGATGCATGGCCAGGTCCATGGCCGACGACAAAAAGCTGTACTTAATTTCATTTCACGATCGAATACGCGGGTTATTATATGTATCTGAATTCGACAAAGCGTCCTATCTGGCAGCTAGGTTCTTCACATTCACACGAGTTTTCCATTAATGTTACAGGGAAAAATAAAAAAAAATAAACCTGCTCAGTTGCCCTCCCAGCGACCTGGCTGGATCGTTTGGTAGAGAAGCTTCGAGGACCGCTTCATCTGGGACTGGGGTCTCTTCTGGGAGGCGCTGCAGCAGCGCCGGATTGGGGTTGGGCCTGGGCCTGGGCCTGGGGTTGGGCTTGAGCCTGTGCTTGGGGCCTGCCCAAATCCAAACTCTTCATCTCACTCGCAAGTAGCGCTCTTCGTTCTTTCAGAAAGTTGAGCCGGTTCGTAAGTTTGGCTAATGCATTTGCTGCTGGCACATTTCCAGATTCCTAAAACAGCAAAATATAGTTAAAACATTATGTTGACGTTGTCAATTTTTGAAAACTTTTTCTTCAAAGGAAGAGGTTTAATTACCTCCAGTTTGGAATAATTGACCCCTTGAAGCCCTTTTATGAATGGACTATTTGAATAATGCTTCTGGGCAAAAGTCCACCGCGATGTCGATGATGAAACATCAAAGGGGACAATTTCCTCCCCCTTTGAGGACAGCATTCTCTGAGCCCTGTGGCTCCCCAGTAGCTCACGCTCATCGTGGGTTGAAATATCAGTTGAATTAGGTGAAGTTTGCTTCTTTGATTGTGCTCTATCAGCCTGAAATATGTTTTCCTTTCTGTCAAATAAGAGAACTGAGCAAAAAAAAAAAAAAACTAAAAAACCACATTACTTCAAGAAAATGGACCATTTCCTAGCAAGTCACAAGGGAGAACTAGGAACTCATACCATGTTCAAAGCAGAATTGAACCCACTCTCCGAGGAGAGGGAAACATTTCGTTCAGACCTGGAGAAAGGGAGCAAAAAAAAGTCATCTTGAATATATTTCTTTCTGTACAATAACATGTTGCCTTTTATTTAGACAGTAAGAACACTACAATAGAAAATCTTACTCGAAAAGCTTGTTTGCATCTAGAAGTCGTTTATTGCATGATTCACACAGTAGGCTAGAGAACAGCTGTTGGTTGTTGACCTGTCCACGAAGATCAGAAGCCTTTTGCTTCAAGTTCATAACATCCGATTCAGCAGTCGCAACTTCCTCAAGATCAGCCTTAGTCTTGTAACGTGGCAAAGACTTAAGATGGTGATCAAAAGCACAAGAAAAAGATACTAATCTGATCCTTACCTTGTTGTCTATTGTTGACGGCAAAGACACTTGCCCTCTTCGCATATTCATCAACCCAGACTCCAATGAAGCCCTCAAGTTCCTCTCCTTCTGCAGCTGTTCTCGCAAATTTTCCACCTATTGAATAAACAAACTTCTATTGTTGAACAGTAGAAATGCACAACCTACTCTGACAAACACACCAAGATGCTTTCGGAAGCATGGAAGTACCAAATGATAAAAAATATGCATATCTAACAATTTTAGCATTGCTATATTCATAGCTTGTTATGTCATGTAGTTATTCAGTTTCATTTTCTTTTTGATGGTAGAACAAAGTGATCCAATAATAAAATCTTCCTGCCCCTTCCTATGTAGAGTAGGAAAGCCAACAACTAGTTCTTACTTCTTTTTCAAGTGCTAAACGACGCTCAAGTAGTTCTTCTTTTCTCCTTTCCAGGTTCACTTGGAGTACTCCATTTTCTTTTATCTGAAAAAATGCATAAGATCAAGCCATATAGAAATGAAATTGTTATGATTTCGGTAGACATGTTTAATATGATCCAAGGGGAACGGGTAATACCTCCTTCCTAATTTTAGATTGGAGATCAGCCTTGTTATTCTCCAATTTATCAACAAGGATCCTAACTCAAAGATGAAATATAAAATAACTATAAACTCTATAAATTGAACTGTAAAAGGTGCAAATTGTAAAAGAGGCTTGTGATTTCTGATTTGTTAGGATGCAGTAGGTTTTTTTTTGGATGTTATTACTGATAGCAGCAAGCTGCAAATTGAAAGGTGAAAAGGTGCTAGTTTGTAGAAGTGGATGGAAAATTCACATATTATTTAATGGAACAGATTTTGAGCCAGCATCAGAGAAGTTGTAACTGTTGAGAAAGAAAAAGAAAATAAAGAGAGAAAACAGAACAAAATACAGGAATGGATTGACCATGTTTTATGGATATCAGCATATCTTTCAATAACATGCCAAAAGGTACTGTACATGAATATGTAACAGGACACTTACTCATCATCACTGCAACATTCAACCTCCTCTGTTGACAAATCTTTTCTTGCCTATAAATAAGGGATTCCAATAAATCTATAAGATTATCCTACTAGCATTAATATATATAACTATATTAGTAACAATTGCACTTACTGAAGTACGACCCCATAACGTTCTTTTGCCCTTATTCGATGAGCTAATTGATTCATCAATGGATTTGGCTCCGGAAGCTGATGAACAAGGGTTTGACTTTACTGTATGATCGTTGGACTTGTTTGATTCACATGAATGTTTGAGCTTAGATTGACTATTGATCTTCATTTGAGAGGCATCTTCCCCCTGTGCAAATTTTGTGGCAAATGAATCAAGTGGGGCATAATAAACTTGCTCAATGCCTTCCGTTGAGGCGTAATTTTCTTTTCTTGGTACTTTTGTAGGAGGCGGAACTGCTTGTTTATTACACGCATTGTTGGAATACAAATTAACCTATGAATTTTAAATCAGAGTCATAAGTTGCAATTCTAGAAAATATAGATGTTTGACCACACACACGACTTAAGCATTTCTATATGGATAGCAAGCGTATATGTGAGGAAGTTAACCTACACATGCTAAAAGAAAGACCAGCATGGCAATTCAAAATATTATGCAGCCAAAAACTGAAATATAAAACTTGAGCACAATTAGACATGGTGCAGGTCATAACATTCTGAGCAAAAGAACAATCCCTTATGATATCAGCACATCTAAAATGTTTGGAATCAATACATTCCTTAGTTGGTACCTTGTCATCCATGACAACAGTTCTAGTGTTATTTTCATGTGCACCGCCACTAGAAGAGTGCTCACTGTTGTCATCCAACTCTTCTTCAATCTCATCTTCACCAGAATCATAAGAACCATGCTCATCATGTATATCATTATCTGTGGAATATTCCTTGTCAACATCATCATCCTCAGAATCAGTATAAGCATCTGAAGAACATGAACCTTCTTCCAGGTCCTGTATAAACAACCAGTTGAGTAAGTGTAACTTCAAATGAAACTCAAGTTCTGAAGTAAGAGCATGGAAAAGGAAGATACATCAAATATCTGATCATATTCCTCAAGCATAACAATAACAATAGCTTGAGCATGGTTTGCAGCAGCAGCAGCTTGAAGCAGCTGGAACGAACCATCCCCACCCATACTGAAGTCGTTATCAATCTCACATTCACCAAGAAGAAGAGGTCGAAGAAGGAGTGGTGCCATGCAAGCAGCCAAAGCAGATTGAGACATCCTATTCACTGCTTTGTGTGATTCGACAACCTGCATCATCTTAAGGATTCTGAAACAAAACCGATGAGTTTGGTGCTCCTTTGGTGGAATAATGCTGCTATGATTGTGCAATATACAATAACCCATAACCAATTGTATTACGGTGACATCTTTGGATGTGAAGCAATGCCATTAGCTTCGATATCTTTGGTATATATTTTTTGTAAAGAAAACTTAAAAAATGAAAGGTAGGTACCTTTGTAATAATAGTCGATTTGGTTCTGAGAAAACCTCATACATCACTCTATTTATCTCATCGAGCCTTCTTGTCTTGTCAGTACCTGTATAATCGCTCAATTTGATCAATTTTTTTGGTTTAAACACATTTGGATTGTATGGATAAGGATAGAGGTTGACTTGATTTGTTGCATACTTCATAAGATTTTCATTGGGATTATACATCAGGTTGCTTTAATTACTTAGAATGCAATTGTGTTATATATCAGGTTGCCTCATTGATTCACAAGGTTACAGTTTTGACTATACATCAGCTTTCCTAATTTCATAAATACGAACTGCTAAATAGATTGACAAAATTTTCAAATCAATCTTACGGTAAGCTTCAACCAGGGCAGTGCAACATGCCGCAGGAACCGCTGATGATGGCATCTCCCGAAGAATATACTGTGTCAAACAAACAAATACAACTGAAAAGAATATTATTAAAGCAAATTCATCTACTGATTTTGTAATTGAACATTTGCCAGATAACCTTAATGCAATCACCGATGACATGTGCATCCTCCTCTGGGGAGAATTCATTTTTCCCTGTAAAATCATATTTAAGAATCACTAAAAGCAAGGCAACAAGATACAAAATACAATTATCAAATGTCATTACAATCCTCAATTTTTCAGAAAAATACAACGATAGAAAATAGAACACAATACTTTATTAAATGAACTATAAGCCAATTAACTTCATGAGATACTGTCAAATGTACAAAAGCAATTATCTTAAATAAGAAATAAAAAAGGTTAGGCCAAAAGGAGTGACCCTTTTCATAATCCCGAAGTCTGCGTTTGACTTCTTCAACATCAGCAGACTGACGCAGAATTCCTTCTACCTTGATCCCTGCCAACAGAGAAAATATACTAGTACTATTACTAACCGTAGTGCTTAATGGGTAAATACTCTCTACTACAAAATTCAATAAGTAAAAATACTTACCGTAATCTTCAATGAACTTCAGGGCCTTCTCCATGAAAGATGGACTGCCATCAGGATCCACAAGTGCAAATTCTGCCGGTTTGCCAACAACAGAATAGTCCTCCACTACGACAGAAACAATTTCCCTTAGTCAAATGCAATGTAAGGAGTCTATGACTACATTTAACTCAGGAAATGGTTGTGTTCACACATATATTGATATACTGAGCGGCTTGAGCCTACTCAATGTCCCACAAAAAAATATATAAATCTGTCAATACATTATGAAACAAGGACATGCATCTGAACATCATGCTACCTTGTGTCAAGTCATTTTTTTTGCAGTATTTTGTTGAATTTCAGAATCATTAGTACATAAAGACAATTTCCATCCTTCATCACATCACACAAAAGTGGTGCAATATCTTAAAGTGGGCAACTGTTAATGCAGCTTACATTGTTCTGCTGGAGCTTCAGCTGGCTCTACTACATCTATGCTAAATATTGGATTTTGCCCCACTGTAGTTGCTACACTTGGTGCTTGTGCTAGAGCATTCTCTAATGCATACCTCCATTCATTTAGGTCTTCAGTGGTCTCTGCCTGTTTGATAAATATCATCACTATTGAAGTTTAACAACCATCACAACATTAATGGAAATGAATAGTTGATGGTTGGATCAGTAAGGTGATAACCAACCTTTAAGGTGAAAGTCCTTCCGTCGCGGCCATCAGGAAATAACACTGTCAAAAGTTTCCTTTCTTCTTTCACCACAACACTGCAGAATCACTCAAGATCACAAGTTAACCATATAATATTGGATATTTCTTCAAGATTTTATCCAAGAATTTTTCCATGCATACCTTCCAGAGTTATTCAAGTCAATTCCACCAAGTGTAACGATCGGTTCAGCTCCTCTAGGAGGAGGAACATTCTGGAAATAAAGCACAAATTGAACTAATTATCATTCATCTATATAATATAATTTGTTTTATGTTTGTATTTTATCAAGCCAATTGACACAAATTTGGACTAAAAAATCCAAGAAAATAAAATAATTATGCAGTTTAATACTTCACAATAAATCATATTTCTACATCCGAAACAAATGTAATATAAATCAAAAGTAGTATTGATATTTGCAATTGTGTTATGACCTATGCTAAAGCACCAGGATGTAACTTAAGCTAGATGATCATGGTATATCCATAGAAAAATTTAAATGTCCTTATTGTAAGTCAATTAGAACTGCTAAAGCTTCTTCGTCCCACTTCATTACAAGAAAAATACTTTATATCAAGGAAAGAAATATGATAACATGGAAGCACATGTATCAATATAGTGATATGAAGAAATACAAAACATAATTTAAGTTGAGGAACAACTTAATGAATGGTACAATACATCTTACAGGATCACTTCTGAAGAACACTAATGATGCTCTTGTAAGAATAAACCAACGTTTTTTCCATGAAGTCCAACCAATTCCTGCTTTTATCACATTCATTATGATACCCATAATACTATACGTAATATTGTATCTCAAGATGATTCGAAAGCTAGCATACCTTTAGATGAAAGTAATAAATGCCCACTCTTAAGGACCTGCATCAGAATGGTATTTATAAGTGGTCTTGAAATAAGATCTACCTTTGAATAAAAATTCTGAATCAGCAGTATCATTTGCAGAGCAGGTCAAGTTTTTTTAACAACCTTGATTTTGATTATATGCAGATCAAACATCAGTGGCAACTTTACATCATTAATTCTTTTTTTTACAGCCCTGCAGAGCTTTTAGGTGTGGGAAGATCCATTAACCTGGCAATTAGGACAACTAGTTGGCGTGCCATCACCAGTTTCGTTTTGGTCCCCCTCCCCACATTTGCAGATCTTGAACTGACCAGCATTCTCAGCAGGCTGTGAAGAAGAAACCTATCGAATGTATGCAACAAAAAAATAGTGAATATCTAAGAAAGTGAAGCGATCTGATGATGTAATTTGACTTCAGCATAGAAGAAAGGAGACATAAAGTAGGTTTTTCAGTGAACAAGTCTCATTTTTTTTTCTAATGAATTTAGAGCATAACTGATCATGCTTACAAGCATGTATTTTATGGACATGCAAATATCCGTATCTTCATTTATTGTGCTTCAATAGAACAAGGGAGACAAAAAATAGGCTTTCCGGTGAACAAGTCTTATTTTTTTCTAATGAATTCAGAGCATAACTGGTCATGCTTACACGCATATATTCCGTGGCATGCGAATATCATCAGTATCTTCATTTATTGTGCTTCAATGATGGAAATCAGCAGATAAATGCAATATAATCTGGAGTGAGAGTCAGCAGATAAACACTTACTTGCGGATAAGGAATCCTGAACTCAGAAGCTGACATTGCTTGATTGACTCACAAATATGTGAGGATGATTAATGGTATGACCGCAGAGCAACGTCTATTTTTTCTCTATTAAGAGATGCGCTATTTACCCATAAAACCATGAACTTTATGCTCAATTCTCCGACAAAAAATCAATCAGAAAAGTTGAGCAAGAGAGGAATACTAAATCCTTGAATAACCTTCATAATGTAGTTGATCAACAGCGATTTGAGATTAATTGGATCACCACGGAAGGGCAAGCAGGACCAAACAAGAGGCAATCGGAAAGAGGAAACATTCCAAGGCTAGGCAAGGCTCCCTATGTTCTTCCTCCCCTCAACCCCCATGTTTTCTCTGCTCCACACAAAATCCATGAAACGGAACGAGCGGTTGGTTGTCCTCTTACCTCAACATGGATTGAGCTACTGCTATTCTTGGGGGCATCCAATCTTAGACGTGGTAGGCTGCTCTCGTTGCGGGATTGGTGTCTCTTGATACTCCCCACGTCTTTTGATCACGCCTTTCGCCACAGTAACGACTGACCCTCTTCTCATGGCTCATGGAGAGCGAGCAGAGCAGCACCTGTTGGGTGTCTTCTCTCTCACTCAACAGTCACCCCTTCAACATTTGCGCAACGTATTGATTAAAAACATCTCTAAAAGCTCCTCATTAACTTTTACTAAATTAAATTATAAAAAAAGTGTAAAAAACTTACTACAACAACTTCGTGCTTTAAAGAGTCTCCTGAAATCTCTCTATTAAGACGCAGATGTGAAGAATTTTTTGAAGTCCCAATTTTATCTCAATGGATTCAAATTTAAACTATATTTAGGGCAGCTAAGTAGATCTCAATTTTTTTTTTCTCAAAACGTACTTTTTAAGTAATTTTTGAAAAAACTATTAGAGATACTTGTTGTGAATATGAATGAGATTAATTAAGTTGAGAAATGAAATGACATGCGCCTTGGAATGCTACGCTAATAATTCGATTTCGTTCCTCGGAAAGCAAATTTTTTTTAGAGAGAGGAGGATGACCAATTGAGGAGAGAGGGAGAGAAAGAGATCCATACTCGCCAGCAGATCTCTCCCTGGCCAGAATTAACAAAATAAGCTCTTCTTTGCATTGCTTAATTAATGGACGTCGTCGTCGTCGTCGTCGGCGCCGTCTCTCCTAGGATCTGAGCAGTCAACAAGATTGAGTGTCCCCACCGGAAAAGCGGCGCTCAAAAATCAGGCAGCCGCCAAGGCCACCCAAACGGCTTCCGTCCCGTTGCTTCTCTTCGTCTTCACACTAGTCACGCGCTCCCGCACTCTGCTCGACTGCTCTGCCGTGCCTCTTCCTGTGTGAGCTGAGCAACGGAGGGAAAGAAAAAACAAATCCTACGAGGAGAAAGGCAGCAATGGCGGCGCTCCTCGTCCTCGCCTTCCTGGCCGTCGGCGCGATGGCGGCCGACCCCTACGCCTACTTCGACTGGGACGTCTCCTACATCACCGCATCCCCTCTCGGCGTGCCACAGAAGGTGCTCTATTTCTTACTCTTCATTCCGCTATTGCTCGAAAGAAACTATTCACTCTGCTGCATCTCGTTTCAAATCCGCACTCACCACAATGCAAATCTTGGATTTTGCGTCAAAGATTTCATTTTTACCCCAACCATTACCATTAGTTGGAGTACTCATTCATCTCTTCGCGTTA
This sequence comes from Zoysia japonica, assembly GCA_001602275.1. Classification (NCBI taxonomy): domain Eukaryota; kingdom Viridiplantae; phylum Streptophyta; class Magnoliopsida; order Poales; family Poaceae; genus Zoysia; species Zoysia japonica. The sequence goes on from BCLF01000141.1 coordinate 445,035, forward strand.
CTTCTCCATTGTCTGCTTCGAGCAGTAAGATATTTCAAACTGGCCTGGATGTGCTCCCCTCCTTGCATTTCGCTCGGTGTCAGGATTTAGGATTTGCTTCCTCATTTCTCGCTCCAGCGAGAAAAAAAAATACTGTATTAAAGAACGGAGCACCTTGGGCGGTTCAAGTGAATTGCGATCCCTCAGGCCTTCAGATTTAACTGACTCCCAAACTCTAGCGGTGCCACCAGTAGGTATCTATTCAGATGTTCTCCGCCTGTTGTTGGGAAGACGCTACCCGGTGTAATCTCACACTGCTACCGTTCGTCATTGCCAAAACCTGCGTTCTCTGTGTCCCCTGCCTTGTAGGCTGTCGCTAAATGTTTTGGCCCATCTGTAACGACGCTCTATTCTTTCATCAGGTAATCGCAATCAACAAGCAGTTCCCTGGCCCCATCATGAATGTCACCACGAACTACAATGTTGTCGTCAATGTGCTCAACAGCTTGGATGAACCGCTGCTCATCACCTGGTCAGCCTCTCCCTTCCACCGTTATTAAAGGCTCACATGATATGGGCCCCTTTTCATTTTGTTAACTCATAAATTTGACATCAGTATGTTATGTTTTCAACCAGGAATGGTATCCAGCAGAGAAAGAATTGCTGGCAGGATGGGGTTCTTGGCACAAACTGCCCGATTCCGCCAGGTTGGAACTGGACTTACAATTTCCAAGTCAAGGACCAGATCGGGAGCTTTTTCTACTTCCCACCCCTTAGCATGCAGCGTGCTGCTGGTGGGTTTGGAGGTATCACTGTCAACAATAGAGCTGTGATCTCAGTCCCCTTTGATACGCCAGATGGAGATATCACTTTGTTCATTGGGGACTGGTACAAGAAGAACCACACGGTAGGGAGGAGAGGACCTATTGCAGGATGCTTCACATAGTTTTTCCCACAATGTTGGTTCTGATTGCATTTTCTCGTGTAGGACCTGAGGAAGATGCTAGATAGTGGAAAAGAGCTGGGGATGCCTGATGGAGTCTTGATGAATGGCAAGGGGCCGTACAGGTACAATGACTCCCTTGTCCCTGACGGCATTGAGTACAAGACCATCAAAGTTGAGCCAGGTATTACATAGTTCTCTCATTTTTTCAGCATTATAGAATTTACAGTTAACTCTGGATTCCTTATATAAATAAGTTTTCACTGGGATGCTGGAGCAATGTGTTATGATTCACTACTATTTTCATGATGAGGAAGACTCTTCCTTTTTTTTTTTTTGAACGTTGATTGCTTTGTGGTTGTCATCATTTGTTACTGACGGCGTCAACTCTGCACCAGGGAAAACATACCATTTCCGTGTCCACAATGTTGGTGTATCTACGAGCTTGAACTTCAGGATTCAGAACCACAACTTGGCCATTGTTGAAACAGAGGGATCATACACGATGAAGCAGAACTTCACAAATCTTGACATCCATGTCGGGCAGTCGTACTCATTTTTGGTCACCATGGATCAGAATGCAAGCAGTGACTATTACATCGTGGCCAGCCCTAGGTTTGTGAATGAATCAGTGTGGGCCAGAGTTACAGGTGTCGCAATCTTGCAGTACTCAAACTCAAAGGGCAAAGCATCTGGTCCTCTTCCTGATCCACCAAACGATGAGTATGACAAAACTTTCTCAATGAACCAGGCACGCTCAATCAGGTTCGTAACAGCCCATTCTTCTTGGTCGCTGCATTTTGGAAGTGAAGAATTTCATTCACTGCAATTTCCAAAATGCACACCCTACAGTCCAAAATACACAGGAGGAATTTGTTCTCATGGATTAGTTGTTTTTTACTTTTCCTTATGTATACCTTATAATCCAATTTTTTTCAATACCTGTACTCCCAGGCTGAACAAGTTTTCATCCCCGCACAATAATTCTGGGCAATGTATGCATCCATATGTGTACTAAAAAATGCCTCGTTTCATCTTTGCAGGATGAACGTGAGCACTGGTGCTGCTCGTCCAAATCCTCAAGGCTCATTTCACTATGGCTCTATCAATGTCAGCCAGGTTTACAAGCTCAGGAATGAACCTCCTGTTACCATCAATGGAAAAACACGGACTACACTGAGTGGTATCTCTTATTCACCTCCTGATACTCCTCTGAGATTGGCAGATCTCTATGACAAGAAAGGAATATACACACTTGACTTCCCTACAATGCCAATTGATGGACCACCAGTGATGAAAGCTTCTGTCATTAACGCAACGTACAAGGACTTTTTGGAAATTGTATTTCAGAACAATGACACAAAAGTCCAGACCTACCATATTGATGGATATGCATTTTGGATTGTAGGGTGAGTAAATTTTCCAATAGAAGGGACTAAGGTAAGTCATCTGCAATGTATACTGAGTCATTTACTTATTGCCAACAGAATGGACTATGGCGAGTGGACTGAGAACAGCCGTGGCACTTACAACAAGTGGGATGGTGTTTCTCGTTGTACCACTCAGGTAACTGGTTATTTTTCTCATTGTGAAGGCATATAGTGTTTTAGAGACATGAATACTGAGGAGCCTGTTACATGCTGCAGTTGTTAATAATAGTGCCATATATACGATTGTTACTTTAGGTATTTCCTGGAGCATGGACTGCTGTCATGGTGTCCCTTGACAGCCCTGGTTTTTGGAACGTGCGCACACAAAATCTGGACACATGGTATCTTGGTCAGGAGACGTACATCAGGGTTGTGGATCCTAATGGCGGGTATAATGTTACTGAGATGGTGGCTCCAGATAACATGCTCTACTGTGGTGCTCTCAATTATAAACAGAAGTGCGTCATTCACGACCTTATTGCTTTTAATCATCGATGATTAATGTTTAATTGGTTCAACGGTTTTTATATATTTTGCGCGCAGGGCCCAGAAGCCTCATGGTTCATCAAGCTCATCCACCTTTGCAGCAAAACAGCTGAACGGCTATTTGGTCTCAGTTTTGGTCTCGCTAGTTCTGGTGCTCGTCCATTGAGGTCATTAGTTGCTGGATTGTCTCAGAAATTAGGTTCCATTCACTATTGGTGTGGAAATCCCTGTCAATTGTGCATGTTTTTTAACAGATCCTCAACTGTGTAGTACTGTTGCATCATTCATTGCATCGAGCTAGGTCGGCAGTGGAGCACCCGTAAGCAAGGGATCATGCTGTGCTGCCCCTGAGAGCAGATCGGATTGCATTCATGTTAATTAGCTAGGTGGCCATCCCATTGGAATTTGCATTCGCAATCAAATTAAAGCCTTTTATATATTCAAGCCATGTTTACGTTTTGAATTTTTTGTTCTCTTGAATGGATGGCTGTAGAGAACAGCCAGATTGGCTCAAATAGGTCAACTCGCGATGCAGGAAGAAGAGAGGTGATGCTAATCATCGGCTGGAGGGCACGCCTGCACGCCCACCATAGAAATGAAATGAAATACACGCCATGGATGGTCATGGTCATATAGATAGATAGATCTGCCGACCGACCGACCTGCCATCTTTTTAGAAAAAGCCAAAGCTCTATTCTCTTCTCCCACACACCTCTCTGCCTTTTCTTTTCTCCTAAAATCAATAGCCTTTTTATGAAAAGCTGGATTTTTGCTCTATTCTCTTCTCCCACACACCTCTCTGCCTTTTCTTTTCTTTTTTTCTTTTCTCCTAAAATCAATAGCCTCTCTATGAAAAGCTGGAATTTTCTCTTCAATATAGCCTCTCCTCTCAAAGTCTCAACTCTCAAGAGAGATGGTACTAAGCAGGGACTTGGGACTGCCAATCCGTATGATACAAGACACATGAGCCTTAATCATGCCACACCACCTAGGGAGGAGGACACATATACTCCTATAATCATCTCCACTGTTCCTTCAGTTCTGACGACCAAATTAAGAATTATCACGCAGATTGCACATTGGATCTTCATCATCTATCTAGCAATTGTGAACCTGAGCCAGGCTTAATTAGGCCGAACAATTGATGCATAATTCTGTCTCTAAAATGAACTGACTACTTAAACAAACAGAAGAGAAATAAAGAAGAAATATATGAAGATAACCATCATCATCAGAATTAAAAAGCAAGGTGGACTGCCTTTTTGTTTTCTTTATTACTTCTCCGAGGTAGGAGTGGCTACCTAAACAACATTACATTAGACAGGAAACACGGTCACGTCAAAACCAAACCAAGCCTCCAAATTCTTTTCATCATACTAATACTTTCATAACTTTTATTTAATTTGCTTCTTAATAGTTCAAATAATGAAACAATTGAGCTATATAAGCTTAGTTTGCTAACACGATGTATCAACAACGCACATTTAAATGTACTTTCAAATTCAAAGAAAAATACTAGTACTAACTAAACCTCTTCTCCATATATGTTGCTGCCTATAATAAATACTCCCTCCGTTTTTTAATCGTTGTCGTCGTTGACTTTCAACTCTAATTTTGACCATTCGTACTATTCAATTTTTTTTAATAAATATAATATTTTTTGTTATAATTTCATTTATTATTAGAGTTATTTGAATCACAATTTAAAATTTTACACATTTAAACTAATTTTTTAAATAAGACGAATAGTTAAAGTTATAGTTAGAAGTTAACGGTGACAACAATTAAAGAACAGAGGGAGTATATGTTTGAGAGTATAAGGAGTGGGACAGATATTCTTGCCAGTGAAAAAAGGAAGAAAAGGAAAAAAGAAAAGGGCTAGCTAGAATGATGGCGCGAGGCAATGGCCGTGGGATTTGTTTGGTGGCGGTCTGGCCGGGTGGCCCTTTGTGCGTGTGGGTCCCACGCCAAAGCAAGGTCGCCGTTCTTCTACGTCTTCTCCATCTCGCTGCTTCTGCGCTCTCTCTCCTTGCTTTCACCCTAGCTAGCTCTGCTGCACCTTCCTGTTCCTCTTCCTCCACGCCTCTCTACCTTCTCTCTCTTTCTCTCTTGCCTCAGATTTTCTGGCTTTAATTTGCCTTTGATATTCACAACCGATACACTTGGTTTCCTGCTTTTCCCATCAATCGAGATCAATCCCGTTTTGCATTTGATCATCAACCCCGTTTCCGTTCCCGTCCGCTCTCTCTCTCCTCCCCTCTCCTTGCTGCTCCTGCGGTCGCGAGAGAAAGATCGAGGAACAAGCCAAGAAACTTGCATGCATGGCTCTTGCAGCAGCTGATGTTTGACGCATGTTCTAGGAACAAGGTAGGTATCTGATTCGCTACTGCGAGTTCAGCAGAATGTTTTCGCATAAGTGCACTTGCTGATTCATTCCTATATGTTGATTCTGTGCTGCTACTCCTCACTTTATGATGGTTTGTGATCTTGTACGTCAATACGTACGTGTCATTCTTCTTGGGATCTGAACCAGATAATGACCTAGAGAGATAGAGGAGAGAGAGAGAGAGAGAGAATACACACAGCTAGCCACCAAGATAGGGACAAGCGAAAGTTGCATTGCTGTCTCCTGGTTCTAATATAGCTGCTATCTGGGATCTAGATCTCTGGAATTTTACAAGCTTTCATCAAATCTAACTGATTTGGAATCGAACAAAGATCACGGTGAGATGCACTCCGACTTCTCTCTCTCTCTCTCTCTCTCTCATGTTCTCATATTGGATATCCGGTTTTCATCAGGTGTAGTTTTGTCTACCGCAATGCATAAGCATAGATAGATTTCTACGTACCTAGAGATGTTATATTTGACTATTAAGTCAGCCTTATTAAGATGTTCTTCAACGCAGAAGGAAGCTATATATACTACTCGTATTTTGGATGATCCAACAATCCCATGTAAATATATTTACTGATGAGCACAATAATGATAAACACCTCTTTGAATTGATACATGATATACAAATATAAGAATGAGTTACATATAAGACTCTTACTAATGAAGGCCATCTTGCCATTTGGCTTCTCCCTGCGCGCAGTCTATTTTTTTCTTAAATAAGTATTCAGTTTCAGATCTATGCCACATTATTTATATAAGATTTTTCTTGCAATCAGGCATATACAAAGCACACACATAAATGTGTTTATTTATATAACAAACATGCTGCACAAAAATGATTTTCCTTCTGAGGGCTAGAGAGGGATGCACTCATGATTAGTTTATGCAGAAATTGTAAGTTGAAACATATTTTTGTATGTTATGCTTGTATTTTAAAAATAACCTTGTTATCTTAAATGCACAAATGCTAGCATTTGTTCCATTTTTTAAAGGAAAAAAATCATTTTCGATCTGTGTGCTTAGGTTAATGAATGGTTGTGCCAAACTATGTATTTCTTCTCCTGAAAAAGGATTGTCGTCATGTTTCTTGCATAATCATATTACTTGATCGTCCTTAATTTGCATCTCTGCTCCAAACATAGTTCAGAACTGAGAAACAACAAGTGTATGACTTACTCTGTCCATTCAAAAATTATTATCGCTAGTCAAAACAAATTTGGAAGAGAGAGAGAGAGAGAGAGAGAGAGAGAGAGAGTGTGTCTATATATATATATATATATATTACCAGCCATCACATATGATCATAGAGATACTGCAAATATACAGCAGAAAGAGAACTTAGTATTCTGTTAACAGCTGCCTGCACTATCTAGAGACTAGAGAGGGCCTGCCTTTACTGTGGCTGAACAATGCATGATGATAAGAAGGGAGAGAATAAGCTTTCGCGAGCAGCAGCAGGGGAACACTCCACCAAGGGCAATGAGTATTGCTGCTCAGCTGCTCAGCACCACACACCACATGCGATGCATGGAGGTCATTAGTGCATGCGTCACTACTGCAAATGATCATGCATGCTTGCATCGATCGAGTGTTACTTTTCATCCGTCGTCCATTATCGCATGCGTCCCTGCAGCTGCAGCTCGATCAGTTATTACTTAAGATTAATTATGATACGCATGTCCAGCTACGCATAAGCATCCATGATTGTATATATTGATCACCGCATTATATAGCTAGGTAGCTTGGCCATGTATTAACTCGATCTAATTAGTAAACTGATTCCAGATCGCGTCGATGGGCATGAGCAGCACCCAAGCACAGGCTCATCAACAGCAGCTGGTTCCTCCTGGTTTCCGATTCCACCCTACTGATGAGGAGCTCGTGGATTACTATCTCAGGAAGAAGGTGGCCTCCAGAAGAATCGACCTCAACGTCATCAAAGATGTAGATCTCTACAAGATAGAGCCATGGGATCTCCAAGGTCGATCTGGATCTGTTAATACATATTTGCTCTATATATACCTATATATGCGCTTCATGATCACAAACTGAATCTCCCTAACATTATTGTTCAATTGGTTGATTGGTATGCAGAGAAGTGCAGATTGGGAGGCCCCAGTGAGGAGGATCAGAACGAGTATTACTTCTTCAGCCACAAGGACAAGAAATACCCGACCGGGACACGGACGAACCGGGCCACCGCGGCCGGGTTTTGGAAGGCCACCGGCAGGGACAAGCCGATCTACGCCAACAAGCAGAGGCAGCTCGTCGGCATGAGGAAGACGCTGGTCTACTACAAGGGCAGGGCTCCCAACGGCCACAAGTCCGATTGGATCATGCACGAGTACCGCCTCGAAACCAATGAGAATGGCCCTCCGCAGGCGAGTCACTTGCTACATGTTCATACTCAATTAGCTAAAGTTTGCTCTTCAAGCCTAACTGATCGAACCACCAAAATAAATAACCAAATTATACGCACATAATAATCATTGATAAAATTATATACACATGACATTGACGTTTCATTTCAAATATGGTGCAAGCAATGAGTTCCAAATTAAGATAATATAAAATCAGAAGCGGCAGAATTGATCCATATGCAACTGACTACATCTTTTTTCCAGGAAGAAGGATGGGTAGTATGTCGGGTGTTCAAAAAGCGACTACCAACAACACGAAGGGAATCGGACCATGATGCACCTTGCTGGTACGTTGATGACGACGGACCCTTCATGCATGACCTTAACTCTCCCATGAGCGGAATGCCGCCACACCACAGCATGGCACTGCAGGAACAGCACCTCCAAATGCTGAACAATACCTACAAGAGGGAGCTGAAGCTGCAGTTTCAAACGCCATCCCATCACGCTTTCAGCAACATTCCTCACGACCTGGAGAGTACTGCTTCCTTTCATTCTCTTTTGGTCTCGCCAGATGATCACCAGATTAATGTGCACCATCCGAACCAACATGTTCAGCTCGTTGAGAGTGCAGTCGACCAAGTCACTGATTGGAGAGTTCTGGACAAGTTTGTTGCATCCCAACTTAGTCACGATGCGACAAAGAGTGTAGATTATACTGATGGAGAAATTCTTCAGGTCAATGAGAAGCAAGAGGTGGGCAATGGATATGCATCGACGTCAACATCCAGCAGCCAAATTGATCCATGGAAGTGAAGATGCAAGTAATCAAACATGTTAGCACATACATAAATATTATCATAAGCCACAATAAAGATGATGTCAATTGAACAGCTAAGTAATTTGATCTACATGATGCAGTGTAAATAAGATTATATTGTGATGTGCTATGTTGTGCTTCTTAATTAAATACTTCAGGATGTTGTACTAAACATACCTGATCACTATATTTTTGCATGAATAAGGTCATGGAGAACTCATATACTCAATGAATCATGATTTGTAATAGGTGAGTCAATGTATTAACTTCATATATAACCATATCTAGATATTTACTTTTTCGGGTGATTCTACTTTGCGCATTTGGCACCACCATTTTTTGAAGTGAACGGCGTTAAAAAATTTTGGATGATCAACAGATTTGAGTTTTCAAATTTGCTTTGTTACGTAACAAGATTAAGATGCAAAATGTAAAACATGAATTCTAGAATAATGGAAAGTAAGATGTACCATTGCATCATCTTATCTTACATACCAGTGTTGACTAGTATCATCTACAGTATGCAAATTTTTTTTGTTTGCCACGGAGTCAGTGATTATCACAAGTTATACGCAAGGAGGACCAATATATCCTGTAGAATTTGTTTGCATGCTATTATCAAAAGCACCTCACTTCAGTTTTTTCTAGTAGACTTAAACCATGTTGTATGCAACGAATATCACAATAGATATACTTCTAACACTTATTTCTCCAAATAACAACGTTACAGTCTTTCAAAAAAAAAACAATGTTACAGCAAAAAGAAGTAGCTAACACAGACATGGGCCCTATTAATCAAACTGGATTCCATGTACTAAATAATTGAAATGGAGAAAAATGTATCAAACTTCTATAATAAGACCATATATTACGCAAGTTTTTCTCAATAGTGATTCCATACTATGAAACTTATTCGATCACCAAAGAGCCGGAGTTTGAAGAATGATAAACCATCCTCCCAATATGGTTCGTCATTCTTCTCGGTACCCAAACATGTGAATATGATTGATACATCTCCTTTAACATATTCCCTAGTATAGGAATTAACTCATCAACTGCCCCTCCTTTGCTTTTTCATGGATTATGCAGGACTAGTGTTGCTAGAAGAAATGAACACCCATAAATAATTTATATGCAATGAGTTACAGTCCATTTTTATAAATGGCATCGTTTATATAATGGATGTTATGATATATAACCACTAACAGAGGTTCGAGCCTCTGTTAACGCCAAATTCTCAAACAGAGGCTCCCCACAAAGCCTTCAGTGCGGTTCTTATTACTAAATGATGCAAAGGATGGTATCATACATGGTAAGGCATCATACAACACAACACACAACATGATGGAATCCAGTGTTTCAAGTATGTATTCAGAGAGAAGGGCTCTCTAGATCATGAACTGAACATACCATAGAATGAAAATTGAGAAGTGCATCCCTGCAAGAACTAAGGAGTTAGGAAGATAATTCATGATCACCTATTCGAACGCGCACGCACATTGGATCAGATTGTTACCGTAACGAAAATTCAAAGCAATCCTTAGTCGAACTTCTGCTTCTTTCAGGATCATCAAAGCATTGCATACAACAGTAACTAGTGAGCTTAAAAGTAAAATTAAAGCATATATATATATATATGTGTGTGTGTGTGTGTGTAGCGTTTGTTTTAAAAATGGTATGCAGAATGGGAGTATAGACGGGTTGTGGCAGAGAAAGAAGCTGCTGCCTAGAGGACATGTAAAAGAAACGGCAAGTACACAAGTATATATTAATGTTAAGAGTAGTAATGCCGTAAAAGAAAGGGAGAGAACAGTAACAGAACTCACCTACCACAGAGAAGCCATTGGTGATTATGGGCCAAGGATGATGTGAAACGAGAAGCCAGACGACAAGATTACAGGTAGAAAGAAACTGAACTGAAGCTAGGGATAGTGACACCTTAAGGAGTGGTGCCATGGGAATGAAAGGCCGGACAATGCTTCCCGACCGTTGCTTTAGGGCCAGGGATCAAAGATGGCATTAGCATGCATAGAAGCAGCAAAGACATGTATGCATGCCTCCACCAACTCATCAGCTTGCTCTCCTGGCTTATATAGTGCAAGAGCCCCACACTTGACTGCAAGCCGGCCAATGGCCATGCATGCAGACAACCTCCACGCAAAGCAAGCATTACACTCCAGTAAAGCATCGATCTCAACTCCTGCTCGTTGCGTATACTAGCTAACCTCCTCTAGCATGTATGGTACTCAATGATATTGAGTATGTATACGGACCTACATGTCAGTGGCTGCAGCTTCATTTCCAAGGGGCAAAAAGGTAACGTACAGGAGGGCGGGCAAGAGCAAGCATGATCAGGAGAGCGAGACAGAGAGGGGAGGGTGATGTTTGTTTGTAGAGGAAGATAACATGATGCCTGCGTGAAAGCCGTCAAGTGAGGCCCCATCATGCATGTCCGCCGCAGCCCTTCTCTAAATCGATCGATCCATCTCTCCACAATTTCACACTAGCTACTGCATGTTACTCTACAATGATTCATTTCATATATACAGAGAGAGATGGCACTCTTAATTCTTCGCAACCGAAACAAAAATCCATTTTATTCCATCGGTTTTAATTTTCTCTTACTCTTATTCTATCTATCGGAGAGCTCAAATAGCGTAATCATTTCGAAAAAGGGGGACATGACATGAGTGCAGTTCATTCTATGCTTTACCTGATCATGCATGATGCAGAATATGTAAGTCATATATGCCGTCGCAAAGCAGCAAGCCTTTCCAAGCGCTAAACTGTTTACTAAGTTTTCACTTTTGTACACTCTGCACCCAAGCATACACCCCCCATCAAGGACTATGTTTGTCTAAGAAACTTTACAGAAATGAGTAGCAACTGTAAATGTCCTGGGTACTTATCATTACCCAACAGTGACTAGTGAGTATATTTCAAGAAATTAAGCAGTATGCAAGCAGGAGAAATCATTTTAAAGCAAATTCTTAACTGTTGCTTCCTCATGCTTGCATGTGACAGAAACTTGGAAGTTACGTTGATTTTCTTAGAGAAAAATATATATTGGTTTCAGACTGAATAAGTAACATTAATTTGGTTCATGGCAGGTGAGGTCCTAGCTGGTAATACATGCCGCTGGGATCGAGGACACCAATCCTAGCTCCGACGGCGATCGATGGCTGCATATGCAACAATAATTGCGGCGTGTCTCTTGCCTGGAATTGATACGGCATGACCGGCCTAGAGCACTCAGGGCCACGCATGCATGAACACCATTGCCGAGCTGCAAGCAACCACCAGGGGACAATGCTTCTGCCATGGGTGATTGCTGTTTACTCCAGCAGAGACCAAACAAACGCTCAGAAGAATACTTAGCCAAACGAAAAGGCTATGTTGAGTTGCTTTCAAGCGTCAGCGCAGCATATATAGGTGACTGACACTTGTCGGTGGTTTGCTGCTTCTTTATTGATTTGTTGTTAAACATAGATTGCCTTATAAGTTGCCGTGACAAATGCAGAGATAACATGGTGTGCCATGGTAGTTTCAGAAGATAGAAAAGGAAGAGGTATTTTGCAGCAATAATCTCCTTGCTCGAATATTGCACCTGATAGGATGTTCTCGATCGTCAAGGAAATACTGTAGATAAAATGAAGATAACAGAGCAGGTTTCAATGGGTCCTCCCAAACCAAGTTCAGTGGTGAATACTACACAAGTGACTCAAGTGCTGTTGAAAAGCATCCACCAGACTCTCTGTCTCGCGTTGGTAAGTACTCCTGCCATGAAATGATCAAAAGAAAGGAACTCCAGTCCAGGCTCAGTATGAAGCCCAGGCGCCCGTCGCGTCAGCGTCAGGCAAGAACAGACCTGGAAGTGGAGGTGCAGGAGCTGCTCCTTGATCAATGAGACCAAAATGCGCCAGAAGCCTAGTGATGAGCACCCCCGCGACGTACGACAGCCCAGAACCGCTCAAACCGATGGACAAGTAGTAGAGCACCGTTCTGAAGTACTCGTATGCCCTGGGTCTCTTGACATGCGCCTTCCCAATTGCTAGCAGAGCAACGCAAGCAAGAGATGCAGCAGCGACCACCATCATCTTTTTCTCTCTGTTGTCGCTCTTCCTGAACGATAGTCCGTACATGACTGGTGGTAGCAGCCCGAACAGAATGTATGACAGTACCGCTATGACCATGTGCAGTCGGTATTTTGATCGCCTTCCAAGCTGCAACCAGTACTGGCCCACTTGCTCAACGTTTTCATTCCCGTCTCCCAGATTTCTGAGATCAGCAATCTGTTTTCAACAGGGGGAACTTCTGTTAACACAAGAACGAAAAAGGAAACAGATAATTTAGTCAAGATAAGTATGTTACGTTGTGGAAAATGATGGGAAGTCCACCGATAAGGTTTGCCATGCCTAGGATGAATATATCCACTGCAAGTGAAGAACACCATGTTATCAGCACCAGCGGAAGCAAGCTGAGAATCCAGCAATACCGTTCATTTCATTCTCACAGAAAATGAAGGCAACGACTCATTAAGTGAAAATCTTGATGCAAGAATTAACAAGAGCTTACATGTCTTGGCACCACTTGCAGCCGCTGCTGATACCACAGAGAGGCTTGTCATTGACTCTCCTAGACCACCATACACTATGGCTTTCAGTATGTCCCATTCATCCCTTTGAGATGGTGCAGGAACTGGTGTCGACGTTACATCGTCATGAATGATAGGAAGTATTAGATGAGGTTCAGACCGGGACTCAACTGGTGGAGGAATAGCTGGAGTAGGTTTCTGACTCAACAGATCTTTGACTTCTGCAGGGACAGAAATGTCATCATTTACCATATATAAACAGACTTACAGAGTCATCTCAAATGATGCATAAATATAGTGAAAAATGTGCAGCGAATGTATACTTCAGGAGTTATTTGTATTCAAGTCATGTTCTATCTTACTTTTGGATTTACAAAGGCCGATAGCATATGGAACAAAGAAAAATCAGTGTATATGTAATTCTGCTTGAGCAGTACTATCTGGAAAAAGGGATTGTTAGATTTATGCCATTGCATTTTGCCTGGTGTACATAGGGGAATGGTCTGACCACGTCTTTTGTACATACCCTTTCCTTGCATTTCTTTAAGAGGCTGTTTCCAGTACTTTCTGAAAGGAGACTAGAAATAGTATAATTGAAATATATGATAGGCAAATACACCACACCTGGTAAAACTTTATTTGGAATTGCATCTGGGAATTTAAGTTCAGATCTGAAAAAATATTGATTGAAAAATGGTTTTCCGTCTGAGGAGGCTGCTGTTGTGTTTTGAGGAATATCTGTACGAAAATAAGTAAAATTATCACTCGCATAATGCATTATTATATATAAATATTTTATGCCAATCAATCACAATTATATTGCTTACGATCCAGGTGAATGGGATTGGTCAAAACATCACTAGCAGGCTCTGAGAGAGGAATTTGTTCTTGGTGTCCTATGTCTTGTTGCCCAGATACATTCCATTTTGCCTCTGTCTGGATGAATCCTGTACACGAGGTTTTTGTTTTTTGTTACTCTTTATCACAATGGTTTCTTAAACTAGCTATAAGTAAACTGTTATGCTGCAACATAGATAATATGCGATGCTAGTTGAAATGCCCCCCATAGTTTGCAAGTAGATAATACTGTCTTGACAACCTAGTCATTCGATCTGATAAAGCCTACAGGGCCTAGTGTGACACCAAAGCCAGTGTTCATCCCTGAACTCCCGGAGGATTTCCTGGGTGCTCCACAACCTCTATTGTGCTAAGTATTACTTTCATATGCAAGTATATTCATTGCAATGTTTGCTAACAAAATTATTTCGTGTGAATCCAGAAGCTAAATATTTCATAGATATGAACCTTTGAGGATGTATTCTATAGAAAACAAACCTGTTTTGCTTTGTGAAAATCTAATTGTGCTGGTTGTAGATGATGACGTACGAACTGTTACTGATGAAGATGCAGTTCCATGGAACTGTTTGATTTTTTCTTTCTCCTCTGCGCTGGTTTGGACCATGGAAGATGATCCAGATAGTGATGGTTTCTTTGATTGTGCGATTTCTTCAGTTGTGGCATGAATATGCACAGATTCTGTATTGTCTTCAACCAATGAAATTTGACCACTGGTGCCCTGTGAACCACTTAATAGTGGTTCCTTTTCTGGACCTGCAACGTGCTTAAATGTTCAGAAGTTTAACAGTAACTTACTACACTTCACAGCAATATGTTTGTTCAGAACAATATATAGCCAGAAGATAAATGTCCTTAGTTTTACAATATTACCTGCATCAGTTGATGTTTTTGGACTGTCTACTGTCTGAAAACATGAAAGAAGCCAGGTTCCACAATTGTTAGACTCAGGGGAAGCAGAAGGGTGCTGAACCTGAACTCGTTGGTTCATGTCCCTTCTTTCAAAGATACGGAGTATGTTGAAACCACAGCCTGGTGAAAAAAAGCAAGTTAAGCTGGTTCACTCAAAATTAGAGCTTTAATTAACTGTAGAAGCGCAGTTACATAAAATTGTGATTATTTGCTTCTTATGGTATTTTCCTCACAAAAAATTGGAAGGTATTATGGAAACAGAAGTGTAATACAATGAGCACCTAGCTCTATTCCTCAAAACTAAAACAACTAGATGTTGTGCATATTTGAATCATGAAAATTTCAGTTTAGCTTATTCTATAGTTAATTAAAGGAAATCAAGTTCTCTGACAATGGCTTTCACATATTCTCCAACTAGAGGAATAGATTGTTTTCATATATGCTGCTTGTAGATACAAGTATTGATGTTCGAGTTACATTACTCTCTAAGAAAGATTGAATTGTCTTTGGTTGTAGAATATAATACAAGTTAGTTCAGCCGATGGAAACATAAAATACGCAGAAGTCAAACAACGAATACCTGTTGGGATGAAGAAGGTGAGGCATGATAAACATCTGAACACTTCTGGTGCATCTTGGTCATGCCGTTCGCTAGCATTTTGGTGTGATGTATCAGCAGAACGCTCTGCAATCTGTGGCTTTTTCGGTGGTTCATCCCGTAAAGCCTGTCTCACTGTCCTCTTTCTCTTCCGCAGAATCACCCTTCGGGTTATGCAGGATTTGCAATTGGGACAGTACAGATCATGAGTTTCTTGTTCATCCAGAATTTTCTCAAGGTCGTACTCTTCAATATTCACCCTTCCCTTTTTGACATTTTCAACCTTCTCAGCTTCAATTTCATGGACTTGACTTCTGGGATTTGTAATGCTACTGGAGACGTCAAGTGCACCAGTACTCCTGTTTGCCAAGCTATTTGCACTCTCACCAATGGTTGCAATCAGTTTGGGTCCTGCTTCTCCGTCTGCAGTAGTTTCATTGCTGCTGGAGGCTTCATGCACACCATTTGAGTCTAACCCAGTTTCCAACTTATCATTTGTTGCATTTTTATTTTTTTCTTGAGCGTTGAAGTTTTCTTGTTTCTCAAGCTCTTTGGCTTCCCCACATTCATTATCTTCTTCCTTTTGCAAGTCGGATTGTCCCATTTTGGTGAATTCTTGTTCAGTACTTGATTCGGTGGCATTATCTGAAACTGAGGAAATAAAAGTGCTGTCACTATTAGTTTAAACATTCTGAAGCTACCTTTTTCCACACAAGTATATATTTGCAGCACGAAGTTAGTAAAAGATGACAAACCATGTAAAGGAATCAAACCAGACTTGACACTGGGTTTGATACATGAACAGAGGCTGATCGCAAGTAGAACGCAAAATGGAAACCTCTGTGGGCTATTTGGTACTGAGTGTAATCTTCTTCTCCTTTTTGAAGGAAATTTTCATTATTTTTTTTAAGTTAGATAGAGTTGGAGAAGATATCAAATGCTATTCCGCTTATTCGTTTATGAATACCTACAAAACTATCTCATGCTATTCTACGTATTCATTTCTGAATACATACTTAACACTAACCTTTGCCTGACGCATAATAAAATGATTCTCTCCGATCTAATAACTCAAGATTCCTCGCAATTTGGCAATATCCCTGATGGTTCAGGATATGATCTCTGTATGGACCACTCAACCGGTACGTCCCTCGCAGTGCCGGCACTTCCATAGACCTTCAGCCAAGAAACAGAAAGATAGTTTTATGATCAACTTACAACAGGGAGATTTTCTAAATCTGACCCTGTGCTGTGAGTGCAAGTTTTTTTTATCTTTGTATTCACATGCAAATAATTTTTTACTAGATCCCAATTAATTTATTAAGATCAATAAATATGGTGTCAAGATTAAGAGCCTGATGAATATGAAATTTAGCATTATATTTGAGGGGCAGTTAAGCATCACTGAGGTTTGACGAGGTGCCAGGTTAGCTCAGAAATAGTTTCTGTTGCTAGACACATAGTATATCCCTTAGAAGAAGATAATATAGAGATAGCACGATCAAGTGTCAGATTAGTGGTCATACGTTTCTTTCCCAGAGACGAGAGAAAACTGAAAAAGCCTAAAGTCATGGTCCACAGAACGTGTGTTGGCTTGTATTAGGTAGGGTATCCATCAAATGTGTGATATGAGTTACTCCTAATTGAAATTGTGGGTGGGCCGAGCGAAATTGACCAGTTAATTGGAGAGGAAAAGGACATGGGAACCCCGACATCAACAAGATTTTGCAGAGGATGTTTGCCCATGTGTTCCCCGTGTTAGTTGCTTTCCTCTTGGACTGACCCTTCTCTTTACCAGTTTTTTTTAATTATTATTATTTGGTTGGAAAAACAGGAGTGGTAGATTTCCCAAATTTGATCCAAACCGCTGCTCAGTCAGGAATCATTGGGTACTGCTCTACGGGAAAGTATTCCTACTAGCAAGCTAGATAAAAAAAAATGCACATAGACATGAGCGATTGATTCAACTGAAGCAGAAAAGAACAAGTTCAGGCCTGATGAATGAAGGAGTCACTCACCATTGGTCGAATCGAGGAAGACGCTCTGCTTCTGCTTCTGCTCCTCTTCCTCCTCCTCTGGCTTGTTCTTGCGGTTCCTGGTGTGCAGGGCCCCGGCATCCTCCTCCTCCTCCTGTTCTTCCTCTTCCACCAAGGTGGTGGTGTTGTTGTCCACCTCCTTGAATTCCCATGGCTTCTCCAGCTCCATCATCGTCTACTTACTTTAGATGGCCTTGACTGCTGGGAGGAAGAGCTCCAAGCACGGCCAAAAGCTGTTCCTCTCAAGTCTGAACCAAGGTTTACAAAACCACTCAAAACCGGTCGGTTTTTACGGTTTTCGGTGAAATCGGTTCGGTTCGGTTCGGTTTTAACGAACGATCGGTTTTTATTTTAAAAATTTTAAAAAATTTGAAAAATTAAAAAAAATTCAGAATACCGAAAATCGGTGGGTTTCAAATTTTGAAATCTGAAACTGTAAAAACCGAAAAAACCGGTCGGCTAGCCGATGAAACCGACCAGTTTACTGTAACAAACTGTTCCAATTTTAAATTTTTAATTTAGAGCGGTTTTTGACCGATTTTTCCGATTTTTGTGGTTTTTGTTAAACCGATCTCGACCGGTTTTAACGGTTTAAATAAAATAGTAAACCCTCCGCCCGCCTCAGCTGCGGCGACGCCCCCGCAGCCTCCGCTGTTATCCTCCACCGCCGCTATGCTAAATTCTCGACGCGCGACGCCTCTGTCCTGACATCGCCCCTCGCCGGCAACCACCACCGCGGTCGGCGTCGCTCCCAGCGCCTCGCCACCCCCGCCCTCACAGCGCCCCCCACCGCCGGGCCTTCTTTCTTTTGGTTTCTATGTCCGCCAACAGAGAGGATGAGTTTTGGGGTATAAATTCACGCAGTCAAGGGATTCTCCGGTGACAATCGCATCGACGGCTGTGTCGCAAGCTCGTCGGTGATGAGATTTGCTACGAAGGAGAGAAATTACTGAAATAATCTGGAGAAATTACTAAAAATAATAAAAAATTACTAAAACTAAAAAAATTACTGAATGATTCAAAGAAATTACAAAGAAAAATCGACAAAGAAAAATCGAGTCAACATTGAAAGATTCAAAATTGCCGAGGACCATAAAAATACTGAATGGATCGAAAAAACATTACTGAATGTGTAAACGCGCGCGTGAGGCGGGGAGGCGCGAGCACTCGGTCAACGTGCGAGGGCGGAGGCGCGGGCGTCTGGCTCGGTCTGATTTCCTTGAAAAGAGATCAAATTGTTCTCTAGGAGTAATAAACATGTACTCTCCTCCACTACAAAGGCTTGCTGGCAGGACGTGGGAATTAAACAAGATGCCCACAGCCAGTGTCTCCCATGTTTGACAGATTCTAGTTTTAATAAATAAATAAATTAAGAGACACACCCTGTCTGTGCGTTGTGGTAGGACGTGTTTGATTGATGAGCTGTCAGCCATGGTACCAACGAACGCGACATGACAATCTTGGTCCGACTTATAAGAAATTCAATCCAAGAACATGAGAGAGAGAGAGAGAGAGAGAGAGAGAGAGAGAGAGAGAGAGAGAGCAACGTCAACGTACGTATGGTGGATCGTATCCTGTCAAAAATATAAAACCAGAAAACTAATGGTGGTTGCCAACATCATGAAAGCAACGGCAACGACGCTAGCCTGTACTCTACATGTGAACATCTCTCTTATAATTTCAGACTAGCTGTCCCTGTATATATTTATATAGCTTATCCATCCATGTTAATTTATTAGATCCGTATATCGATCTGTGATATACTATTGTATAATTAAACCTCCCTTCCATACTTGCTGATCATGCATGCATGTATAGACTATAGTGTATGTACGCGCGCAGGTGTCGCTGCGTTGACCGTTCCTGCAGGTTGGCAACTTAATTGGCATGCTTTGAATGATCAGGCGATTATTGCTTACTAGTAAGTAGTAAAATACTTAGAAAAAATCAATGTGAATCAAAGTCGAGATAAGATCAACAAGGATGGTGGGTGCCGCATGTTAGTTTGCACTGCATCAATTGAAAAAAAAAATGGTTTTCAATCTCGGGACAATGTCGTTTGCACGACCTAGCTCCTAACCCTCGTTTCATTTGGTAATAGTGACACGTCCTCTCACTACTACCAATGATGAGTTCCGGATGTGAGAAATGGCACGAGCAAGAACCATATCCTCTGCGGTACATAAAAAATGCAGACAATGAACATGAATGAATTGACATTAGGATAGGCCGATCAAAAACTAGCGGCTAAGATCTAAATGATACCGTAACAAATGCTCCAGTAAAAAAATAGTCGAATAGTTTTTAGTTTTACTGTACGCGTACCAGCACAACACTGTTTACGGCATTAATCTACTGTGCTAGACACATCATCCGCAGGAGCATGCAAGCTCTCAGCTTTGATGGTCATGGCAGATGAAGAGTGAAAAGTCGGACTTGTTTGCATTGTAGCAGTGAGCTCTTGGATCGGTTTCTGTAATTTCAATGGCACGAATGCAATCTTATGATTGCGGTACCCATTTTTCTTCTTAAATAATGATACACAATTCTCCTATATGTTTAAAAAAATGGGAAAAAATAAAAAGAATTAGAATGGTCTTGTTACTTTACCATACTCAATATATTCTTAATTAAATTGCTGTCGTTAGGACATCTAATATAATTTATTTTTGAAATATAAATTTTATGTCAATAATAGTAACAATTTAGAAGGAGAGGGAGTGAGATAATATTACTCGGCCTTGTCCTATTTGTTCATTCATGCTTACTTGTGAATTACTTCAGATGCACATATACACGCTTTTTGTCTTTTTTTTTTTCCCCACTTTACTTGTGGCCGGAAGGAGGAGAGGTTAACCTAACTCCACCTCTTATTAGTCTGACATATGCATGATGAAACAGGAAGATCGATATTTTCTTTATTATTTTGGAAGATTTTTTGCGCTCCTTTTCCCTTTTCCTATACTGTATTTTGCTACCGATCCAACACAAGATAAAAAAAATAAAAAGAAATACGAGGATCCGTCAAGAAAAAATGGCGCAACTAAAACCAGTGGGCCCGAAAAATAAGTTGACTGTGGGGCGAAGGGGCAGAGGAGGGTTGTTGACCGATCCGAGCTGCCCCCGCCCAGATGCCCGTCGCTTCCCGCCGGAGGCATCTGCCACCGCCGCGCCGTCGCGCCATGGCTCCCGCTCCCCTTGCCGTCTCTGTCCCCACCGTCGCACCTCCTACGCCGCTCTACCTCCGTCGCCCCGTCATGGCCGCCGCCGCTGCGCTTGCCGCGCTCCTCCTCTTCGCCGCGGCCTACACCCCCTGGCTCGCCGGCTCCCTACCGACCCTTCTCCTCCGGCGTCAACAACTGGTAGCCGCAAGGTTCTACTCTTTCGATCTGGTCCGCGAGTATCCCCACGACCCGGACGCCTTCACCCAGGTACTGTACTAAGTATCTTTCTTCATCTCATCTCTGATCTGTCCCTTCACCGTCAATGACCTTACCACCTTATTTAGGGCCTCTTGTACGGAGGAAATGATACTCTTTTCGAGTCCACGGGCCTGTACCATAGGGTAATGTAGGCTCCTACTACCCCCTTTTTTTTCCCCTGCAACAATCGCTTTTGCCGATTGTGTTACAGCCGTCCTTACACTAACTGAATTTGCTGTCTCAACAGTCTTCTGTCCGCAAGGTCGAGCTTAAAACCGGAAAAGTACGTCATTTTACATTCATATCAGTCACAGCATAACTCATATCAGCAGCATCGTCTGCTTATGCTTTCTTCTTCTTCTCTACTGTAGGTTTTGGTCCAGCACCAAATGGACGGACGTATGTTTGGAGAAGGTCTAACTCTTCTTGGCAACAAGTAAATAAGCACTCATTGCTTGCTAGTTTGTTCCTACCGTATTCTTTTTTTTTTTCCCTTGAAGGTTCCTACTGTATTCTCCAATGCCAGGCCTGATTTCTCTCCTTTTTGGATGGATTTGTGTGTAGATTGTTTCAAGTTACTTGGTTGAAGAATGATGGATTTATTTACGACAGACACAACTTCAGCAAAGTATGCTGCTGACCCTGTTTCTATAATTGCTCTCTGGTTAAAGATTATATTCATATATTTTGTCTTGCGACCAATATAATAATCATCTCAATGTGCTATCTACTGAATGTGCAGCGTGAGAGTTTTACCCACAAAATGCGTGATGGTTGGGGCCTGGCTACTGATGGGAAAGTTCTTTTTGGTAGTGATGGCACTTCAAAGTTGTATCAACTGGATCCAAAATCACTTGAAGGTTATTGTTCTTTATGTTTGATGCTCTGTTTCCCTTAATACTCCTCCTTTTCCATTGACATCTCTTTTCATGCAGTCACCAGAAATGTTACTGTCAAATATCAAGATAACGAAGTTCCTTTTATTAATGAGCTGGAGTATATTGATGGAGAAGTTTGGGCAAATGTCTGGCAGGTGTGTTGTCGACTTTCCCCTAGATGGCAATTTCTTATGCAGTATTTTAAAGTAGCTAACAAAAGCACATTAGGCTACTGTATCCCCAGTTAGAAGATCTTCGGTGATACCATAATGTTGCCTGTTTTATCCATGAATGGCCTGTCTAGATTTTATGCAGTTGAGGTATAAGTTTCACCAACAGACGATTGTTATCTATATGGTGTGAACCTCAAGTTACTTCAGAACTGCAGAGTTACTGTGCGTTGTTCTTCGTTTTGCCTGCTAATGCCAAATAGGATGCTGAGTTCTAAAAAGTGTATTGCACTCACTCAGTCTGCAGGGTGGTTTACCATCATATTGTTCTATTGATTAGCGATTCGTCATCATAGTATGATTAGCATTGCTGATTAGCTAAATTGGCCGAGCTCTCATCATGGTATAATTAATAGTATTTATTTGTTAAACACTTATAAGCTGTGATGCAAATTTATAGTATGAATGCTGGAGCTTTGCTTTTTGCAAATTTGTTAGCTGACATGGTCTATATTTTTTTTGAATTTGGGAATAAGAATGATGGGTTCTTTTTATCCATCCA
>BCLF01000141.1:468697-502037 GCA_001602275.1 Zoysia japonica
CAAAAAAAAGAAATAAAGTGTTGTTTGAGATAATTCTGTTGCGAACAGATGCTAGTTGTTGTCAATAGAAGAGTGTAACACAGCCAAAACTTTCTTGTTGTCAATAGAAGAGTATCACACCAATTCATGTTGCCAATTTTTGGTCTGGCGTTGTGGTGGTTGTGGTCGAACCATCGTGGATTCCATCCCATCGGATTCCGTGAACAGGCAGACGAATTACATATTCAAATGACTTGTTAAATCTGTGATCCTAGTTTTCACAAGAAAATCTTGGCGTTTGGATAGTAGAAAATGATAATTAGGATTGGGATTGAGAAATGAATAAATGATTTTGATTTAATGAAATGTGAAAATGAATAGGTGAAATCTTTCCAATCAATTTTCCTTTCCATATTCACATATCCAACTATCCAAGCAGCACCTAAGCGCGTATGTATCTTGCCCAACCACCATCTGCTTCATAGTTCACTCATTAACACCAAGATCTTCGTTGACTTGCTGCTCCGCCGTCGCGGCCACCATGATCGCCCCGCCGCCGCCGCACCTCCGCCCTCGTGCCATTGCCGCCGCGCTTCTCCTGCTGGCCATCCCGTGCGGCCGCGCTGATTCTCCGCCGACCACCAGGTTCTACACCTTCGACCTGGTCCACGAGTATCCCCACGACCAGGACGCTTTCACCGAGGTCCCGAGCTATCTGCTTCAGCTTGCTAGCTTGCTGCTACTCCTACAATAGAACCAGGCCATGATCTTCAAGTCTGCCTGTGTTGTGCGTAGGGTCTCACGTACGGAGGAAATGACACTCTTTTCGAGTCCACTGGTCTCTACAACCAGGTATGAGAAGGTGGTGCAGTTGCTAAGTCCCCAGACGCGGCAAAATTAATAATCTTACCAAATGTTTTGTTTCCCAACAGTCTTCAGTGCGTAAGGTTGACCTTCAAACCGGAAAAGTAAGTAAAGTACGTGTAAATATATACTCCCTCCGTTCTTAAATTTATGTTGCCGTTGCCTTTTAAAATCAACTTTGACCATTCGTATAATTCAAAAACTTAGTTCAAATGTGTAAAATTTTAAATTGTGATTCAAGTAACTCTAATGATAAATCAAATTATAACAAAATATATGATATTTATTAAAATTTTGTGAATAGAATAAATGGTCAAAGTTGATGTCGGAAGTCAATAGCGACATCAATTTAAAAATAGAGGGAGTACACTCCGTCCCTCCAGACTTTTTCTACAACATTCTTTTTTCTTTTACTGGTCATATCAGGTTTTGGTTAAGGAACAAATGGACCGACACATTTTTGGTGAAGGTCTAACTCTTCTAGGAAACAAGTACAATCCAGTTTCTTCAGTTATTTTATTGATATTGCCTTACTCCACCTGCCTCCATAGTTCATATATTCTCCCCTAGTATCCAATTAATTTCATTGTTTTTCCTTTTCATTTTGCAGATTGTTTCAACTTACATGGATGAATGATATTGGATTCATATATGATCGACATAACTTCAGCAAAGTATGTTGCTGTGCCTGTTTCTATGCCTGCCCTAGTTACAGATGATTCACAAGTCTTATCTTCGTGTTAACCGCTGATTAGTAATCCTAAAATCCCTCCATATTTGTTTATGAGGAATTTTACGATAGTCCCAAACAATTGTGAGCCCTCAATTTAGCTAGATCTCTAAGGCCAATGTGGTTTGTTACCTCCTACGCAGTGATAGTTTACCCACAATTATTATTTTTATTAGTAGATTTTCTTTTGGAATGTACCGTGCATCAACGGTAAATCTAAGCATATTGATATGAACTGTGGTGTAAAATTGCTTAGATTTTGCATCCTTCTTGAATCTTACACAATATCCATAGAATAGAAGAAAATTTACCCTCAGTGTTCTTGAAGAGGCTTTGGGGTTTTCAGCAAAGAGAATTATACACAAATTTGAGTAGTAAAGAGACTCTATTAGAGGCTTCCTTGCAAGATAAACCAATGGATGAATTTGATAACTGACAATACTTGAAACGTTGCCATTTCACGATTGTGTTCTGATATATGTGTTCTGATATATGTGTGCTATCTACTGAACATGCAGCAAGAGAATTTCACCCACAAAATGAATGACGGTTGGGGTCTGGCTACTGATGGGAAAGTTCTTTTTGGCAGCGATGGCACTTCAAAGTTGTATCAGCTGGATCCAAAGTCACTTGGAGGTTATGCATGATTCTTGTACTAGATTTTCTGTTATCTTGACTCTACTGCATCTTTTTTTCCAAACAAACTCTTTTCCTTTGATGCAGTTATGAAAATGGTGACAGTCAAATATCAAGGCAATGAAGTCTCTTATCTTAATGAACTGGAGTATGTAAATGGCGAAGTATGGGCAAATGTTTATCTGGTTAGGTGTCTACACTCCCCTGGTTGCCATAACTTATTACCCATTATTTTTTTCAAATGTACGGAGTATGACATTGTGACCTGGACATGAATCTAAGTTCTCAAAGCTATGATACGCAGACAGATTGCATAGCTAGAGTCTGCCCTGATGATGGCCAAGTGGTAGGCTGGATCTTCCTCCATGAATTGAAGTATGCCCCACTCATAAGAAAAAAAAAGAAAGAGCAACAGTATTCAGCTTTGATATCTGAGAGTTGTAATGGTTGTGTTCTTGTAACCTTGCAGGCAGCACTTGTTGGACTCTGGCAACACAGTGAGTAGTTGTATGGTTATTGTTTAACGCTCCACAATAATCTTGTTTGTGATAATCTGAAAGATTCATTTTGCTCAATATCATGTGGTAATTTAAAAGGGAAACAATCATGCACCTAAATTCACTACTACTAGATTCCAAATCGAATAGCCATCACATGAAATTGATCTGATTTATGTTCCAGGGTATCGATGTCCTAAATGGTATTGCATGGGATGAAGAAAATCAGAGAGTATTCGGTATTTGCATTTCACCGTTTTTGTGCCAGGTTTCTCATTGTATTGCCGTCTAATGGTGGGTTTACGATTAATGTTTGCATTTGCAGTGACAGGGAAACTGTGGCCAAAGCTTTACGAGATCAAGCTGCGCCCAGTGGATGGTCCACCCAACGGATCCGTCGAGGAGCTATGCCCTAAGTTTTGGTGGACGGGCACCCAGCGTCAGTATAACGCCGGCCCGTAGTAAGAATTTGCAAGTGACTGTATAACTGGCGTCAGTATACCGCCGGCACCCAGCGTAAGTGCCGAAAGCTGTGTAACCACTGGAGGTAGACTGGATGTCATTCCCTGAGCTCCTTGCTTGACTTTAAAATCATTGGTAACAACAGTTTCGTTATTATCTAGCCACTACACTGTTTATCTGGCTAAAACGTATTTTTTACAGGCAAAACAATACAAAATTGTCATTCTCTAAGGAATTTGGAAAACTGACAGGTCCACTATTATTCCATTGGGCAAACTCTCAAATCTTTCTGTTCATGCACGACCAGTACAAGATGCAGATAAACGATGAAAATGTCCAGATGTATATCAAAGCAGGCCAAAACAAAAAATAATTGGACTCATCGTCATGGCGTCCGACGATGCTGGCGTCCAATAACGCCACAGCGCAACGTCCAACGATGCTGGCGTTGCACCAGAATGATCGATCAACAACACAGCTGGATCCAATTTTCTTTGAACCAAAAAAAAAAAAAACACTGCCAGCCGTATCATGAAGAGGAGAGGAGCATCCGAGCATATGCACCTATGACGCGGTACATATATAAATTGATGATGAAATCCAAAAACACATCTCCGAGTTTACTATGCCAATTTCAGGCCTTGATGCCTATACAGAAACGATTCAGTAACACGTCTACTGCTTCATCATATCTCTTCCTTTTTCCCCCTTACTTAAGCACGAGTAGTATCGCACCTGACTTATTTCTGAATGAATTCCCCCTTCGATAAGAATTGCTTATTTTTCCTTCCAGAAGAGCCAGCCACCATGGATGATCACAGCCTGGAAAGCTTGAGCTGCTGCTTCAGCAAGGGCCGCAGGTACTCGTGGTACCCCTCCGGCACCACCGTCTCGTTCAGAGGGTCCTTCCACGCCTCTTCGTACAGCGCTGGGTACACGTTTCCATCGTACCGCCCCAGCACCGAACCCAGGTAGTGGTCTGTGTAGTTGAACGCATCCACCAGAGCAACAGCATTCGGCCGCACCTGCATTCCCACCATCATCCATCACCAACCTCAGCTTCTTCACCTCAGGTGAAGGAAAGAAAATAGGAAGATCTATATACCTGGGCATAGAGCTTTCCGAGCTGCTCATTCGCCAGCGCCCCTTGCTTAGGTGTGATACACCCAGTCGCAAGGAAGTCACCCAGATGCTTGTGAAGAAGGTGCAGCGCATACACATTGCAAAGGTTTTGAAGCTGCTCCTTCACACCCTGTCCAGGAATGTCCTGTTGTAGCTTCTCGATGAACCTAACACCATATGTACAAACCAGGACATGAATAACTTCTTTCCCCTAAGAGAAGGAAACAAAAACAGTCACAGAAGAAACTACTCACTTCGTTACAATAATCAACTGGATGTGAGCTACTGCAGCCTCGACCACCTCTGGGGACCGTTCAAAGAACCCTGCAATACACAAGATTATAAATGAATTCCAAAGGGACTTTAGCAGCCAATTAATATTTGAGTAAACGGATGTGGTTTTTTTTTTTTCAAGATAGCTGTAACTGATGTTTTCAATAATAACCTTCTTCTTGGTTCGATGCTTGGCTTATGTTTTGAGCGCAATTTACTGCCATCCTGAGAGCCCTAGCTTCAAATGCCTCTTGTATGACAGAGGGGTTAAGCCAGTCTTCAGCTGTTGAGAGTTATGCTGAGAGATTAATTTTTGTGATCGCAAATAAAAGCTAATAGCCTCCTAAAGGGGCCCTGCGATGAAATCAAATACCCAGCCTCTGGTACATACCTGAACTTGCATCACACTTGCATTGCATCAGATGTTGTACATTACCCATGTAAGCCATTGTACCAACAGGTTGTTTTCCAGAAGTCAATTGGGAAACCGTCTTCATTAGAATCTTTGCAACCTGAAGATTAACATTGACTGAAACTGAGTAAAGGAAAGCATGTTAACAAGAAAGGGCTTTGGTGGAATATGTCAATCAACCAAGCAGCTAAAGCATGAGTACAATTGCAACTACGGATAGCATGCAAACCTGCAAAAGCAAAACGACATTGTCTCCTTCGTAAGTGCAAGCAGGAACGTAGATCGCAAACAATTCAGGAAGCCCACTACTGTTCAGGTAACCATGTCCACCACAGAGCTTTCGACATTCTTCAATTGCATCCTGTACACATAGAAGGAATGAATTACTATCAATAGTGAACCATATCTTTTCTTTGAGGAATGTACCATCTATTTTGTTGATGTATATACCGACTAGCTCAGTTAGTTAAGGGTTTGGGTGTATACCCTGACAACCCAGGATCAAATCCTCTTCGAAGCGAATTTGGGTGCATATTTTCTTCTTACCATAATGCCACCTAATTCCTCCTAGGTTGTTTTATTTATTTATTTATGTACCCACCGACTAGACTACTGGACCATACATATAGCTAGACCATCAGAACAGAATTTACTCTGCTGAGAACTGCAATGTAGCTTCAGTAATCAAAGAAAGAGTATAAATGGACTTGAAACTCATTACTGAAACAACTTATAATACATACAGCTGTTGCAGATGTTGTCACAGCCTTCAGGCCAGCAGTGCAAGCATGAACCTCTTGCAGTGTTGAAAAATCCTTAGCTTCCAGTTTGTGTGTGACATCCGTGTAAAGCCACTTGAGCCAATCACCCACGAATCTAAATGCGTATGCTGAAGCCAACAAAGGAAAGAGTCTGCTTTGTTGAGTCTTGTAATTAAGGACCTGTAATCAGTTTGAACAAATTAGTCACATGCCGTCTATGGTGAAAAGTTGCAGAAACTATCCTCAAGTATATGCAGTCATTCAAATATGTGCAAAAATTAAAATACATGCATCTTCATTAAAAAATTTGTGCCATCCATGTATTTCATGAACAATGTGTAGCATGTACTGACCAACTACAGAGTCCCCGTAACTTTGAAAACCTAAAGCTTTAAGGCACAATACGGATACTACAGAGAGTTTTGAAAACCTAAATGACGATACAGAAGGTTTTGAGTTATAGTACCTGAGTCTCAGGGCCACCTTCTTGAGAGCCGAATTGCTTCCGGATAGCACTGTAACGAACAGCAATGCAAACAGCACGGGACAGAGCTTTCGAAGCATCTGCCACAATTGTCTGACGAACAAAAACCATTGTCCCATAAAGCAGCTGCTTTGGAACATTTGAGTGTACATATTTCCCCTCCCTAGTAACTTGTGAAAGCCTGAAATGAAGGCAAAACTATGTCAAATTTGAGGTGACTTATAATAGATAACAATAAAAATGACATATCATAGCACAAACCTCATCAGCATTTGGTCCCTTGGGATGCGCACATGGTCAAATCTAAGAACACCATTATCCATACTGTTATATGCACCGCTACCAAATTTTCCACCAATATCACCAAGGGTAACACCAGGAAGAGGAGAGTGGTCCTCTAAGCTCCGAAGTTGCACAATGAAACCTGGCAAATGAATACACATGAGTCATGAAGGAAGGAATGGTTTAAAGATCAAGTTAAAAAACCACACACTGTACCATGAATGCCGTAGTCCTTTCCTTCAGTTATTAGTCGGGCATAAACAACAGCGTGAGTGGAAGCTTTCCCCAAGCCACCTGGCCACCACTGCCAATATGACAGAAATGTATTATGAATAATAAACTAGCTAGTGATATTAGAAAAGAGTCAATATTGGTTCAGTTGATTCATAGGATTTTACTTTGCTGGAGGTCAGCGTTGGGCTGTGGATAATAAACTCATTGGTCTTGGGATCAAACGTAGCAGTTGTTTCGAGGCCCTGAACATTAGAGCCATGACCAAGTTCAGTCTGAGCATAGCATCCAATTATCTGGAACTTGTAGGCCAGTGGTAACCACTTCTGCTGCTGCTCTTCAGTTCCTTGTCCTTTTATAGCAGGTACAAACATGCCCTGCAAAAGATTGTTGATTTTTTTTTATGTTAGAAAAACTAGCATAACACAGCGATATGACATGATATTCTTTCGTTTCTTAGTAATTGTAAGGCTCCGATTGCTACAAGAGCCTAGGTACAATAGGAAGAGATATACGCCAAGCATACGCAGCACACAACACGTAGACACGAAACAAATAGTTGATAGGCATACCCAATGCAGATCAACATAACCAGGCTGGTCAACATAGAGCCTTAGCAGATTTGCTTCTTCCTCTGTTAATTCACGACAACATAAGACTGTACATGAGCAAAGACTGCTGTGCATGGAACAATGTCTCAAAATAAGTTGGAATAGTTCGTAAACTCCTGCAGACCTGTAAGACGTAGCTCGACAATACGCTTCCATGCATGGGCTGCTTTTCGTAGTGTGTCCTTGAACAACTCCTTTCTGGAGAGCATTGTCCTGGTATCCTTGCGGAACAACTGTATATTGCAGGAGTCGGTATAAGAGCACTTTTCTAGAAGGAAGGCGAATCAACAGCAATACTTCCTTTACAAAGCAACGGATGTGTATCCGAGTGAAAATTGGTGACCCTTAGGTTCACCACCAAATCTCTTTAATTCAACCAAATGAACTAATTTTCTAAAATGAGCATACATTTTGGAAAACTAGTTTATTTGGTTGAACTGAAGATGTTCGGAGGTGAAACTCAGTTTCACTTCTTTTCACCCCTACTAGATGTGTATGTGCCTTGTTGTCTTGTTGAATGGTAAGTAGCATGTATCATACGCATTGATCTTTGGAGCTGAAAAAGATAACATGACCTGACTGTTTCATGAAACTATAAAACCTATACTTTACTGTGTCGATTGGAGTCACCATCGAGAGGTGGCCAAGGCAAACTGAAACAGGGGAAACAGCATCTAAAAGAAAAATTGAGCAATCGGCAGTGGTGGAGCCGAGCATGTTGTTTCTTACTTATTATTACGAGAAAGATACTAGGATTTTGCGTGTTCGTTTGGATCATTAAGCAGAAAGCGAATAACTGGATCTGATGATGCAAAAGTCTTGGTGACCATGGAATCGAGTAGAGAAAGGTGGAATTCGGCGCAGATCCGTGGTTTTGGAAAGATAGAGAGGAAGTCTTACAGGGTCGGATGCGACGAGTCGGGCCATGCGGTCGGCGACCTCGACGGCGTGGCGGGAGCCTGCCCAAGCGACCTTCATCTCCTCGACGTCAAACTGCGCTGCGGCCCTTTCAGCGGCGAGGTGATCGACCTCGACGGCGTTCATCATGGCCATCTCTCTCTCTCTCTCTCCAATTCTATGATCAGCAGGTCGAAGAGACTCTCAGCTACCCTGACGTGGTTGGGATGGGGAGAGTCACTGAGGGTGTCTTTGTTTCAGTTCTTTCAAGTAGTTTTTCAGTTAAAATGCTGAAAATTAAAAAGCTGAAACAAATAAAATTTTGACAAGTAAGTTTTTAAAATATTAAAAAACTAATTTTTTAAAAAATAAATTAAAAGCTGAAAAATTTATTAAAAGCTGCATTTTTAACTTTTGGTGCTAAAAAAATTAAATATATTATATAAAAATTAATATTTAAATTTTATCAGTCAATTTTTAAACTAACCACCAACTAACTTTTTTTAAGGTAAAAGCTGTAACTCAAATAAAAAGAGGCATTTAGAGGGCCTGGTGGGGAGAGGAAGGCGAGGATTGTTATATCTGTTGTATTTACCTCCTCAGCCCACAGTTTCTCCCTCGCGTGTACGCCAGGCCGTCCCCACCTGGCAGGCAGAAAGGCACTCCCTCGACTCTCTCCCATCTCCGCCACCATCTCCTCTTCCAAACTCTGTTGGCTACCAACCAAGTTGCACTTGCACGGTAAGAGTAATAGTTAGTACTCTCTTCATTCTCAAATCATTAGAAAGTATCATATATTTTGTTATAATTTGATTTATTATTAATACTAATTAAAATATAATTTGTAATTTTACATATTT
This sequence comes from Zoysia japonica, assembly GCA_001602275.1. NCBI lineage: Eukaryota > Viridiplantae > Streptophyta > Magnoliopsida > Poales > Poaceae > Zoysia > Zoysia japonica. Next base: position 477,799 of record BCLF01000141.1, read on the forward strand.
AAATTAATTTTTTTAAATAATACAAGTGACCAAAGTTGATAATAAAAATTAACGGCGACAACAATTTGAAAACCGAGTAAGTAGATGTTTGTCACTTATCTAACCCTCTTTTTGGTGATTTTGTTGGCTGTTGACCTGCTGAAGCCGAATACCACATACAATGATCTTTCGCAACGACAGGATTGACATGTTCACGATGCGGCTGGCAGTCGACAAGCGGGTGCACATTGAGATGACTGAGCCTGCTGATTTCATTGTGAAACCTATTTATTGTCTATTGAGTTACTCGCATAATTATGGCGGTGGTGATGTTTTGTTATATTGCACTTTCATGTTTGTGGTTATTTCATCATCCCATCAATAGTGTTGTATGCTTGGTGGTTGTTTTGATTGTAGTGATGGTGAGATGTCCAAATTAATTAAGAGAGGGAATGAAGCTGATAGCCACAGGCAACAACAAATGAAAACACACACACACACACACACACACACATATATATATATAGTAACCATATATTGGATTCATACGTCAGTACATGGCCCTGATACACACAGTATAGATACTAGCTCATTCTGATAATTAGGTGGTGGTGGTGGTGTAGAGTTGCCTAATGGAATCCATCATGGCATCTGCAACCAGCTGGTTGGTTCTCTCGGTGGGGTGGATAGCATCCCAGTAGAGGTACTTGGTAGGATCTCCGCATGTTCTTCTGCCTCGACATGCCTGGCCGACCTCAATCACCCCGGATCCGCAGCACCCTCTTGATACTTCAGAAAGGCCTGCCGCAGACACCAATTAATTGTTATCGTCTCGTCAGTTAGATTTCAATTTGAATATATTACCCAGAGGTAATAATTTTAGAATGGAGAGCGACTAGTACTTAGAGACTAATTAGGAGATCGATCGAGATGCATACCAAACTTGTTAGGATCTGTTGTTGCGTCGTTTACGATCGTATAGGCGTCAATGTAACAAGTTCTGATCGTCTGACTCTGAGAGCTGATGATGTTGAGTAGCTGAAGCAGCTTGGAGTTGAAGGAGAGCGCGAGCTGGTTCAGCTTGGCGTCGCATCTCTGGGAGCCCGTGCCGACCAGCGTTCGGACGATCGGCAAGCAACCCATGGGGGGAAGCCCAACGAAGAGGAATCTCCTCCCACCAAGCATGCTCATCACCTGTTTGTTTGTTAAGTACTTGTTGTTTATTCATTCGTCACCTATAACATACTATATATATGTTTTGCGATATTTTTTTTTGATGGAAAACATACAGGAGTACAAAGAAAGAAAGAAAGATGTACCTGGGTGTAATTTGCAACGCGCGCTATGAGGTAATTCTCGTACGCGTCCGTGCTAATTGCGCTGGATCGATTGGCTGCGAGATAAGCAGAGAGAATGTCGTTGGTGCCGGTGCTTACGATGAAGGTGGCCCCGTTGACGAGCCGCTCTGCTCGTCTTGCTCCCAGCAGCGTCCGGAGCAGCGACTTGTAACGGAACAGGCTGCGAAGCTGCGTGCTGAAGGACATGGCGTTCTGTACGTAGGATAGGAGGAGGAGTCAATCTGTCTATCATAAATTCAGAATCAGAATGAACTCACTCAAGGAGCTTACCAATCTGTTGGCCGTGTTGTCGTCGTAGCCAGAGCCTCCCGACGCGAAGCTCACACCCCTCCTGAGCTGCACCAGCCTCAGGTTTGGGTCCAGGAAGCCCGGGATGGTCCTTGCGATGCCAAGCCTCTCAGCTATGATGTCTGTTGCTAGCCGGCCATTGGTGAATCTGCCTGTAGGCCTCCTGCCGAAGAAGCTCATGCCGTACGGCAAGAAATTCGCCCTAACCGTGGTCTGCAGGTGGTTGTTGTTTCCAGGATCAACGGTGGAGTCACCAAACACCAGGAGCGTGCTGCACCCCACCGCCACACTGCGGTTGCCACTGATCATCAGCCCTCCACCACCACCTGGTCTTCCACCTCCACCTGGCTCCTGTGGTGGCACCACCAGCCGCGGCGGCGCCTGATCCTCCTGCTTCGGAGGAGGTGGAGGTGGAGGTGGAGGTGCTCGGTGACGTGGTCGCCGTGGCGGCGTTGCCGGCCCTGGTGCCTGTGGCTGTGGTGGAGTTGCATGCTGCTCATCTGCTGGTGGTGCGAAAGGCTCACCATCATCATCAGATGGCGCTGCGGGAGACTCATCATCAGATGGTGGCTCTGTCGCCGGAGCATTTGCTGCCGGTGATGCTGTTCTTGCGTAGCGCAGCTCACCGGCAAGCAACGCCACCACTATAACTAGAGCAGCAAGACGACGCCTCATTGTTGTTTCGTCTGGCTACTCCTGGCCGCACTACCATTTTTTCAGCTCGGGCTGGATATGCATACATGAAGACGAAGCTGCAAGTGAACAAAAGGTGTCTTGGTGCCAGTTAGGTGAGCACCCAGTTCTCCTTTGTGTGAGCTTCCCTGCCTGCTAGTGTTGTGTTCCCTTCAAGAAATTAAATAAAACTTATCTAGAACTTTCCTTTCCTGATCGATTCTCAGATTCGTCAGATTGCTTGTGCTTCTGCTTTTCTTGTTTAAACGTTTTATGCAAGGACTAAATTATTAAGTAATTGCAAAGAGGAAGGATTGTCGACTTATCTTTCGTTATCTCAGCTACAGATGAATCAGGAATAATCCAAATTTTAAACATGTTCTTAAATTGTTGTTATGAGGACAAGAGACGCACAGTCCTTGTAGCCTTGCTCCACTCGTCTTCCTCCTCGTCGGGGCCATGGTCGGCCAGGCCCAGAACAGCCTGCTAGACTTGTCAGTATCTGCTCGCTTGCTTCGAATGAATTTTGAGTCCCAGGGGTTTGAAAATAAACACCATCTGGTTCCAGTTAAAAAAACAGCAGAACAAAATTAACAAAAGAAGCGACGTATCTCTCATTGGATTAATTAATTAACGGACGGCACGGTAATTAAGCCATGGAATACATATACAACACTAAAAATCAATCTTTAATCATGAGAACTACTAGAAACTAGCAAGTGAAATTAAATCAATTCTCCGTGTGTAGAAAGCATTGTTTCATCTTCATATCATAGACGAATAATTTCAGAGGTGGGGAGGATCATGCGAGAATTGAATTGTAGTGGATGTGGATGAAGCCTTTACGAATCGGCCTTTGTCTGGCTTTCGCGCGTCGGCTCTCGATTTACGGGAAGCATACATGGTATGCTTGCAGTACCTGCATTATATACTCGATGATATTGCATTATTGTATATCTTTCTTTCATTCTTAATGTACTGTACATGCATACATATATAAGGGGGAAAAATACATGTCACCTTCGATTCTTCTTCTTTTCATTGTATCGGAGCTTGGCTCGGTCCCTCGCCTCCTGCTTCTTATCGGTTGCTGTGCCCGGATCTTGCGGCGGCTGGATCATGTCGGCGGTTCTCTCCGGCAATGAGATAATGGGCTCGCTAGCGCTGTTGCTGTTGGTGCAGGGAGGTAAGCCATTGCTATCGTCAATCAACAATCGCTACACAACAACACAAATACAGGTGATCGATAGATGATGAAAAGGAAGAGGAGGACGCCCTTAACCTGTGAATTAAATTAACAAATAAGCATCAAAAGAGTGGTTTTACACCTGTAGTAAAGAATCGACTGATGATGATAATGTGTTGTTGGTCGAGGACTGAGAACAGGCCCGCTCATCACTTGAACGATCGGCCAGCATCTTCTCAATCTTTGCCGCCGCAATGGCCACATCACACATTCCACCGGTGGCTTCGGCGTTGCCCGGCCGAAGAGGGAGCTCTTCGGTCACGGACCTGCTTTGTTCCTCGAGCATGTGGGCGAGCCAGGCGTTGAAGTCCTGCTGCGACTGCGGCGCCTCGACGGACAAGAGGCGCACCAGCTCGTAGGGGCTAGGACAGCCGATGTAGTGGGTGATGCTGGTGCGGGTGGTGCCGGCGGGCGCGCGGCGGTCAGCGCAGTCGGTGCAGAGCACGATGGCGGCGGCGTTGTAACGCCGCGCGGCGGAGGCGGCACCACAGGCGTCGCATAGCGTGGCGCGCGGGTGGAGGCCGGCGAGGGTGCTGGCCCCGTGTATGGCGGCGTCGCACTGCAGGCATAGCCTGGCGGCTTCGACGGGGCAGAAGATGATGGCGTCGCGAGCGGCACAGGAGTGGCAAGCGTACGGCGGCATGCCCCCACGTCATGCAAGTGGACCACCGTTGCCGGCCGATGCATGGTACCTATTGATCCATTAAATAAGGGAAGCTAGCAACACGAGCAGCGATCCGTATCCATGGCGGTTGAGTCGCTCCACGGCGGTTCATACATGCCGGACCGGTTCCTTTTCTTTCCTTCATTTGTCTATTTTTTTATTCTCTATATAAACTTTTAGAATAAAAAAGATAATCATTTTACATAATTAAGAAAAACTATTTTTTTTTACTCTAACTTTTTAATTTATTTCAGAGAATTTTCTCAAAGCTTCCCAGATTCTAAAACCCTCAATGTTACTTGTCTGCTATGCTGACTGCTAATACAAGCAAAGCAAAGTGCTCAGTGAGGAGTTGGATACAAGGATTACAATTTTAATCTTTGTAGTTGTCGGCGTTCTGACCATCAGCACAACACGAAATATGATCGAGAAGGTGGTGTGGCTTCGTATTCGATGTAGCTTAGTTTACAGAAGACTAAGAGTTTTTTACCTGGTTCGAGCCACCTCGAGTGGTGTAATACCTTACGTCTAAAAAGTGGTTTATCTCGATGTAAAAGTACAAAAGTCGGATTCTCTCTTCGGACGAGGATAAGAGAGGATCTGGCGCTTAGATCGTGAGTGCTCGATGCATGTATTCGTGGAATTGCTTACGTGTAGACGGTTACGCGCAAGAGCTCTGAGTTTTGTTTTGTGTGTGTTCATTGTGTCTCTTGTTTTCTCTTTTCTCTTTTCTTTCGCTCTCCGGACTCCGTTTTATATAGGGCGATCTGAAGTTATAAAATGATAGACTCTACGCGATTCTACTGTCTCGCTGACAGGTGAATCCTTCATTGTCGTTGCCATCATTCGTCATACCCATGCGGAGACGTGGCCCGTCGCGGCGCATGTCGCGGCAGGCACTGTAGCGTCAGCTACAGTGCCGTCAAGTATTGTCCGTTGACTCCTACAACCTGTCTGGTACTGTAGCTTCAGTTGGAGTGTCGTCGTGGTAAACCCGTCCCGTCAGAACGGTTGACTGTTGGCTAACGAAATAAATACAACATTACGCCGTACCTAACCCCGAGAGTCGGTTCTCAAGAGTCGGCCTTCGAGGTCGACGTCACCATGCGTCTTAACGCGGCTAAGACAGCTCTTATAAATCATCGCCTCGAAGGTCAGACCGCGCGATCGTGCGTCGCCATCCGATCCCAAAATCCCTCATAGACCCACGTGTACGAATACGAGTCGTCAAGTACCCAGAATACATGATTCCGACAGTAGTAATCTTATTTTTAGTACTTAATAGTAAATTACATTTTAATTGCTTATATAGTTTGCCGTGCTAATTGTTCTCTCATTGGGTGTATGCAGCCAAATGGTAGCGCAGTTTTAGGACACAAGTTGGTACATTGCAAAAGATTATTGCTGACATCTAGTGCTTCTGACTGAAATAAACTAGCTAGAGTTGTTTTGAAGGGGCAAGCAACTAACAAACTTGTCCTGTCATTCTGTAGATGCATACTAGGAAAAAAAAAATCAGTTTAATTTCACATAAAAAATGTAGAAAGCGAAAAAAACTTCCCACATTCCAAGAGAGACTAAGTTTGTAAACAAATTATATGTGTTCAGCACAACAAAATGCTTTGTAGAAAAAGGATGCCATGAATAAGGATCCACTCAATGTCAACCTCATGCTCAAGGATGGTTACATGGCTGACATGGCAGATAATTGAAGAGGCATGTCGTACGTGCAGAGCTGGACTATATCAAACATAAGATAGATGTTGATGAAGTATTAACTGACGCTGAAGAATAGACGGATGAAGGCGCAATTGAGTTTCAGTCTGAGGATGAGGAAGTGATGCCTATGGATTATGAACTAACAAGTGAGAACTATATCTATCACTGATATTTGTCAATCTGGCATGCTATTTCTTCAAATCTTTTTACTGCCACAGTACAAATAAGTCTAATACGTCTAATGCATCTAGACACTAGACTTCAGCCATCCGTCTGTTTTCATCTTGCGTCCAGAAAAAAACATTGTTTCCGTGCCAATCATCAGGCTACGTATTCCTAGTCAGGCTAATCCCATCCTCTGTTAGTTTGAATCATCATCAGACAGGCATACCACATCTGCGCCACCATTCACAGGAGCTCCCACCCTTGGGGAATCACTGCTCAACCCAAGATTCGTAGTAAGCCATGCATCCAATGACAGCAGTCCAGCATCTGTCACCTGCACGCCTGCTGAAATGGAAGTTGGCTGTGCTGTCGCTAGTAAACCTGGGCTTGGAGTTGGTGGCACATGTTGTGCCATGTGATTTGGTCTTGAACCTGAAGCCAGAGAGGACGCTGCAGAAACTGGACGCAAACCCATTGGCAACGAGGTTGTTGGGAGTGCTGAATGTAAATTTGATATAGCTGAGATTGTGACGGGTGCCTGACATGAATCTGGTATGGATGGATTCACCAGCAGGGTTGGCTGTGAGCTAGACAGAGAAGAGGTCCCAGGGGCCACAGGAGACAACTGTGTCCTTGATGTTGGTGTTGCCTCCAGCCAATGAAGCTGCTGCTGATTTCCAGGAGGCATGGAATGTGACCTTGGTGGCCTGAACTGGAGATGAGGCGCAGGCGCACGAGGTGCCAACTCACCCTGAACGCCAGAGCTCCCACGTGGTGAAGGTAGGTGACTACAAGGCGCTGATGTTCCTCTGAAAAGATTGCTTGGTACCGAAGGGGCAGGTTGGTTCACTTGCGAAGACAGCAATGAGGAATGAGACAGGTGGGACAGTGATGATGATGGCCGATCCATCTGCGGCGATTGGACTCGAGGCCTCGGTACAGGCGGTCGACAAGTTGATGACGATGCAACTGGCGATGCTAAGGATCCTGGCACTGAAGGCCTTGGCAGTGCTTGCTGAGAAGCCTGGGGTGTCTGACGAGCTTGAGGGCTATGAGTTCTTGCTGCAGTACAAGGAAATAAATGCATGTCAAGCCTTAAGAGAATCAATTTATAACAAAATCATAAATCACTATGTATCTTTCTTTATCCATCTTTAAGTACAAACATACACATAATGTCTAAGCAGTTGTCAAGCACTGCATTTCTTTTAGAAGAGTGATAGATCTTCAGATGCAAATCTTGCAGAATTTTTTTTTTGACCAAATAGATTCTGTGTTGACGTTTAATATCAAACACTAATCATGCAAGAAACAATAATTCCAGAGACGAGCATGCATGTACATGCTATACCTTGGGCTGCGGATGCTGATATGAATTTGGCCCGAAAATCCTCAGCCAGTGATTGGTTACGGAGAACTTTCTCATATAAATCATCGAGTGTCTTCTTTTGCTTAATATGAGTGGAGTCATGTTCTTCAATTAACAAATCATATTTCTGTTTTATTTTCTCAATTTCTTGGTTGCACTCCATCTGAAGTTGTGATCTCTGTCCAAAAAGAAATTGAGAATGTTACTCACTCCATTTCTTTTTAGTTATAGTTTTAGCTCTAGGCACAGAAATTAAGTAGAAAAGGTATGCTGCACAGGAAACGAGAAGTGAGAGAAACAGGGATGTATTGGCGAGAGGGAAAGTTAAATTGAGAAGTTAGAATTACAAACTTTTTGGTGAAAAGGGAAGATCTAGAATGACAACCTTTTTGAAATGGAGTAATTCTGGAACTTGAATAGGCAGTTCACAGCCATAAACATAAAAGAGATGGAAAATACAAACCTTGAGTTCGTGGATTTTATTGAGTGTGTCCATATGCAGTCTCAATTTGTGCATTTCATTTTTCAGTGGCTCATCGTCAATTGGTGGGTGATTAAACATCATTGATGCCACTGGAAAGAGCTGTGCGGAGTGCGCAGAATTTAGTGTAGCATCTGTTTGACTTGGTTGACTCTGATCAGGTTGCACTGTCTCAGGTGGATTATTGGACACTGGGATCGATGGTAGGCTTTCGGATTGCAAAGGTTGAGCTGACACTACACCAGACGAGCCCTCTTGTCCTGGTTCACTGTGTGGAATTTGCGATGGTGCTAAACTAGCTAGTGTCTGTTGTGCAGAATGAGTTACAAAATTTCTCTGCGTCTCAATTTCTCTAAACAGTGGCAACATAGCTTGGCTGGACTGATCTGTCGAAGTTGGTAACTGTAAGCGAGGTACAACAGCAGCTTCACTGTCTTCAGTGGTAACTTCCATTAGAGCATCACCAAGACGTTGGCTTGTACCACCTGGTAACAGTGGGATGACAGTACTCGCTTCCTCAATATTTCCAATACTTCTGCCTAAAGATTCCTGATACAATGGTAAAATGCTCACAATAAGTTACTCTGGTTCATATACATATGCAACAAGAATGAACATCAGGCCTCGACAAGGATGCATGCAAGCCCAAGGCAAATTCATAAAGCACAAAGTAGTGAAAACCACTGATAAAAATGAGCAGTATGTGCTAAGTAAATAATCATTGCGCAAAGGAAAAAAAAAGGGATGTACGCTGGCAGTTCTCATTCTTAACCTAAGATTTTTTTTTTCCTGGAAAATAGTAGGGGAAGCCCTACTGTGGTAAACTGGCTGATAAGATTACCAGGATGACAAATAAGTATGCATTGCTACAGGAGATAGTCATGAAAACAGAACTGAAGCCTCAATGCAACAAGGGATCTACATTCTTCTTGACGGTCTGATATATGAACATTGTTTGTGAAATGTCAAAATCAGGTACTTGTGAGAATTAAACATGTTATACCTGGTTAGCAGAATTGTCAATTAACAGATTGTTCATCACTGAATGTTGAACAGCCAGAGATGCATCCCCCTGTGAATCAATGCCGTCAGAAATACTGTGATGATTCACTGTCAGACCGACAACATCTGATGGCGACTTTTGGATAAGAACTTCAGGTCTGTTTCTCACGTCTTCTGTAGTGGTAACTTCAGATGCATTCACATTTCGAACCAATGTAATTTCCATCGCTGAGCTATCATCCAAAGATGACGGTGTCAAAGAAGCTGCATGAACATGGAAATTACCAATTTCTTCCCTGAAGTGGCTGAATTCCTCCACAGCAAAGTCCGAATCTGGTAGGGGAATGTGCTGGTCGAAAGCATGATCCAACTGGCCAGATTTTGCTTCCTGAATAAACTGTTCTTTCAACTGAGACTCCTTGGTCCAAGAAGCTGACTGCTGCACATCCAGCTTGTTGTGTTGGCATCTGATGTGTTCCAAAAATGCATAAAGAAGCATTGTAAACCATTCAATTATTATATTTATATTCCCGATCATGTCCTCCTGATCAATGAGGCTTCTACGCAGATGCTTCACGACTAAAGAACATGCTCCTCTGAGTTTTGCGACTTCCCTTTGCTTGTAGGTATCTAAAAAAGAGACCTCTTTTGAGTGTTCATCCTGGATACTCTTTTCTCTCAGAGAAAATACTTTATCAACTAATTTAATTCTTTTGTCCATGATTCTATTAAGAAGTTCATCCCTCGAAAAATGTTTCCCTCGAAGAGTTTCCATATCACATAGAAGTTCTTTTTCTCCTGAAACAACCTCCTCAGTCCAAAAATCACCAGGAGCCGAAGAATCATTTTCAAAACCATCATCAACACATGTTACCTGGCTAAGAATTGATTCACCATTTCTCAGTTGAGTTGAAATCTCTGGTTTGTGAGACGATAAGTTGCTTGCTGAAGTCGATTGATTTTGCTTGTTTGTTTCACGAGCTCTATGTGCAAACTTCTTCTTTAGGATCCTTAGCTTCTCATAAACAAACAAAACGAGCCTTTCACTGCACTCGTAGTTCAAGTTTTTTACAGCCAGGGCAAGTGAGTTGCTACGATTGACTTTATGCTTTAAGAGAGAAGCAGCACGCCAACACTGAATCAAGCATTATAAGAATAACAACATTCAGTAACACAGTGTATGTACTATTAAGTAAAAAAAACTGCAAGACCATTTTCCCTAACCAGAGCTATGTTGAATGCATGCAGTATGCCCTTTGGCTCCTGGCTGACTTGGTGATTCTTCAAAATGTACTCGAGAAGCTCCGCGCACAAGGATTTAACACTCTCCTGCAAAATTTGTTATCATCCATTAATGAAACCAATAGGGTTTCTGTTAAGGGGTATTATAGTTCAAGAGCATATACATGCACTCCTAGGCCCTCATTGTGCTCAACCCATCTATTATGAAACACATTCCTTTTTTTTATCGAACACACAGGAGAGCTGCATATCTTTGTATTAATATGGTATATAGAGACAAAAGTTAGGATTAGAGTTCTTCTGCTCCCTATACAATTCGTTGGGGTGGCCCCCCTTCCTCAGCCGCTTGTGCTACAGTATACATCACTGTTCATCAGACGGTCACTATTTGCCTGTTGATGCTGTTCATACTTTGTGCACCTGCTGTGGTACTGTTAGTGCAGACAACTATTCTACCGTCATCATGGATTTGTCCTCCGCCTACATCTTCAAGCCTTGCTGACACGGGTGGATCTGATGTTCCTCTAAGTCATTTCTTTTAACTTCCATCTAAACTTAGGCATCTTTTGGAACGCGGGATTTTTTTTTTCCCATTTCCTACGTTTTTCCTGTGAAATTGAACTGATTCTTACGAAATTCATGTGAGATTCATGCAAAATCCTGCGTTCCAAAGGAGGCCTTAGTCTTTGTCTTCCACTGTGCCCATATCTAGTTCTTTTTCCTATTGCGTTCATCCATGCCATTAGAGTCCACATATTTTTGTCTGTCAGCCATTATACTTTTAATTAGCCAAATTTTCTTGCTTTGGTGAATTTCACTGTCGTCTTTGGTATCCTACAGCCATCTAGATCGTGTAGCCTTCCTTTTTCTATTTGTTTGACGTCTTCTGCTACATGATTTAGTGCATTTTTGTCATCTTGGTCTCTTTTCAGTGTTAGTGATAGTTTTCTCTTGTTATTCCTCACTGCTTGATCAAGGACATTCCTTTCATGTCTTCGCCATGACTTCACACACGCGCTTCCCTCTGCACTTTTTCGGCTTGACTCAATGGATTTTCTAGGCTCCACTCTGACGACTTTAAAGAGTAGATTTTGGATGTTAAGTTTAGCTAAGTTTCATTGTTACTTAGTGTCCTTTCAAATGCAATGCTATTGCACAGGCCTTGCATTTGAGGTGGTGTTAATGGGTATTATAGTCAAGGACAATATTGTAATCCTGTAGTCTATGGTTTCTCTTCTCTAGCCTATATATGTACCCCTTGGCTCTCATAGTACTCAAAATTCGTATTTGTAACAGTTTCATCTCTAGCCTACCCTAACTCTAAAAGGCTTTGCTGATGATGTTGTTGTGCATCAATGAAACCAATCAGCTCCAGTAACAAAATGACTAAAATGAAGTGTGGTTTTGGAAATTCTACAAATTCACATGACAAAAAACAAGTTACAACTTTAAAAAAAAATGGGTGCACTGTGCTAAAAATACTGCATTGATATTTTGTATATTGCACAACAGGAACCAGATACTTAGTTAAATAACTTCAGTGCATGGACATTTTATTCCAATGTCCTTGTTAACAACTGAACATTCCCTTGTTAACAATTGAATGTTTCCTTCTCCTGAGGAAATTTTATTCCACTGGTTCAAAGATCCAAGTCTCAAATAGAAAAGCTAGTATTCTCTCATTATAAAATAAGAATAACAAGACAATAAGATGAAAGAGAATAACAAGAAAGAGTACACATTCAGCAAATTAGAGAAAGCACAAATGAAGTGAAAAAATAATATGCTTAGCTGTACCGGCAGTTCCAGCAGTTGATATAACTTTGACAGCTCTGGCTTTAGTTGAACATGAAGACCTCTTTGTGCGCCATGTAGGTTGTTTGTTTCTGCATAATGAACTGTGTTAGCAGAATGCAAGACTTTACCTAAAACAAAACAATTATCAATTTCTGCAGTTGAAATACCTAGTTCCTGCCAAGTATCAACTGATATTTGATGAGAACTGGATGGGGTGTTGTTTCCAGACAAAGGAGTATATGTGTTTTCACTAGGTGGAACTTTTGAGGATGAATCCATGATCTCACCAATTTTTCTACGTTTCATTCTGGCTTGATCAGTTTCTTCAGCAGGTACTTTCAATTGCTCTTCAATGTTTACCAATGGTTCTTCCATGTTCTGTATTTTTCTACGGCTTCTTTGTGCTGGCTCAGGTATATGTTGCCACTGAGGAGACCTCCCATGAAGCAAATTTGACCAGTAGGCCCAGAACTTTGGCAAATCATCATCAGGTGAGGAGATACCCTCTCTCTCACCTATCACAACGATGTCTCTCGAATAAAATGATCCACACAGATGAGCTTGGGATATGACAGCATTGTCTCTTTTAGTGTTAACTTCAACCTTGGTGGATAACTTTGTTAAGGCCTCTGATACAACATTATCCATGAAAAGTTTGTCACCATCAGAGTCTTTATTTGAGCAGTTATGGTTCTGGAACTTGTCAAGTCTATTGAAGAGAAATGATGCACCCCAACTGAGCAGACAATGGCTCAGGCTAGGGGTTATATTCTGGATATTACTACCTAGAATTTGATCGTTCTTTGCAAGGATAAGAGCCTTTTCCTCCACTGTACAAGATGAATACAAGCGAAAAAGGGGCACATGTTCAGATTTTGACTCTATGCTGATCCTCTGAAGAGCTCTCAAATCATTCACAGGATTCCAATCACTACTATATATGATCACAGCATCAACAGACGATAGCTTAATGCTTGGACCACATGCACGACTGTCCATCAAAAATATAAACCGCCCCTTTTTCTTGTCATTAAACATGCTCACTGCTATCTGTTTCTTTTGCACTAGCAAACCACGTTCTACGCGCTCATATGACTCATAACCAAATCTTTGACGGACAAAATCATCCAAAATATCACCTATAGGGTTTCCAGACCCACCTCCAGACTGCATATGAAAGAAAGTAGATTCAGATTTGGACCTGTGCTTTGTTAAAAAAGTAAAACAACTATTGCAAACAGAGCATCATAAGCATGTTCATCCATTTTAACAGCAAAAAATAGAGTATCAAAATAAGGGACCCGTGCATACCAGTAAATTATTTGCTTATCTTGCAATAAAAAGCACTCAACCAAAAACTTTAAGCACCTCCATGTTGTGAATCTCTTAAATGAAGATTGGTGTTAACAGAAAACATTGTTTACGCCTATACTTCCATTCTTAATTATGTAGCTAACTGCACTAAAATAGAATATATTTGGAAGAACATCTCACCTGACAAAGAATTAGAACTCTCATCCCTTCAGATTTTAGTTCTTGGAGCATTTTGTCAAGAAGCAACAACTTGCCACTTGATTGCACTCCAATATCTAGGATATCAGTGAGAGGATGGCCCTTGGTAAGTGAGCTTTGCAACGATTGGTCCACAAGATAAGGGTGGTCACAGCACTGTAGCATAAGATTAGCTGAATATCAATAAAAGTGTCTGCAGCTATGAGTGTTGAGAAACTGTACATGTAAATTACCATCTAGCCCATCATATTAAGGGCTGAGGAAGTTTCAGAAGCAAACCTTTCGGAGGGATACAAGAATGTTTCGAAGAGCCCCAACATTATCTGTTTTTGAATGCGATCGCAGTGCTGGAGAGTTTGATAGTAAAGTGCAACAATACATCTCTAGTTGCACCTGCGAAAGGCGAGCAGGAACCCAATACTCAGAAAATATTGAAGAATCTGCCTTCCGTTCAAATGCAATATAAGATGCAAGTTTCGCTTTCAGCGCTGCAAGAGTGCCAGCTGTATCACAAGAATCACCATTTGAAACACTCGATATATCATTTTCTTCAGGGTTGAGAAAAGAAAGCATATTGATGTGCTCGGGAATATTTTCCTACAACACATAACAAGTTAGTATGACACACTTGCCATTGAGAAGAAATTATGTATAACATTGTTGACCGACCTTAATTGGAGAGCTTAGAAGAACCGTTCTAAAGTTGGTAGGAAGTCTCTTAAGGTTACCAAGGCATTTTGAAACTCTTGAGTTTTGACAATCATCAACCAGAACCGCCTCCCAACTAATTCTTTCCATGATTTCAATATCCTGTACAATTTTGGAACAAAAAATAAAACAAACTGGGTCTACATTACTTGACAAGTAAACTTCGATATGGATTTAAAGATAGCACTGTTGTTCTTTTAGTTGTTATAAGCAAGATGAGCTAACCGTAACAGAATAATTTTACCTCTAAGATATCATCAGGGTGGGACAAGAGAACTTGCAACATCATGGACCCATTATCATAGAACTCCAAATCTCGAATTAATTTGCGCACATCTTTCTCCCCATTGTAAACAACAATGTTGATGGATGCTGCTAAGCGATTGAACTTAGCCTCCCATACCGAGAGAGAAGTAGAGACAATAAGGAGTGGCCGGCAGACATCAGGCAATATGGACATCACAAAAAGAATAGTCTTAATAACTCGCTCCTGCACAATAGACAAGTTAAATAGTTAAACCTTGATACGTCATAAATACAACAATGTAACAGGCCAAGCATCCACAACTCTAAATTAATAGAAATCCTTGTGGACATCAGCACATTAATCATGCTGGTAGCCAAATGCCTTGAGGACTTAAGTCGAACATAGGCCTGTTTGATTAGCATGTTCGATATGGGCAATGGAAGAAGGCCCTCATAAATTAGGGGGCACAAATTTCCTTTAGTATGCATGCATGTAATTGTATTTTTGGACAGTGCATCTAATTGTTTTCCAATGAGAGAAACAAACTTCTCAATATTAATTATTCTTTTCCTTTCCAAAGCAGCCAGCTTCCATCTCTTCCACACTTTCTGTGGTTGCCGCATGCAGGTGTGTTATTAATTTGATAATCTTACCATAAAAAGTGTTCATGCATGTGAATTGTGATTAGGCATGGTTGTGAATTGATATAGCTACTGTGTTTATGATAATTAAGATGTTGGCTTAGTTACGAAAAACATTAAATGTTGGTTGTGTTATACGGAAAACTTGCATAACACAACTAAAATTAGGTTTCTCGTATAACCAAAAACTTGTCAACAGTCAACATCAGATGTTGTTAGGTTGAGTTTTTCCTCAAAAGTCTATAATACAATTAAGAAATAAAAATATTATGTATGTTACTTAGGTTCAATATCTCCCCGCGCCGAACACATTGAATCAGCTTAATTACATAACTATAGTTTCACCATCTACTTTACTTCTTTTCATAAACATGCATGCTACAATAAAGAGTTGAGAAGTGTCATTGTTCATTTTTTAATTGATATTTTAAGAAATATAGACCTCATTTTGAAATAAGGTATAGCCCTGGTTGAACATACAAAATACTTTCTTTAAAAAAAATCAAATAGTTCTACCTGATCATCGATGAGAATAGCACCACGAGAATTGTGCCAGAACTCGCAAAGCTGATTTATTGAACTCAAATGATCATCATCTAAACCGGGAGGGCAACCATCCGGCAGCTTCTTAAGTCTCTGAAAGACGCCTTCCTTGACCTGTATAGACTAGAGACAGTTTAAAAACAGTTTAACGTTAAGTAAAAATTGTGAAATCTTTAAGCAGCACAGGATTTTGACTCAAAATGCCTAAAATATACTAACCTCCGTTTACAAATACTTGTCAGTTTTGACTTTTTTACAAATTTTTTGACCGCTCGTCTTTATTAAAAAAACTTGACATATAGATATAAAAAATATACATTTTCAAAGTATATACGATGACAAATCATATGATGTTATATATAAGTTAACTAACGAAATAATTTTAAAATTATAATTAGTCAAAGCATAAATAGTAAAAGTCAAAATTGCCAAGTATTTGTAAACGGAGGTTAGTATCAACCTAAGGATGGTTTGGAACATATAAATATGGAAGGTATTTTGCAGGAAACACTATACTCCCAAAGGATTATTCTGAAAATCCCATATTCCAGTCTTAGATGTAGAAGAATGCAGAAAGAATGAAGCAGCTTGGAAATGATGAAATGAACTAACAATGCTCAGTATGTACGAAAGGTGGACTAGCAAGATACATATATCCCCCCAAAACAAATTGAAATGTATAAGCTACAACCCTTTCTATTGTAAAATAATGATGCAACATGCCAATTAATATGGATAAATGTTTTCCATGCATACATTGTCAAGTTTTCCTTGAACAAGAGCTCTTCTTGCAACTTCACGGCGGTTCTCATAGCTCCTTTTGAGCTCCTCAGCCTCAGATGTACATAAAAATGGTGAAGTCTCAAGTTCCCATGTGGCATGCTCATAACCCAGATCCTTCCATTTCACTAGCCATTCAGCATTACAAAATGCAAATTCATTACCAAGTGAATTAAAAAATAATTCAGCTTCCTTCACAGGCATGAGTGATCTTTTCTTCAACAGGCGGTGTGGTTCAGCCCATTCCTGCTTCCACCTTATTGTCTAAGAAATCACATTCAGAAAGGAACCTATCAGCAGGTGGGTAAGTTTCTGAAAAGGGGGAAGAAAGATGTCCATCTGACAAGTATCACCTTTTCTTTATGAATCTTCTTATTAAATTTAGAGATAATATCACGACCTTGTGAAGTGCTATTAACTACATCACTTTCTGAAACCCACTGATTATGGACATGAGCTAGATTCTTGTAATTAACAAAATATTGCCTGCTGTTGTGTGGTCCTAAAATGGAGAAGGAATAAAATTGATAAATAAGTGGCAATGATTCATGAGGCATCGTTATAAATTTTGTGTAATATAATTACCATCCTTGATGTCCCACAAAGAGTCAATTCCCTTGCTGACTGAATATACGCCAAACTGGATTCTCTTTTTTGTACATGTGACGCAAAGCCATATTCCTGGGGTCACACACTCCAAGGGAGGATCTATACAAGATAGATGGTACTGTCGTTTACAACCTTTTCCATCACAAGACCTGTTACCAAATAAAAAACAATGTATATAGATTATTGAGAATTGTGCATGTAAGTATGCGCCTTAAACATTTGTTTCATATTTGCAGCATTAGATGCAGAACATGTAGTAGAGATTTAATAGATGCCACCGTCTCTTAAGGACTCTAAGTTGGTAAGTGCCAGGTGCTGACATATTTTCAAATTTTCAGACACCGAAAAGCTGCAAAACAGCACAAAGACCTTAAACTGAAATTCTTGTCTAACCAGTAATCACTCATCTGAAAAAAGAAGGCTCCCGGGCAAAAGCTACGCAATTTTGTTTAAGCTCCAGTGCAAATTTTTAGCTCACACACAAAAAATTTAAAACTCGTGTATTAACAGAATTTAGAGTTCAAATTAGCATGAATATGTACTGCTTCCAATTCTGAGTCCATGTTACCATAGTTTCAGAACCAAAAATAATAATAATAAAGAAAAATGACTTGAATAAATTATAGAGTAACTTACTTGAGAACATCTGAGACACTTCTGCTTCTGCAACCAACACACATTTCGTCACTGTGTTCTGTTTCATCACATGGGATAGCTTCAGTCTGCCTTGAACTACAAGTCCCCTGAATCTCAGTAGAATCACCATCTTCAATTGCCTTGCTAGCCTAGAGAAGGATAAGGAAGATTAGCAACTTCAAATGCCTGATTATATTCCACAAACAAATAAACAAACAGAGGCATGTTAAACTGCTGCAAATCAATATTAGTTTTTTTTACTTCTTTGTGATGAGCAGCAGAGCAAGACCCATTTAGCAGTTCTGGTAGACAATTCTGGCTGTAAAACAAAAGGTGCACACAAAATCAATCAGGCTGCTGACTGCACAGTGATGAAAGAGATGAAAGAGTAGGTTAGAGATGAAAGAGTAGGCTGGAGATGAAACCCCTAAAAGAAAATGCACAAGGGAAAAAAAAGAAAAAGAAAAAAAAGTAAGATAAAAAAGAGAGGAAAAGGGGGAAAAACATAAAAATAAAGAGGTAGAAACCAGAAATCAAGGTTCTGGCACGTAAATTACTAGCCTCCACAATCTCCTATCTAAGGCCAACTCTTTGGTGATATCCCAATCCTTCAAATCTCTCTTCAAGGTAGCATCTATATAGCAACGTGATATAAACATTATGCAATAGGGTTGGTGAAGTACTTTGAATCGCCATTGTTTTGCTCTCCGACTTCAACCATGGAGATGCTGTCAGCAGCCTTATTTAGTGAACAAATCTCTATAGGCATATGGGACTGTATGAAAAAAAAATGACAATGAAACTTTTAGTCTCTGATACACATCTATACATAAGAAGAGGAGAGCATGGAATTTCCAAAAATTATAAGAAATGTTAAGAATAATATAGGCTCCATAAGCAGTACAGTATTATGCAGGCGTAAACAAAGAAGCTATTCCTGAAAAATGTATGTAATTCTACCATGCAATAATGTAACTTAAGAGTTACGGTCAATAAAGGATGAAATGAGACAACACCACTGCTTTCAATAATGCTTGCTGCACGGGTCTCATCAGCAGTGGAAACAGTAATTGGTTTCATCAAGGGAACAGCAGAATATAGTGCTGACGCTGATACAGTTAAGCCTCATTATAGAAAAGCAATGGCAGCCTAACCTCTGAAATGATCTCAGAATGAATAGATCCAACTTTCAACTCATCTCTCTCCAATATTGTCTCTGGTGTTTCATGCAAGTCTGAAGGGAGACCTTCCAGAACCTTGTTAGCAGCCATGCTTGAAGGTTCCTGGTTGACATGCTCATGTGCATCAGTTTGTAGACATACCAAATCAGCGCTGTTGTCTTCCAGTTGCACCTTGGAAGCATTTTCACCATCTTCTCTGTGAGGAGAAGCAAGTACTAGAATAAAAAAAATAAAAATTGATGAATGCATTAGGACAGTGAATAATAAACATGGAAAAGAAAGCATTATTGCCACCGAGAGAGATAGAGAAGTGATAAAACAATTGCCCTGGAATGACAAGAGAAAAGAGTACGACAAGCTTTACAGCATACGATATGTTTACATTGCACATAACAAGAAGAATGAAGGCTCATAGATTTATAGGGAAATACCTGTGGGGGATTTTGCTTGTTCTTCTGGTGCCTTGAAGAGTGCAATATAGCTCTTTGTGTTGAGCCTTTTCTGCTTCTTCGACAACGTACCAAATTCAGAGTCATTTTGATTACCCTTTTGTCTGTCATTTTTTCTTTTTGCAGTTGTACAGTCAGGCGCATTTGGATCTTGTTTTAAAGCCGGAGAAACAAAGTTGGACTTAACTCTGGTGGACTTTCTTGTAGTAGATGTTGAATCCCCTTGCGGCTTCTTTGCTGAAGACACCGGGGTATCCCTGGTGGCCCTTGTGGATCTCTGGGACGGCGTGGTGGATGGGCTAGGAGTCGATGCTAGGTCGGATTTCTTCTTCCCTGTAGTTTTTCGAGTGGACCTCCTGAGGTCAGTTGCAGCGGCGGCAGAGGAGCTCCTGGTCTCCCTCCTTTTGTGGGTACTGATAGCAGCAGAGGCAGAAGATTCCGGCGCGCCGTCTCTGGGTACCCCTCCTGACCGAGTGTTGGCCATGAATTCAGAGGCGGACCTACCAAGCGGTTTGTGGCAGCGGGCGGGGGTGGGTGGCGGCGCGGAGATGGGACGGGGCGGCGTGGCGGCGACCGGCTGGGGCTAGGGGTGCGTTTGATTTCTTACTAACGAGGATGGAGGCCGGTGCGCCCCCGGCGAGAGACGGGGAGGAGCGGCCGAGCGGGAGCTGGAGCGGCCGCCGCGGAAAGGAGGACGGGGCGAGCATATGAGATTACTCTGTCCGCTTTTTAAAAATCAATATTTAACTACTTATATTATTCAGAAAAATTATAAAAATAAACATCTCACGAAAGGGAACACACAACTCACAGTAATCTATGTACATCACCCTGTAGGAAAAAACGCAAAAAAAAATTCCCGTTCCTTTTTTTAATGCATGCGACGTATTTGTTGTGATTCGTGAATGAGGGAAGCAAATATTTCTTTTTTTATATTAAAAAACAAATAAAGTACTACCTCGGTTATAAGCATCTTCGAGAATTAAGATAAATTTTTATAATTAGAGCAGAAAATTATTTTACAGATAAAAAAGCTATTTTTTTAACTTATTTTTTTAATTCATTTGAGAGAATCTCTTCACTTCTCGGCTTTAAAATAAATAGTTAAATTTTGAAGTTCAACTAATTATATCTATATAATAAAATAATTTTAATATAATGAGTTACTATATATAACGAAAGTTTATTTATTTCACAACATATCTATTAATACGATTTACTCCTATAAGGAGTAATTTCATTCTTTCGCGATGCTTCCAGGGGCTGCTGGAGCCCAGTCAAGCGGGACCCACCAAGACGGGTCTTCGTAGAAGAAAACCATAGAAATCGAATTCGTAGAAGAAAACCAAAGAAATAGTACAAGTCTCTCATTTACCCCGTTCGAGGAATCCTTCCTCAATCAATCGACCAATCTGAGAAAGATTTCGCGAGAGATTTGGGATCCAACACAAGGAGGAGAAAAGGATCGAATCGGGGTCATTTCATTTGGTTGGATTTTGCCGCGGCCATGTCGTTGCTCTCGTCCGCCTCCGCCGCCGCTTCACCGGCGCCGCTGCGCTACTACTGCCATCAGTGCGACCGCGACGTCTCCATAGCACCTCCTGCGTCCCCCGATGCCGACGTCCTCTGCCCCCTCTGCGGCGGCGGATTCGTCGAGGAGCTCCCTCCCCCCGACAACCGTAGCCTGAGCAATTTTCTCTTCGCCTCGCCGCCGTCCTTCGATCTCCGCCACCACAGCGACCTGTCCGCCTTCTTCGGTCCGCCCTCCCCAGCCTCCCCCGCCTTTGACCCTTCCAACTTCCTCCACGACCACTTCGGCGGTCTCCTTTCCAGCGGCGCCACCATCCAGATCGTCATCGAGGGCGGCGGCGGCGCCGCCCCAGCTCTCACACCAGGCCTAAGCCTCGCCGACTACTTCATGGGCCCCGGCGGCCTCGAGCAGCTCATTCAGCAGCTCGCCGAGAACGACCCCAACCGATACGGGACCCCGCCCGCTGCAAAGTCCGCTGTCGCCGCCCTCCCCGATGTCACCGTCTCCGCCGACATGATGCTAGTGGACGGAGGAGCGCAGTGTGCCATCTGTATGGACGACTTCATCCTCGGCGCCTCCGCCAAGCAGCTCCCCTGCAAGCACGTCTTCCACAAGGACTGCATCCTTCCCTGGCTCGAGCTCCACAGCTCCTGCCCTGTCTGCCGCTTCGAGCTGCCCACCGACGACCCTGACTACCAGCACCAGCACCGCCAATCCTTCTCTTCTCCGGCCCCCGAGGCTCCGGCTGCTGCAGCTTCACCCAGGGTGGCCGAGAGAAGGTTCAGGATATCGCTGCCTTTGTCTCTCAGGGCCGCCTTTGGTGGTGGTGGTGGTGCCCACGCGGAGACAAGCAATCCGACTGCTCAGCCTCACAACAACGATGATGATGAGCCTTCTGGTGAAAACTATGAGGAACACCGCAATACTACTGGTGCTCCTCCAAGCGGTTACGATGATCTTGACTGAAGCCTTCTGATACAGGAGTGAGGAGGTACAAGCAACACAAGGTTTGGTTAGCTACTATTATTAGCTACCTTGCTTGCTTGCTTGTAATAGGAATATGTGATTACTGCTGTTCTTTTTGCGTGCCCAGTTCACTGTTTATTGTTGTGGTGTTAATACATTTTAGTGATTATTATTACTGCTAATCTGCATGCTATCCTTGTTCAATAGTTACAAGGTACTTGTAGTTTAGGCAAACCGTTCTCTGGTGAGTCGGCACCATAGCTGGTGCTACCTTGAGTGTCTGTGCTAGATCCTAGGGAAGTCCACAGATGGAACTAGTTTGAAAAGTTGTCCTGCAAGGAAATGGTTCACTATGAGATCTGACTGGTTATGTTTCTCCTTTTTGTTTACTACCATGGTAATATGCTCTGGAGGGTTAAGGTGTTGCTTTATTTCCGTGCCCTTTATTCTATGGATATTTTGTTTTCATTGTTGGTTTGACTTAAGCTTCTATATTCTGTTAAGGTATGCCCTTCTCATAAAGGAGCACAATGTTAGGAAATGCTTGACCTGGAAGGAATTGTACTTGCAAGATGAAGTACTTATTTGTTCGATGTTTTCTAGATGGTATCTGTAGATACATAGTCACCTGACTAGATGATCTGGGATGTCTAGACATTTTTTGTACTGTAGAGTAACTGTGCAAACAAGTGCTCCCTCCGGTTCACAAACGATGTCGTTTTGGACAATGACACGCTCTCCAAAACATAACTTTGACTTCTATTTTCTATAAAAAATTTATTAAAAAGTAACATATTTATACTTTTATAAAAGTACTTTTGAAGACAAATCTAATCATATGATTTTTGTATTCCCAAGCTTAATAAGTTAAAATTTATTTGTAATTTATATTCCTAATGTTTGACTAAAACATTGTCCTAAACGAACTTTTTTTTGAACCGGAGGGAGAAGCTATGTGGTCAATTCTACCATATTTTTCAATATCTTTGACTCCATCAAGTTATAAAAATATTGTCATGTGATTCTAATGATTTGCTATGCTAGGTGCCTAGGCTAAGGGCCTCTTTGTTTGAGCTGGAGCTTTTGAGCTTTTAAAAAAACTGGCTGGGGGCTAGTTGAAAAATTGGCTGGTGGAGTAGTGATTATTGGTTTTTTAAATATATACTTGGGTTCTCTGCACACCAAAAGTTAGAAAAGCAGCTCTAAGTGAGCTTTTCAGCTTTTAGTTCATTTTCTCAGAAACTAAGCTTTTTAGCGTTTCAAAAGCCAGTTTTTTAGAACCTTGTTTGTTTCAGCTTTTCAAGCTTGAAAAACTGAAACAAACAGGGCCTAAATGTACTAAAAAATTGAAAAATGATATCTATTTTTATTTGTGAACCAACTATATGTGGATAAAAAATTTGGAGGCTTTACCTTAGTTTATTTTGTTGTTGCTTAGTTAGTTTTGTGGGGTTACTTGTTATATCAATTTCATTCATTTTGCATTACATCGCTATCTATTTTATTGGGGGTTTATGCTTCCTCGCTTGATTAATCATGCTAGAGCCTATCCTCTTTTTCGACATGCTTTGTCGCTACTTGCTCATGAAGCAAGCAATCAGATATTTATTATTCTAATTAGGTTTGTAGACATCTACTTATGTTAGTTTTATATGTCCTTTTTTGAAAGCTCAAAATTTTGAGCAGTATCTTTACCTTTGCCAGTCCATTGTATGAGAGATGGCTCTTCAAGGGGAGTAGTTGCATCCATGTAAGATTGGTTCAAGTTAAGCTCACAATTTAGTAAAGAGGAATGAGAGGAGAAACTGGAACTTCTTTGATACACTAGTTTGGTAGCTAGATTTTTTTGTTTTGTGTCAAGAAGATGATTTCCAATCTCCTTGTATCCAATTTGTGGTGCATTATGTGCTATGTGTTTGTGCAGAGTGATGCGGTCGAGTGGGTCTGTGCATCTGCTTATATACAACATGACTAGAATTCCAGGTTCCTGTTGGCCAATACTTTTGCCTGTGGATATTTTCGAAATGAACGGTGTTGGAAGTGTGCTGTTATATACATGTTTCTTTCATCCTTGTGGGTTCTGAACAGTGTGTGGCAGCGTGGATGTTCTGCTGATGTATATTTCAATTGCAGGGCAAAGGAGAAGGGAGTGGCCCTTTGTGAGCGTGAGAAATGCATGTAATCTTTTGTTGCAGTGGTGGCTGTAGAAGATTTCTTTTTGCCGCATTTTCGAAAGTTGATGGAGGCTGAAAAAGGATTGATGATGTCTATTCACGTTAAATTAATATTGTACTTTTATTTGTCCAGTTTTGGAGAAGCATGTTTCTTGTGCGTTTTATCTATAATATCTATATTAATGTCACCTATTAACACTGTCACGTTACTTCAAAATAACAGCTGTCAGATCATCAAATTTGAGTCGAATTTGGCCGTTCGTCGCCCCCAACCCAACCC
>BCLF01000141.1:502055-512882 GCA_001602275.1 Zoysia japonica
CCCCCCCCCCCCCCCCCCCCCCCCAAAAAACTAAAAAAGGGAAAATCCTCACCTCGCCGCCTCTCCTTCAGCCAACGTCCCTTCGGGTCCCGGCCCAGCTCTCATCTTTCACCGGCGCATCCCCTTCTCTCCCTTCTCAATTCAACCCGGCTCTCCTCCTCCACCCGTCCCTGCTACCCAGCGCCTCGCCGTCGCACGCCCCTCCTCCCACAGCTCGGCTCTCATTTCATTAGCTTCCGCACCCCTCGGGGCAGGAACTCACCTGTGCTGACTGCCGACTCCGTACGCCAAGCATCCACTCCTTCTCCGTGCAGGTAATCCAGGCCTCCCTGTTTCAAGGTTGCGTCCGCATCTACCAATTTGGGATCCACCAGATTGAGAACTCTAGAAACAAATCTGTTGGAAACAAATCTGTTGGCTGCTGTCGCGGACTCATCTCAATTCGTAGGCTAGACGTGCGGTGATTGGTCTGATTTCTGTGTTTTGTTTGTTCGCGGCGTTTGGATTCGCTTGCCCGTTCAGTTTGAGTGGTCCTAGTGGTACGAATCCCATCTGGTGGCGAATGAGATTTGTAGTGCACTCGTGTTTGCCTGTTACTTTTGATGAGATTAGTTGGCCCCTCCTCTATTTAGGAGTATAAATGGCTTGATTAGGGGGGGGGGGGGGGGGCGCTGATTTGAGCTCCACGATAGAAAGTATATCTTTCCTCATACTCTGGCGTTGAGTGCTGATTGTTGTGTTGTGAACAGTATCTGAGGATTGAAATTTGTCCGTGCAAATATAGACTGACCCATTCCATGATTATTCATGTGCTAATAATCTCATATAAGTATGTATATATATTTCAGGTTCAGAAGCTTGAGAAAGATATTATAAACTGTGCGAAAACTAGCATGTCCTAAAAAATGATCAATAGTGAGCGATTTCATTACAAATTTGGTGAGTCCTATGTGTACTTCAGGTCCTAAGGGTTCCTGGTTACTTTTATGTCTTCATATTATGCCTATTGTATTGCTTTTTATATCTGTATAAACCATAAATGTAAATAGTAGAATAATTGAAACTTGATGGAAATTTTAGGATTTGAAGTGCCCTATCATTAGTAAGTTCTTAGCTCAATAAGGGGATTTTTGTTTCATTGATCTATTTGTATTTATGTAGTTTCTTTTGTTTAAGAATAATTTATCTGACTTATTTGTTGGTGCCACATTCAGATATCAATACAGTGATGTCCAAACGAGATTAAGATCATCTACAATCCTGAGAAGATGGGTCTCTGGTCCTGGTTGCGTGGAGGTAAGTTTTCATTTTATTTGGCTAATATGACGGCAATACGCTGCTGTCATGCTGAAACAGCGAGCAGCCACGAGCTTCTCTTTCAGGCTAAATTATAGGAAGCTATGTTGGTCCAAAGCTAAAGAAGTATGGTGGTGTCAAAGCTAAAGGTCCTATGGCTAAATCAGATGATCTTACAGGTGATATATTGATTTTTTCTCATGTATGTTGTCAAGTGGAGAACGTTCTGTGTTCTGCTTAATGTTTCATAACTTTTTAAATATAGATATAATAATGAATCAGTGCATTGATATCCATTCCCGTGTTACAAGCTCACGATTACCAAATACACAGCTCAGATTCAGTTCAATCTTTGGTTCTGATATTTATATATGGCTGATTCTATATTTATACAGCTATTGCTATTGGATGCATCTTACATCTGTCTTTTTTTATCACCAGGTGCTTGAAAAATCAAAATATGAAGAGTCACTGGAGACAGTTCGGCTGGCCCTCTTTGTTTGAGCTGGAGCTTTTGAACTTTTAGAAAAGTTGGTCGGTGGTTAGTTAAAAAGCTGAGTGATGAAATAAAAAGCTTTTGAACTTTTAGAAAATTTAGATATTGGCTTTTGTAATATACATTTAGCTTCTCTGCACATCAAAAGCTGTAAAAGCAGTCCTCAGTGAGCTTTTCAGCTTTTAGTTCATTTCTGTAAAAGTTAGCTTTTTAGTATTTCAAAAGCCAGCTTTTTAAAACCTTGTTTGTTTCAGCTTCTCAGTTTTCAGCTTCTGAAACAAAAGGGCCGGAGTTTCAGGGAGCAGCCATCAGCACCATGAAGTTCTGTTGTGAATGTTGAGTTGATGAGTGGCTCATATTTATTTATTGTTTTCTTGCTCACTTTATGAAATTTTAGTTATCGGTAATCATTGAATTGAATTTTCATATCATCATTTAACCATTTATAAATTTCCGCGGCAACACGGCGGAGAATCATAGTTTTATTGATTTCTCACGGCTGGTGTGATTTCGGTCTAAGGATTTGGCGTGAGTAGCTTCTGCTGTGTTACACATCCCAATTGCCCTAGTCTGACGTTGGGTGACACCATGATTCGTGCTGCACTAGGGAAAAGTCTAGGCTTTTGTTGGAATGGAGGAATATATTTTTTTTTGAAACTAAATTGTTTCTTGTAAAATTCTTGTATGCTTCTTTTATGAAATCCCTGTGTTTCAAAGAGGCCTTAAGAGGTTCAAATGACGCCTTTATTTGCTGAACTTGTGCCAAAGGAAACTGAAGAACATGATGAATCCAACCAATCCACACATACAACAATTTTGTTCTCGATTTGGCAAATGAATATCAAAAGCTCATGTTTGAGGTAAGTCACCACATCAAACCTTAGTACATTTGAACTTAAAATCGGCAGGGGAAATGATGGTTGGTTTGAACATAAAACAGACCTTTTTTCGAAAATGTAGGAAATAAGTGTATCATCTCCATAAGATGAAAAAAAAGAGCACACACTACATTAGGTCAGTACTCTCTCTGTCTCAAATCATAAATCATTCTGTAGCTTTCAAGTTTTCTCAGATTATTAGTTATTTTCACTTTTTAATACACTTTTTCTATTTTTAATACTTATCTATCTTTATCTCTGTCTTACTCGTTTTTAGCACATCTCACATTTTTCACTCTAATTAATTCTCGTGTCCGGACCTAAAACAACTTATAATAAATTGGGATGAAGGAAGTACGGAACAAGAGATGAACCTTTTAATATCCAAAACAGGACGACCTCAAAGATCACACCATTTGTAAAAATTAACTGGAAGTTGCCTGTTGTGGTGCTGAAGTCTAAAGCGTCCAACCTCCTGTGGAGAGAGCAAACTTCCCTTGCCAACACATGGCTTATAATTAATAACAAAAACACGGCTCATAAACAGATGATTAATTAATGGTCTTCACCTCCTGATCGCAGGGGGACGTGGTAAATCTTTCATGTTGGTTTGCTGTTCAACACCTATCATGCTCATGCACCGCTAGCCACAAGAAGAACTGATATTTTCTAAGCACCCAAGATTTCCAGTAAACATCGTGGCATAGACAGACTTGCACGGATTTTTGAAGGTAGGACCGCATACAAATATTCTCAATGAATATACAGAAGTAGTTCTTTCACCATCGATAATAGATTAAAGCCTCGTACACAAAATGAAAGTGGAATGATGAATTGATTCATTTCATGCATGAGCATGCAATTGATTACGTACAGATTAAGGAACTGATATATAGCTCCCTTTGATATACCGACGTAGCTCGATCGAGTATAGTGATGGACTCTGCTACATTCTTAACAATAATTCTTTCATCATCTAGTTGACTGTGACCTTGCCAACCATGCCGGCTCCTTGGTGTGGCTCGCAGTAGAATCCGTAGGTTCCCGGGACGGTAAGGGTGACGGAGAAGGTCTCCCCTGGTGCGTTGAGGTACTCCTCCTGCGAAATCTTGGAGGTATCGACGCCGCTGGGAACTTCATCCTCATCGAAGACGACGTTGTGCGGGAAGCCGGCGTTGTTCTTGAAGGTGATGGTCTCGCCGGACTTGACAGTGAACTCGCTGGGCTCGAAGACGAGCACGCCGCCGTTGGCGCCCAGCAGCACCTCCTGCGCCATGGCGCCGCCGGCCAGCAGGGCGCTGGCGGCAACGGCCACGGCGGCGGTGCCGGCGGCCTTACCAAGGGAGGCGCGCACGGTGAGTGAGGAGGACCTCCGGCTGGCGACGGCGCGGGCGGGCGCCGCGAAGGAAGGGGCGGTGACGGCGGCAGAGGAAAGAGAGGCCATCGTTCTGGCTGGGGTCAGTACGTAGTAGCAAGAAAGGTGGTAGAAGATGCCAACGGGTGACGAATGCAATGCGGTGGCTATATAGCAAGCACCAATGACCTCCTTGCTACTTGTGGTGCAGCGATGGCCTGCTGCAGCAAGGAAGAAGAGACTCGGCAGCGTGTGGCTGTGAGGGATCTTCTTATCCCGTGCAATTCCGCAGCTGTGGCTGTGCGTCCATGCATCATCCTCCTCGGATCGCAATCATCACATTAGAGCAATGTGTGGCCTTCCTTTTTTTTTTTTGCAACTCGTGGCCTTTCTTTGTTACGTGCGTGTCGGAGAAGAAAAGATACAGAATAAAACGAAGAGGCCCATAAGATGTTTGGGCCGGCCCTGGGAAGGAAAGTCGGGTAAATGTCATGGGCCATAGCCTGGAGTAGTTTTTTTTTTTATAAAAAAAGTAGGAGAGCTGCTCCAGTTAATATTAAGCAAGAAAAAGGTTTTACAGAGCACTATCTCTCAGCCTGGTCCAAGTCTAAGAGACTGATTCGAACAGCACACAGCAGAAAATTGAAACCATGACCAAGACTAGACCCAATCAGATCAACACAGAACTATTTCAAAGCAGAGGAACAACTTTCCTCACCGCCCCACTGCTATGATAGTTTTCAACAACGTGATGTTCAGGATAAAAAAAAAACACGATGCCACACCATTTCTCATAATAATTCCTTGAGGTTTGAAATGTATTAGTGCGAAGGTAGGAAGTTTCTCCTTCCGGCCAAGGAGAAAGAGACAAGTTTCCACCTCATCTAAGTCCGAGCTCTCAGTGACTTAAATATTTTCAAAAGGTCTAATATATAAATAATTCCATCTTCTCTCTTTGTCCGAACGAAATCTGGCCATTCGTGGTACCTACCCTTACCAACACCAGGTTCACGGATCACGGGTGGTAGTTGCCCTGCGTGGCATGCATTTGTCCTCGTGTCTGCTTGTGATCCCTAGTGGATGGGATATAACGGCACGGCGGGAAGCGAAGCAGTGGGAGGGTGCCGACCACGTACTACATACCGCGGGAAAGCAGATCAATCAAGAACGATGGCGGAAGCTGACGCGGCTGCCGTGCTGGTCGCCCTGGCCGTCGTCCTCGTCCTCACGCTGTCGGTGCTCCGCAGCAGCAGGAGAAGCAAGCTGCCCCCGAGCCCGCTGGCCCTCCCGCTCATCGGCCACCTGCACCTGATCCGGCCTCCTCCTCACCGCGCCTTCGACCGCATCATCGCCCGCTACGGGCCCCTCGTCTACCTCCGCCTCGGCCCCTCCACCCACTGCGTCGTCGCCGGCACCGCCGCCGCCGCTCGCGACCTGCTCAAGTTCGAGGCCAGCATCCCGGAGCGCCCGCTCACGGCGGTCACGCGCCACCTCGCCTACGACGCCGCGGGCTTCGCCTTCGCTCCATACGGTCCGCACTGGCGCTTCATGAAACGCCTCTGCGTGTCGGAGCTGCTTGGCCCGCGCACCGTCGACCAGCTGCGCCCCGTGCGGGAAGCCGAGCTGGTCGCCGTGCTGGGCGCCGCGCGCGACGCCGCGGACAGGGGCGAGGCCCTCGATGTCAGCCGCCAGCTCATCCGCCTCGCCAACAACGCCATCATGCGCATGGTGGCCACTGATCTGCCGGGCGACATGACGGAGGCCGCGCGGGACTGCGCCAAGCAGGTGGCGGAGGTGGTGGGGGCATTCAACCTCGAGGACTACGTGTCGTTCTGCCGCGGCTGGGACCTGCAGGGGCTCACGCGTAGGACGAGGGAAGTGCGAGACAGGTTCGACGCGCTGCTGGAGATCATGCTCAAGGCGAAGGAACAGGCCAGGAGCAACCAGCAGCAGGCCACCAGCAGCAAGGACCTGCTTGGCATCCTCATGGACGCGGCAGAGGACGACAAGGCCGACGTCAAGCTCACAAGGGAGAACATCAAGGCCTTCGTCCTCGTGAGTCCCTTCTCCCTTTTTCGTTGTTTCTTTCTTTCGTCCACACGCTCTCTCATCACCATTGCGTGCGTGCAGGACATCTTCACCGCCGGGTCCGACACGACGGCCACCAGCGTTGAGTGGATGCTCGCGCACCTCATCAACCACCCGCCCTGCCTCCACAAGCTACGCGCCGAGCTGGACGCCGTGGTGGGCACGTCGCGGCTCGTCGCCGAGCACGACGTCCCTCAGTTGCCCTACCTGCAGGCCGTGTTCAAGGAGACGTTGCGCCTCCAGCCGCCGGCCGTGTTCGCGCAGCGGGAGACCATTGAGCCCGTGCACGTCCGCGGCTACACCATCCCGACCAAGACCTCCGTCTTCTTCAACATCTTCTCTATCGGCCGCGACCCAGCGTGCTGGAAGGAGCCACTCCAGTTCCGCCCTGACCGCTTCATGCCCGGCGGCGAGGGTGCCACCGTCGACCCCAAGGGCCAGCACATGCAGCTTATGCCGTTTGGGAGCGGTCGCCGGGCCTGCCCCGGCATGGGCCTCGCCATGCAGGCTGTGCCGGCGTTCCTCGCGGCGCTGGTGCAGTGCTTCGACTGGGCTGTGCCCATCCCGCAGGGGCAATCCAAGGCGACACCCCTGGACATGGAGGAGGCAGAGGGCCTCGTCTCCGCCCGGAAGCAGCCGCTCCTGCTCCTACCCACCCCGCGCATCCAGCCGCTCCCCATCCCACCCTCCTGAATCTCCCTCACCGCTTCTTCATCAATGAACCATCAACACAGCATAATGGATCAACTTTTTATCCGCTTAATGAAAACAAATTCGTCAATCTCCATGATGATCATTCCCAGAAAAATCACATTGATTTCGAATCGCATGAAACATAATTGGGATGCCCATATTTCGATCACAATTTAGATGTCAGAACAGCACGATCTCATCAGAAAAAAAGACTTAGGGCCTGTTTGTCTCCTTTGAATTGAATCATATTCCATGGATCAAATTTTAGGAAATTGAATTATCTACAATTGAATCAGTTGGAATTAAATTAAATTCCATTTATCTTGTTTGGATGTTCTTAGAATTAAATTCTTGGAATCAAATTTAAGTCGTTGTTTGGGTTGAAATCTGTCGGCGTTCTGACCACCGGCACAGTAAATATACGATCGTGGGGGTGGTGTGCCTTCGGACTCGATATGGCCCAGTCTAAGGAAGACTCGAGGGGGTTTTTTATCTGGTTCGGACCACCTCGAGCGGTGTAATACTCTACGTCCAAAGAGCGGATTATCTCGACGATAATGTTACAAGACGGGATCCTCTCTTCGCGGGAGGATCTGGAACGTGGGCGAGTGAGGATGCTTGCTCGGAAGGATGCAAGAACCCTTAGGCTCTGACGGAGCTCGTAGTTGTCTTTCGTGTGTTTGTGGCTGTTGCTTGTGGTGATGTTCGGCCGTGGACATGTAGTCGTTGCTTTATCGCTCCTCGGACCTCCTTTTATATAGGACGGGGCCCTGGAGTTACAAGTGGTGGGTCCTACACGATTCTGCCGTCTCGTCGATAGGTGGGCCCTTCCGTCGGTGTCGCCGTCATTTCGTTCCATCCAGGCGTGGTCGTGACCCGTCGCGTCGTGCGCAGCGGCGGGTACAGTGATGCTCGTCCGGCGCCACTGTGCCGGCTACAGTGCTGTCCTGTCGTGTCTGGCAGCCGTCGCAGCTTTCTGCTGGAGTGTCGCCGTGGTGAATCTCGTCCCGTACCGTCAAGACGGATGGCAGTCGGCCATCAGAGTAAATGTACCATAACGCGGTACCTACCCCCTAGGGGTCGCTCCTCGGGGGTCGGTCTCCGAAGGCCGGGGTCTTCGCCCCTCGGCGCGGCTAAGACATGACCGCCGTAGGTCACCGCTGGGGGGTCAGAACCTGTGATCGTCCGACCCCCGACCTTCACGCGTATGAGCGCGACCTGTCGGGTACCCGGGGTACGTGATCCCGACAGTAGGCCCCGAGCCTGGCGCCGTTTGCGATCTCTGGTTGAGGCGGCGTCGGGCTGGTCGTTCCTGAGATTTGTCGTGCTCCTACGGGTGCGCACGAGCGCGCCTGTAGAGCGTAGCCCCCGAGCCTTGAGCGATCCGGAGGGTCGGTCGTGGGCTGAAACGTTACGCGGACCATCATTCGTCGATGGTTAATCGTACGGGGGCGCACGAGCGCGTCCGTAGGGCGTAGCCCCCGAGCCCTCGAGCGATCCGGAGGGTCGGTCGTGGGCCGAAATGTTGCGCGGACCATCATTCGTCGATGGTTGATCGTATCGGAACCGTTTCGCTGGCTCGGCTCCCAAGCCTGGGAGCGATCTGGGGAACCGGCTGAGCATCGTGTCGACGGTCGAGGTCGGTCTCGGTTTTTATGCTCGGTAAGGTGCCTGAGAAGGGTCGGTTTCGACATGGCCCTTGTCCGTAGTCGGCGCTACGCCTAGGCCGAGGCCATGATCAGCGTTCGATTGTTTGAATTGGCTCGATGGCCTCGGCTGTCGGTCAGCCGATCGTTAGGGGTTTCGCTGTGGGCCCAGCCCCCGAGCTTAAAGGCGATCCGGGGGGCTGACTGGGCATAGCGCCGACGTTCGGGGTCGGACCGAGGCTGGCCTCGGTTTTTTCATTCCACGAGATGACTAGGAAGGGCCGGTTTCGACGCGGTCCTTGCCCATGATCGTCGTCACGCCTAGGCTAGGGCCATGATCAGCGCACGATCGTGCGGATTGGCCCGATGGCCTCGGCTGTCGGTCAACCGATCGTTAGGGGTTTCGTTCTGCGTGCACGCATCGTTCTGACCTTCGAGATCGAGCCGAGGTCGTTCTCGGTCTTTCGTTCGGTAAGACGCCTAGGTCGGACCGGTTCGATGCGGTTCCTGCCCATGATCAGCGTCGCACCTAGGCTTGGCAGTGATCAGCGCCCGAACGTTCGGTTTGGCCTGGTGGCCCCGGCTGTCAGTCAGCCGAACGTGAGAGGCTTCGTTCGGTCGCCTCCCCCTTATTCGAGTCCGCCGTTACGGTTACAGGGATCGGACGGCTCCCGTGCCTCCACGCGGAGGGTAATCGGGCCGCCCAGGAATTTGAACCGCTGGTTGATCCGAGCGGTTGATTTGAATTCGATCGGACGGTGTCGTGGGTGCGGCGGTTCGCGCGCCCGCGTCACGTCGCCTGCCGGACGTGCTCTGGCAACCGTCTTGTCGGAGTAATTGTTACCGTCCCGTCCGCGACGGAGGCGGCAAGATTCGGCTCGGGCCCGCTCGTCAGCGGCTCGTGGGCAAACTGCTGGGGTGCGCCTTGGGGCGCGACCCTACGATCGAGCAGTTACTCCTCGGTCGATCGTGGGAGGCGCAGTAACTACCCGGGCCCTTTAAAAGGAGGAGCGCGGTAACTTCGGGTTTTCACCCGGCTTCCTCGCTTTGTCTTTGTCCTTTGCGCAAGAGCTCGTTAGCTCCGCTTTTTATCGTAACGTCGCTAGGTCCGGCGATCGCCGTAGTTCGCGCTTCCGTCGCTGCCACCTGCAAAATGTCTGAGTGGGAGCCATCGTGCGTTGACGACGCTCTGCTCAAGAGGTGGGCCACTGTTGGGATGGTCCCGCCGAAGGAGTCGGTGGGCTGGGTGGCCGGCTATGGCCACGTCGTGCCCGCGCCGCCGCCAGGGAAGATCGTCAGCTTTCTGGCGTACCACGAGCGCGGGCTGGGGCTGCCGGTCTCCAGCTTCTTCCGCGGGGTCCTCAACCAGTACGGCGCCCGGCTTCACCAGCTGGCGCCGAACGAGGTTCTCCACGCAGCCGTCTTCGTCACGCTGTGTGAAGCGTATCTGAGGATCCGGCTGAGCCTCCTGCTGTGGAGGTACTTCTTCCTCGCCAGCCTCCAAATGTCG
This sequence comes from Zoysia japonica, assembly GCA_001602275.1. Taxonomy (NCBI): domain Eukaryota; kingdom Viridiplantae; phylum Streptophyta; class Magnoliopsida; order Poales; family Poaceae; genus Zoysia; species Zoysia japonica. Next base: position 512,017 of record BCLF01000141.1, read on the forward strand.
AATGAGACCGGGGTCGGGAGACGCGTCGACGGCGTCAGCATCATGCTTCGGACTCGGGAGTCCCAGGAGAGGTCGACCTGAAGACTTCGTTGAAGGGCTGGCGGGGGTCATGGTTTTATATCGACAACGCCGACCCTCAGCTCCCGGCCTTCGAAGACCTGGTGCCCCGAGCGACGGGGTCTTGGAAGTCGATGCTTTCGGCGGCCGAGGTCGAGACGATCCGACCTCTCCTGGATGCCATTCGGCGCCTCCGGGACCAAGGACTGACCGGGACGACGGTTTTCGGCGTCGCCATGCGTCGTCGGATCATGCCGCTGCGCCGTCGGGTGCATAGCATCGGGGAGTACGAGGGGTCGGACGACGCGACCTGCGAAGTCTGCGGCCGGCCTCTCTCCGGCAAGGGAGTCCTGGCTCGGACCTCGGCCGTCTTCAAAGATGCCGAGGGCGGCCTTAATCGGGGGCCACGTCCCCTCGACCGGGACCATCGTCAGCTGGTGAGCGCAGGTTTTTTTTCGTTTCGGTCGTAGTTGTTTGTTATCGTAGGAGGCTGATTTCGGTGTCATTCAGGGTCCGCCGGTGGCCGTGATCGCCAGCAGGGCCGGGACCAGCTCCGCTGCGGCGCCGACTCAGCGGAGGGCCGAGCCCAACCCCACGACGGCGCCGGAGCCGAGGAGGACCGGCAGGAAGCGGAGGGCGAAGGCGAGCTTCCTGGACTACTTGTCCAGTGGCGCAGGAACCGCAGCCTCGCCCGCGAAGCCGACGGCGGCGTCGCCCCGCGGCTCAATGGTCGAGGGAGGATCGTCGGCGAGCCAGGGCTCGGCAGCCCTGGTGGAGGCGGTTTCCGCTGTCGTTACCGAAGAATCGGA
>BCLF01000141.1:513915-529716 GCA_001602275.1 Zoysia japonica
CTCGTCCCCTTCGCCCGTCGCTGGGGAAGAAGAGACGGAACCGCCGGCGCCGCCATTGACGATGGCGCCTTTGGAGGGCGCGGCGGTCTCGCCGCCTTCGGGTGCGCCCACGGTTGGACGTGTCCTAAGCGAGACGGCCCGTGGCAAACTGCCCGAGGTCGTCGGAGCGTCGGGCTCCGCCGATACGAGCGGTGACGCCGGGGCCGGCGTTGAGGTGCACGGACTGGTGGCGCCGACCGCCACTTGGGAGGTTCCCGGGCGAGGGCCCCTCCCACTGAAGGGGGCGATTGATGGCTTCGGCTATCTGATGGATCGGGTGGGACGTGCCCGAGCCCTCAACACGCGACTGGTCGCCGGTCTCCGCCAGCTGTGGGGGGTCGCTGAGAAGGTCGGCGCCATCTACGACGAAGACCATTTTGTCGAGTGCCAGGTAAGCTCGAGTCCGGTTCTCGGCTTCCATTTTTTCGATTCTTGGGCTGATAATATTTTGCAGGACAACTTGTACGCGATCCTTGGTCGGCCGCCGCGCGGGTTCGTCGCCCAAGCCGAGGTCGACGGCCTCAAGGAAGAGTTGGTGAAGGCGCGGGTCGAGTCGGGGGAGGCCGCAGCGGACTTGAAGTCGCAGCTCCTTGCTGCGCGGGAGTCGGCTCGCGTCGCCCTCGAGGAGGCGAACAAGGCGCGTGCCGAAGCGGCGGCGTCCGAGGCTCGGGCAACTCGGACCGCGGCGGCCCTCGAGCAGGCCAACCTCACGGTCGCCGGTAAGTTGTTGCGGTTTTTCCGGCCTTTGGGTCGGACTCTAATTTATCCTTTTGCAGGGCTTCGTCGCCAAGCGTTGGAGCACGATACCGAGATGTGGCGGCTCGGGCTCCTTCACCAACACGCCGAGAGGGCCCGCTCGACCCTGGAGTTCACGCTGCGAATGACGAAAGAGGAGCGCGACCGTGCCTTCGAGCAGGTCGACCTCCTGAAGTCGGAGCGGGTGGTGCTCCAATCCGAGGTCGAGCAGGCGACGGCGGACCTTGGCCAGACGCGCGAAGAGGCCGCCAAGGTCCAGGAGGAGCTCTCGGCGGCCCAGGTCCAGAACGAGCGCCTGCGGAAGAGCCTCGACCGAGCAGGGCAGGCCACCGAGGCCGCTACGAAGGAGCGGGACGGTAAGGGTCGGCCCCTCCCTGTTTGCTCTGGTCACCTTCGGTCTTCTAACGTTTCGAAGTGCAGGATTGGCGGGCGAGGTTCAAACCCTGAGATCAGCGGGTCTGAACCTTATTGGGAGGTTATACTCGGGAGTGCCGGACTCCGTCCCGACGGCGGTCGTCGCGCACGCTCTGCAGCAGCTCCCGGAGATCGTCTCCAATGTCATGATGAGGGCGCTGGAGGACAGGTCCTCGATGGCCTTGGCCCTGGTTCGCTCCCATTATCCGGACACGGACCTCGGCAGGGTCGTCGAGGGCTTCGCGTCGGGCTACTCGGACGAGCAGCTGGACGCGATCTCGGTGGAGACGCAGGAGCCGAGGGCGAAGGCCGTCGCCGACTTCAAAACGGAGGACTTCTTGCCCGAACGATTCGGACCGTTTCCCTATGTATAGGTTCAAATATGTAAAGTGTCATTGCATTAATAAAGAGTATCATTCAAACAATATTGTTCGAGAAGTTTTGAGTTTGAATGTGAATTTTCGACCCTCCTTCGCATGCTGCGTCTGCTTTTCGCGCCCCCTCCGGCATCAATCAAACGAATGGCCCGAGTATAGCTCGTAGGGTCGGGTGTCGGACCCGATACAGTCGTAGAGCATCATCAGCTCCTGATTCGTAGATAGTTTAGCCACGGGAAGGCTTCGAACAAAAAATGCGCGCGAAGTGTCGTTTGAGGGTCACCCGCGAGCTTGGCGCGGGTCGAGGGTCCGACCTCGAGGAAACAAAAAGGCGAAAAGACATGACGAGTTAACGAGGAGCGGCGCCTCGGTGCAAAAAATTGATGAGCGAAAAACGAGGTCGATCGTTTCGACACTGGCTAGGGTGCAGGTAACCCGGGTGTTGGGAGTGGCCGAGACGGCCAGGGCTCGCACCCCAAAACGAAAAAGGAGAGAGCGGAGTTACAAGAACTTAGCTGTTTTTATTAGGTGTAGAACCATCGGAGGTTCTCGATATTCCACGCGTTCGCAAGTTCCCGACCGTCCTTCGTTGCTAACTTGTAAGCACCGGGCCGTAGGACGTGCTTGATTACAAAGAGTCCCTCCCAAGGGGGCGACAACTTGTGCTGGTCGGCTTTCGTTTGCACCCTTCTCAGCACAATGTCTCCGACGTTGAGCGCCCGACCTTTGACGCGCCAAGCGTGTAGTCGCCGTATACTTTGCTGGTACTTGGCGGAGCGCAGGAGAGCGACCTCGCGCGCCTCTTGCAGCTGGTCGAGGCCGTCCTACAACGCGGCCTGCGATCTTTCCTCATCGTAGGCTCGGACTCGCGGAGAGTCGTAGTCGAGGTCGGTCGGCAGCATCGCTTCTGCCCCGAATGTCATGAAGAATGGCGTGAACCCGGTGGTTCTGTTGAGGGTCGTTCGCAGACCCCAGAGGATCGACGGGAGTTCGTTCACCCATCGTCCCGCTGCCCTTCTGACGGAGTCGTAAATTCGTGGCTTCAGGCCTTGGAGTATCATCCCATTGGCCCGTTCGACCTGCCCATTCGTCTTTGGGTGCACCACGGAGGCGAAGTCCAGGCGAATGTGATATTCGTCGCAGAATTTCCGGAATTGCCGACTGGTGAACTGCGCGTCGTTGTCGGTGATTATGGTGTTCGGGACCCCGAACCGACATATGATGTTGCGGATAAACCCGACCGCCCGGGTTGAAGTGATGTTGGGCACCGGCTCGGCCTCAATCCACTTGATAAACTTGTCGACGGCGACGAAGAGATGGGTGAAACCGTCGGGCGCTTTCTTGAAGGGGCCGAGGATGTCGAGTCCCCAAACAGCGAAGGGCTAAGCGATCGGGATCGTTTGGAGCTCCTGTGCCGGCAAGTGCGTCTGCCGGGCGTAAAACTGGCAGCCCTGGCAAGCTCGGACGAGCTTTTGGGCGTCGGCCACGGCCGTCGGCCAGTAGAAGCCTTGTCGAAAGGCTTTGCCGACGAGGGTTCTGGGTCCGGCATGATGACCGCAGATGCTTGAGTGGATGTCGTCGAGCAGGTGCATACGCTGCTCCTGAGGGATGCAGCGCTGCAGTATACCACACGGGCTTCGCTAGTAGAGCTCGTGGTCCGAGATGACGTATGCCTTGGCCTGTCGCATGAGCTTCCTGGCTCCGTCAGCGTCGGCCGGGTGAGTGCCGTCTTGAAGGTAAGCGAAGATATCGTGAGACCAGTCGGGGGCGAGCGTCATGACCTCGGCCCCTGGTTCGGGGGTCGGCTCGTCGCTCGGACCTTCGGCGAGCGGTCTTTCCGTGATTCTGATGGAAGGCTTGGTGAGGACTTCGAGGAAGACGCCGTCGGGGACCATTTGGCGTTCCGAGCCCATCTTAGCGAGGGCGTCCGCGGCTTCGTTGTCCCGACGTAGAACGTGATGGAGTTCGAGTCCATCGAACTTGTCTTCGAGCTTGCGCACTTCTTGGCAATAGACTTTCATCTTCGGATCTCGGCAGCTGGAAGCCTTAATGACTTGGCTGACGACCAGTTCAAAGTCACCTTTGACGTAGAGGCGCTGAACACCGAGGGTGGTGGCCATTCGTAGGCCGTGGAGGAGCGCCTCGTATTCGGCCGCGTTGTTGGAGCCTCGGAACTGCAACTGCAGCACGTATCGGAACCTGTCTCTCTTCGGGGAGATCAGGACGACCCCAGCCCCCGCGCCCTTGAGCATGCAGGACCCGTCGAAGTACATGGTCCAGTACTCGACGCTATCGGAGGCTGACGGTTCTTGAGCTTCGGTCCATTCAGCAACGAAGTCGGCCAGGGCCTGAGACTTGATGGCCTGCCGAGGGATAAAAGCGATGTCGAGCCCCAGGAGTTCCATGGCCCACGTCGCGAGGCGTCCGACTGCGTTCTTGCCACTGACGATCTCCCCGAGGGGGAAGCTGGTAACGACGTGGACGGGATGGCTCGTGAAGTAGTGTCGCAGCTTGCGGCTCGTGATGAGGACGGCGTAGATCAGCTTCTCCACCTGGGTGTATCGAGTCTTGGCGTCGGTCAATACCTCGCTCACGAAGTAGACAGGCCGCTGAACAGTAAGAGCCCGACCCTTCTCGTTTCGCTCGACGACGAGGACGGTGCTGACGACTTTCGAGGTCGCCGCGATGTAGAGGAGGAGGGTCTCTCCTTGGGTCGAGGACGTGAGCACCGGCGGCGATGAAAGCAGGGTCTTGAGTCGGTCGAAGGCTTCCTGGGCCTCGGTGGTCCAGATGAATCGCTCCGCTTTTCGTAGTAGCCGATAGAAGGGCATCGCTTTCTCGCCAAGTCTTAAGATGAAACGGCTAAGGGCCGCCAAGCATCCGGTCAGCTTCTGGACGCCTTTTACGTTGCCGATCGGCCCGAGTTTGAGGATCGCGGAGATCTTCTCGGGGTTTGCTTCGATCCCCTGCTCGGAGATGACGAAGTCGAGCAGCTTGCCCGAGGGGACCTCGAAAACGCATTTTTCGGGATTCAGCTTCCGATAGCGTCGGAGGTTGGCGAATGTCTCCTCCAGATCTTGGATGAGGTCAGAGGTCCGACGGGTCTTGATGACGATGTCATCGACGTAGGCCTCCAAATTCTGACCCAGTTGGTCGTGAAAGCACTTCTGCATGCAGCGCTGGTATGTGGCCCCCGCGTTCTTGAGCCCGAATGGCATGCTGATGTAGCAGAAGGATCCGAAGGGCATGATGGAGGACGTGGCCGGCCGGTCGGACTCGCGCATAGAGATCTGGTGATACCCAGAGTAGGCGTCGAGGAAGCTCAGGGTTTCGCACCCGGCGGTCGAGTCCACCACCTGATCGATGCGCGGGAGAGGGAAGGAGTCCTTCGGGCAGGCCTTGTTGAGACTCGTGTAGTCAACGCACATCCTCCATTGCCCGGTCTTCTTTCTCACCATTACAGGGTTGGCTAACCACTCGGGGTGGTAGACCTCTTGAATGAACTTAGCCTCCAGGAGCTTCGTCAATTCTTCTCCGATGGCTCGGCGCTTCTCGTCGTCGAAACGCCGGAGTCGCTGCTTGACGGGCCGAGAGCCCGCGATGATGCCGAGGGAGTGCTCGGCGACTTCTCTCGAGATGCCGGGTATGTCCGACGGTGCCCAGGCGAAGACGTCCCGATTCCGGATGAGAAAGTCGACGAGCGCGCTTTCCTATTCGCCGGAAAGCGCTGTCCCGACCCTGGCCTCCTTGGAGGGGTCGGCGGGGTCGAGAGCGACCTCCTTGGAGTCGTCGGCGGGTTTGAAGGATGTTGACGACTCGGGTTTGGAGCGGAGCGCTGGGCCCGACCCTTTTGTTTTGCGGATTGCGTCCAACCGGGACGGGCCCGATTTGGCGGCGGCCAGCTCGAAGCTCTCCTGCTCACAAGCCAGAGCGTGTTGGAAGCGCGACGAGACCGTGATGACGCCCTTCGGCCCGGGCATCTTCAACTTCAGGTAGACGTAGTTGGGGATGGCCATGAACTTCGCGTAGCATGGCCGGCCCAGGATGGCGTGGTAGGCATCGGTGAAGTCCACCACCTCGAAGGTGAGCGACTCGGTCCGAAAATTGCTCCGGTCACTGAATATGACTGGGAGCGTGATCTGACCGAGGGGCGTCGCGTAGCCCCCAGGGACGACTCCGTGAAACGGAGCGTGGGTTGGACGGAGGTCGGCCTCCGTCAGCCTCATCGCCCGGAAGGCGTCGGCATAGAGGATGTTGAGGGTGCTCCCTCCGTACATGAACACCTTCGACAGGTGCACAGAGCCGACGATGGGATCGAGCACCAACGGGAGGCGCCCGGGCTGCGAAATGTGGTCCGGGTGGTCGGCCCGATCGAAGGTGATCGGGACCTCGGACCACTTGAGATAGCGGGGGACCGCGGGGTTGGCAGCGTTGACCTCGCACCATGTCCTCTTCTGGCGGCCGCGGGATTCGCAGTACGCCGCGGGGCCGCCAAAGATCATGAGGCAGTCCTCCGGCTCGGGGAAAGCCGTTCCCTCGTCTTCCTCGGCGCCCTTGGTCTGAGGGTTGGTCTTGGCTGCCGAGGAGTCGGCCTGGGGTCCACTCCTGAAGAACCTCCTCGCTAGGTGGCAGTTTCGGAGGGTGTGCTTGACCGGCATAGAATGATTGGGGCAGGGCCGGTCGAGCATCTTGTCGAAGTGGCCGTTGTGGTTAGCCGGTTTCTTGGTCGAGGCTCGGGCTGGGTGGTCCACGACGGCCACGAGGTCGTCATCGTGGCGCCGGCCCTTGCCCTTCTTGCGGCTCGAGCTGCCGTCGCCCCGCTCGTTGCGGCGGTCCGCGGGCCAGTCGGAGGGTCAGTCTCCCCGACTGTCGTTCCCCGACCTTTCGTCCTTCGCCCGACCTCGGTCGAAGTTGGCCTGCACGGCCTCTTCTCCGGTGGTGAAGGTTGTGGCGATGTCGAGGAGGTCTCGGGCAGTCCGAGGGTTCCTTCGGCCCAACTTGTGGACGAGCGCCTTAGACGTCGTGCCGCAGGTGATGACGTTGATGACGTCGGCGTCGCTGACGTTGGGGAGCTCGTTGCGCTTTCATGAAAAGCGCTGGATGTATTCCCGGAGCGACTCGCCGGGCCCCTGCTTGCAATTCTTGAGGTCCCAGGAGTTATCTGGACGCGTGTAAGTCCTTTGGAAGTTGCCGACGAAGATTCGGCGCATGTCGCTTCAGTCTTGGACGCAACCCTCGGGGAGGTGTTCGAGCCACCCTCGGGCTGAGTCGGTGAGGAAGAGCGGCAAGTACTGGATGGCGAACAGGTCGTCCGCCCCTCCGGTCCTGCAGGCGAGGCGGTAATCCTCGAGCCAGTGGACGGGGTTTGTTTCCCCGTTGTAGCGGCCGATGGTGGTCGGGGCGTGAAATCTCTGCGGAAATTTCGCGTGCCGGATGAGCGATCCGAACGCTCTGGGTTCAACCCCTTCAGGGCTCGGGCTCCTGGAGTTGAGGGAGCCGCGCCGGTAATAGCGGTGGTGGGAGCGTCTCCGGCAGGATTCGGCCGGGAGCTCGCTCCTCGCCTGGCGTTGATGGTGCCGCGGACGTCGAGGTTGGGGCCGAGGCGAGGGAGGACCGACCCCGCATGGTGTCGAGGGTTCCGCTCCTCGACTTGACTGTCGCGCGCCGAGCTCCGCCGATCCTGAGATCGGCGCTTGCTTCTCGTCTCCGACTGCTGGGGTCGGAGAGATGCTTCTGATCGTTGAAGCGCGTTGCCGAGGCAGAAGCGTACGTGGTCGTACACTTCCCTCAGCGCTGGATCCTCGGGGGCAGCGATCTCGTTGTGGATGCACGCTGTCGCCGTGAGGTTCTCGAGCGGGGTGTCGAAGGTCGACGGCCCCCCAGCTCCGAGCTGCTGGTAGGTGGACCGTCCCCGAGCTCGCGCCGCGTCGTTGGGCCCGGCCGGAGCCTTGCCCCTAGGCTTGGGGCTGTTAGCGCGTCCCGGGGGCGGCCAGGCTTGGCCGGCGGCGTCCACCGTGGGGCGCAGGGACAGGTTGGCACCCGGTGGCGTGTTGCCGGGAGTCGCCGGCTCCGCGCCCTTCGGGACGTGGAGAGTGAAGCACTCCCTCGACGGGTCGTGCCCCAAAATGAGGTGGCTCCGAGGCCACCAACGAGGGCGCCTTCTGCACGGAGCCTGGAGGCGGAGCTCGCCGCCTTCGCTCGCGACGAAGTTCAGGCTCCCGAAGTGGAAAGCCTGCCCGGAGGCGAAAGTGGAGACTTGCCACGACTGACCGTCTCTAGAGACAGCGACCGTGAAGTCCCCGAAGCGAAGGTGGGAGACCCAAATGTCCCCTACAACGAAGTATGGGGCCATCGAAAAGCCGAAACAAGAGCACACTTAAAAGAGAGTGCCCCCTTCCTAGCGCGCCAACTGTCGGCGTTCTGACCACCGACACAGTAAATATACGATCGTAGGGGTGGTGTACCTTCGGACTCGATATGGCCCAGTCTAAGGAAGACTCGAGGGGGTTTTTTACCTGGTTCGGACCACCTCGAGCGGTGTAATACCCTACGTCCAGGGAGCGGATTATCTCGACGATAATGTTACAAGACGGGATCCTCTCTTCGCGAGAGGATCCGGAACGTGGGCGAGTGGGGGATGCTTGCTCGAAAGTATGCAAGAACCCTTGGGCTCTGACGGAGCTCGTAGTTATCTTTCGTGTGTTTGTGGCTGTTGCTTGTGGTGATGTTCGGCTGTGGGCGTGTAGTCGTTGTTTCTATCGCTCCCCGGGCCTCCCTTTATATAGGAGGAGGCCCTGGAGTTACAAGTGGTGGGTCCTACATGATCCTGTCGTCTCGCCGATAGTGGGCCCTTTCGTCGGTATCGTCATCATTTCGTTCCGTACAGGTGTGGTCGTGACCCGTCGCGTCGTGCGCAGCGGCGGGTACAGTGATGCTCGTCCGGCGCCACTGTACCGGCTACAGTGCTGTCCTGTCGTGTCTGGCAGCCGTCGCAGCTTTCTACTGGAGTGTCGCCGTGGTGAATCTCGTCCCGTCCCGTCAGGACGGATGACAGTCGGCCATCAGAGTAAATGTACCATAACGCGGTACCTACCCCATAGGAGTCGCTCCCCGGAGGTCGGTCTTCACCCCCGGCGCGGCTAAGACATGACCGCCATAGGTCGCCGCTGGGGGGTCGAAACCCGTGATCGTCCGACCTCCGACCTTCACGCGTACGAGCGCGACCTGTCGAGTACCCGGGGTACGTGATCCCGACAGAATCAAGAGGAAAATAAAAATTAAAAACGAAACAAACTGAAAACCTGCACAAGCAAAACTGAAATGACTGAAAATAGGTAGCTTCCTGTTTTGTTTACCAGAAATGGTTCTGCCTGCACGCTTTCAATTGCAGATCAAATTCAATATTCTGAAAAGAATCTTTGCAGTAAGCAAACAAAGTGCAGCAACTTGCAAAATAAGACGTGATCCTAGCTACTAACTGCTAGAAGCCTCTCGGGGTTTTAGAAACTGCTACAGGACCGGTTTCGATTTTTGACAAAAACCGACAGGTTACTCGGTCAAATCGATCGGTTTACCGTTTTGCTACAGTACCTCGATATAGTTTTTAGCGAAAACCGATGCTCTGGTTATCGAACCGGACCGGTCATAAAAACAGGTCGATTTTGATCGGTACCCTGCTCGCAACTCATAACCCAAGTACCGCATAACGAACATGAAGAATACAAGTCTTTAAGAACTCAAGTAACGCATAACTTGCAAAATAATCTCTCTTAAGTCGGTGTCACATGAGCAGGACAAGGTGGAAATTACCGGTGGAATGAAGCATTTCTTGGCCTTTCGGTATCAGCAAGGTTCTGATAGCAACCTTCATCCACTGCCTAGTTACAAAATACGGGTGCAAAATATTTAATCAGACGGTGGCGGCAACGTGGTTCTCTCCAGCTATGGCGGCAGCTCGAATCAACAATGCAGGGCGGGGCTGAGATCTCTCCAGCAAGAACGACAGCTTCGGGCGGATCCTGTAGGGGCGCAGTGGCGGCACAGGTGCAGAGGCGAGCAGGAAGTCAGGGACGGCAGCTTCGAACAGATCCTGGGCAGGCATGGTGGTGGCGCAGGTGCGGAGGTGAGCAGGGATCAATGACGGCTGCTTCGAGCAGATGCTGCTAGGGAGAACTGACGGTGCGGTGGTGGCGCAAGTGTGGACTGTGGAGGCGAGCAGGGAGTCGGGGATGATGGGGTGAGAGAGAGACGAGAGGATTCCAACGTTTTCAGCCGTTCTGGGTTAGAATCTGAAATACACGTCTAATTCAGCCCGTTGGAAAGGGGTCAAAAATCACGTTTCAATTCCTGGGTTGCCAAACATGTTGTGCTATTGTAGAGAAGTGAGGTAAAAAAGTGTTCTATAAGTTAATGAATAGAATTATAGCATAATAATATATAAAATTTATTTTCGTCTCTTACCTATAAATTTGAGGTAAACTTATTTGTGAGCTTCAGAAAGATATGAAATGTCAAATTTTAAATCAAATAATTTTATTTCAATTCCTTTAAAATAAAAAGGATCCAAACAGCCCTTTAGAATAAAATACAACTCCACTGATTGGACTTCAGATGGAATAGAAGAAATTATTGCACAAGATTGAGAAGATGATGATGCGAGGGCAGTACTCAGAACTTTGGATCATGTGAGGCAGGGTTAGATGAGGATAGACATTATTACAGGTGGGTTTTTTTTTAAGGCGAAAGAAGGTATATTACATCTATGAATTAATACAATTCTTCGCCTCCAAAAAAAAAACACTCCAGCCTTCAGCAGTGCAGAGGCTTCCTCTGGAAATGACTCTGAAAAATTAAAAGTATGAAAAGAGAAAATTGGAGACAGCCTTTGGTTTTTCTCTCGTCTCTAACAACCTAGAAAGGGTACAAAGGCAAATTATGGCCATGGTGAAAAAATACAGAAATTATGACTTGTCAGCAATTTTAATTCTGATCAGAAAATTTTCTAGTTGATGGATAGAGATAGTACCCTTGCCATGTTGAAGGAGGGTAACCATGAGAATGCTTCGGAGAACGTCATCATTAACCTGGTTGCCCAAATCTCCAAAAAAAAAAAACACCCTATAGTCATCTGTGAATTAAATTGTTGACATCTAAGGTGATGCATACAAATATATTTGAATCTATAAAGCAGGAATAAATACCGGGAAATTTAGTGAAGGGGAGTACTTTCAGGGCTGTCCATGAGGGTCAGGTCTTCCCAGGTTTGTCTGGCAGCGAGGCGAGGAACTAGCTTGGTGGTGGAGGGGTCGCTGTGTGGGGTCAAGGACATCACTGCTGGCGAAAGAAGCCTTGACGCTCTGCACCGCCTTGGGGGAAATGGTCTACTCGTCCCGCTGGACGAGCTGGTGCGCTTGCGATGTCCTTCAAGGGTGATGGTCTGGCTCCCCTCCCTGCCGTGTGCTGCTCGAGGTTGGCGGTCTGACCCCCTCCCCACCCTGCGCTGCTCGATCCAGCGATTCAGACCCCTCCCGTAGTTGTCAGCTTCAAGCTCCCATAGTTATGTATCTACCTTGTCCAACTTTTGCTTCAATGTTTGATACCTGGATCTGCACATAATTTCAATGCATGAAGAACTAAAAAACACGAGTAGGTGATGGGAAAATACTGTGCAAAACAACTTGAAGAAACGCCATATAGAAAAACTGAAGGGCTTGGTACCCTGAAGATTGTGGTTCCTTCGCAATTCTGTTATGTTTTTCACATAAGTTTGCAATCTCATCTTCATGCTAGGGGATAGAATGAAGAATCTTATTAGGCAGATTCTATAATAGACCAAAATGATTTGGACCGTCCATTTGCACGAATCTCCATTTGCACGAATCTCGATGAATAAATGATCTTTTATCTACTAAGAGGTAAAACCCTCTCGTAATTATAGAGGCATCAATTTGGTAAGTTATTAAAAAGTTTTGAATTTTGCTTCAACAGCATTTAACTTTTTGTCTATAACTTCTCATCTCTCAACTTTGCTGTCTCCATTCCTGCGTCATCGTTACTGTAATGATAGTGTACTGCAGTTAGTATTCCAACATCATTGAACCAAGATCCAATTCAGCCATAGCTGAAGACAGCTGTTTCAGAATGAGCTATGGGGTAAAGGGCCAATTAATATTTGCTAAGCTTAATAAAATGGAAATTAGATCGAGTGTAACACCACAAGCCCAAAATCATTTTAGTAAGATGATTTTCCTATCCAGTAACTCGTGGCTATTGTAACTAATAACAATAACCTAAATCTCATCATGAATTCTCTCATATTAAGCATCGTGAAGCCATATACAAGTTACAACACCACAGAATAAAGGAAAAATTTAAACATTGCGAAAGGCCACGAAAGGAAAAGCACAACTCTTCATTTCGACAACTAATAATAAAATATCAAACAAATATATGGTCAATCAATAGTCATTCAGACATGTTACATTGTTTGCTTAAGAGTGTTTAGTTACAGTGCCAAAGTCACTCTAAATTTGTCAAAGAGAAGATTCTACATTATGTGTGTCAGGAGAAAGTGATTATCCTTGAGTTTACGTATCTATTCTATGATACGTGCAGCTGAAACTGACAAAGCATGCCTTCATTTGATATATGAGATTTGGGATGCAGTGACAGAAAATGTCAAGACATCAATTTATCGCCATGAAAGGAAAGAACACTGTCCACTTCCTACCTCACTGTGGATGATATATTACTCAGGTCGATGGGCAAAAAGTACCCCCCGGGGAGCATTGCTTTGCGCACTCCCTAAAACCCAAGTACACATATTCATCACATATTTCACCTGTGCCTTTTTTGTTAAACTGTTCATCATTTGCATCACTTTTCACAGGTATTGCCGCATCCCGGGTCGGTAAAACTACTCGAAATCTCGTGTTTTTCGTACTTGTCCCATGATCAGTGGCAAGTCCACACGAATACCATAGTGAAATTACAACTGTACAATACCACTATCAAATTATTTTGAAACTTTACAAAGCATTGGCTCAAAGGCCTACAAGAATACCTTCGAATTGCAAATAGCGGAAAAGAAATAAAAATTCAATTGTCCAGCGTGTATGTCCCATGTGCTACCACAAGCAATTGACTGGAAGTTGAACTTCTAGAAAACACCAACGTTGTTACTCACCGAGAATATCTCATATCTGAAAGCCAAATTTACAAAGACAAGCTATGCAGATTAATAATAATTGCAATATCATAATAAATGAATGGGCAAAAGAAGGTTAGGATAATGTGGCTAATTTTTGCATAAATGAGCACTGGACATTTTAGCTTGAGTAATGAGATAATTACTAGATGTAAGTGATTAAATGAATGAATATATTGTGAGCACATGAAGTAATCGTACTTGACCTCCATGTCAAGCATTCCTGATGATCCATGACCGCCAAGTCAAGCATTCCTAATGCACCTTTGATCGTAGCTTGCTTTACGTAAGCCTTTGACTTTCCGACACTACTATGTTGATTTTTTTTTGCTGATGGCACCGGATCTACCTAAAAAGTCAGAGAAGCATCTCTGGACTACAAAGCCAAGGAAAAAACTAAGTTTCAAGAGCGATTTTAGCCATTGCAATATGAAATCAGCAACAAAAGTATGTTTAAACACCTCCTAATAATATCTTAGACTCCACGACTTATTACCACTTGGATCGTGGCATGCCTTCCTCAAGTTATTATGAATGCGGCGGTGCTATAAATTTCCATAGCGTACCATACAGTTAGCTCAAGTTGTAAATTGAATTACACTTTGATCGTAGCTTGCTTTGCGTAAGCTTTTGACTTTCCGACACTACTTTATATTTTTATAGTTTATATTATGTTGATCTTTTTTTTTGCTGATGGCACGGGATCTACCTAAATAGTCAAAGAAGCATCTCTGGACTACAAAGCCAAAGAAAAACCTGAGTCCCAGGAGCGATTTTTGCCATTGCAGTGTGAAATCTGTAACAAAAGTATGTTTAAACACCTCTTAATAATATTTTAGTATTACCACTCGGATCATAGCATTCTTTCCTCAAGTTATAATGAATGCGGTGGTGCTATATATTTCCACAGCGTACCAAACGGGTAGCTTAAGATGTAAAGTGAATTACACCTTTGATCGTAGCTGCTTTGCGTAAGCTTTTGACTTTCCGACACTACTTTATATTTTGATAGTTTATATTATATTGATCTTTTTTTTATGATGGCACCGGATCTACCTAAAAAGATAGAGAAGCATCTCTAGACTACAAAGCCAACGAAAAAACTAAGCTCCAGGAGCGCTTTTAGCCATTGCAGTGTGAAATCTGCAACAAAAGTATGTTTAAACACCCCCTAATAATATCTTAGACTGCACGACCTATTACCACTCAGATCGTAGCAGGCCTTCCTCAAGTTATTATGAATGCGGCGGTGCTATATATTTCTATAACGTACCATACGGTTTGCTAAAGTTGTAAAGTGAATTATACTTTGATCGTAGCTTGCTTTGCGCAAGCTTTTGACTTTCCGACACTACTTTATATTTTTATAGTTTATATTATGTTGATATTTTTTTTTATGATGGCACTGGATCTACCTAAAAAGTCAGAGAAGCATCTCCGAACTACAAAGCCAACGAAAAAACTAAGTTCCAAGAGCGATTTTAGCCACTGCAATGTGAAATCTGCAACAAAAGTATGTTTAAACACCCCTTAATAATATCTTAGACTGCACGACCTATTACCACTGGGATCGTAGCATGCCTTACTCAAGTTATTATGAATGCGGCGGTGCTATATATTTCCATAGCGTACCATACGGTTAGCTCAAGTTGTAAAGTGAATTACACTTTGATCGTAGCTTGCTTTGCGTAAGCTTTTACTTTCCGACACTACTTTATATTTTTATAGTTTATATTACGTTGATCTTTTTTTTTATGATAGCATCGGATCTACTTCAAAAGTCAAAGAAGCATCTCTGCACTACAAAGCCAAGAAAAAAACTGAGTCTCACGAGCGAGTTTAACCATTGCAGTGTGAAATCTACATCAAAAGAATGTTTAAACTTCTACTAATAATATCTTAGACTGCACGACCTATTACCACTCGGATCGTAGCATGCTTTCGTCAAGCTATTATGAATGCGGCGGTGCTATATATTTCTATAGTCTACCATACTGTTAGCTAAAGTTGTAAAGTGAATTGCACCATTCATTGTAGCTTGCTTTGCGTAAGCTTTTGTCTTTTCGACACTACTTTATATTTTTATAGTTTATATTATGTTGATCTTTTTTTTTGCTGATGGCATCGAATCCACCTAAAAAGTCAGAGAAGCATATCTGAACTACAAATACAAGAAAAAAACTGAGTCTCAGAAGCGATTTTAGCCATTGCAGTTTGAAATCTGCATCAGAAGCATGTTTAAGCACCTCCTAATAATATCTTAGACTGCACGACCTATTACCACTCTGATCGTAGCATGCCTTCCTCAAGTTATTATGAATGCGACGGAGCTATATATTTCCATAGCGTACCTCAAGGGGATGAGAAATGAAGTGGAAAACTGAAACAAATGCTCACTTAAACCAACATCCACAACGACTCCAGAACACTCATTACCGGAGTATCGGCCCCAATTGTTCATTTCCAAAGGACCCCAAGCCGTAAGTGTCCGGCCTTGTGCCAGAGAGTCCGGGTCCCATTATCTCTGTAACGACCGGGTTTTCACTTATCTTTCGACAAGTCCCGATCTCACGTGACATTGCCAATCCCAGGAGTTTGGCAATCACGATATCACAAGCGATCAATCAAGAAACCATAACAGAAATATTAAGCAAGAAACAAATTAGAAAATAATAGATCAGAGCAAAATTATTAGAATAAAATCCTCCAAAGGGGTCCATCGGCACGCAGGCCGGAAATATCTCAGAGCGGATATATCACTATCGTGAATCCAACAAAAACGACGGCGGAAGCATCAACATGGCGACAGAAGCGAACCTCCTCCACACAGGCTAACTCGAGCGCAGGAGCGGACGTCACGGGCCGTCAGAGACGTAGTCGAAGTCGAAACTGAGAGAATCCTCTGAAAACAACAAATTAGAAAGCCGTGAGTACGAATACTCAGCAAACCGCGTACTACCTAACAACAATGTATGCATGCAAAAGGTTTCAAGGGTAAAGGCATGGCTC
>BCLF01000142.1:0-33872 GCA_001602275.1 Zoysia japonica
GCGTGGCCAGGCCCAGGTGGCCGTGATGCCGTCTATGAAGGACCTGACCTTCGACGTGATGTGCACTGTCCTCTTCCGCCTGAGGTGGGGCGGCGACGGCGACACCAACGCCATTCGACGGCAGCTGTCGACAGAGTTCCAGCAGCTTGTGAAGGGCATTACAGTGGTGCCACTGAACCTGCCGATGACAACCTTCAGTAGATGCTGAAAATACATGAAAAGAAAAGGAAAAGAGAGGAGCAAAATAACTTAGAAGAAATGCAGAGAGCAATAAAATAGTGTTGTCTAAAGCAGTAGCCTTCAATCGGCATTGATATTTATCTTTACCTCATGGTATCGTACCCTTTACACCAGAATATATACAGCATCTAAAAGAAACATACAATGAAAGATCATTAGTTCATATCAAAAATTGGAGAAGACGAGATGACTCAGGGAAGAGGCAGGCCTGACCCAAGACTCCGGCCATGCATGCCCATTAACATCCAGCAGCCCATATGAGGTTATAACCAGCCAAACGGCATGTCTTGCCCAGGTTAACAAAACCTGCAAAAACCGACAAAAGGTGAAATGGCACTGTGCGATTTCACCAAACGTCTGGTTTTCACCAAAAGCAAATTCTGCACTATAGCAAAAATGACTAGCCGGGCTGGTTTTCTGCGATATTGAAAACCAAAAACGCTAAGTATTCCTATATCATTCCTTCTCAGCAGATGGTTTTCAGTAGGATTCCTCCATATTATCCACGCCTCATTTTTTCATGCCTCGATTTGTCTGTAGTCAGCTGGTATGGTTGTTAAAACCCAGCAGGCATACACAAATTCCTGAATACGACCTGGAGTAGTTGGTCATGTTCTGATTTGCAATTATATACTAGTATTGTACACAAGCTATGAAGCTGAATATGAACCTATCCGATTAAGAAAAACTTCACCAAAATTGTACGAAAACACTGCTGGGTTCAACCAATTTAACTTCAAACGGGGTTTCAACATGGATGGAAATTGCTACAGTGTCTTGGTAAATAGTATTTTTGCTATAGCAACACAATGGACAAAACTTGTGCTACAGTAAACAGAGTCATGTTGTTCATTCTCCCATGAATTTAACATAGCGATTCTCTGCCTTCAAATAGAGTAAAGGCCGAGGATCTGGATCTCAGATGGTTTCCGATAGGACTCCTCAAGATTATTGTTACCTTATCATCCCACCTATGGTTAACAAAACCGTTGCAAAACGGACCGGTTCTCTTGAAAACATGTGAAACTGGTCCAGTGAAACCGAGATGTTTACAGCAACATTTTGACCAAATTTCATTCAAATTTTAAAATTTGAATTTATCACGGTTTACTTGTTTTTCTGTTTTTCAGTGAAACCACCAAGGTCCAGTATCTCTGGCTCCATTAATAACGTAAACCTTGATCCTACCTGTAGGACCCCCTTTCAGAAAGGAGCGTCTATGTGCCACATGTAGCATTCTCTGGATCCGTAGCTGGTACGCACATTCAAAACAAAGTGGTATTTATTACACGTACTTCATTACATCGCACTACTCGACCTACGAGGTTCAGCAAATAAGCCTAGAGTACAAGCATGAGTCGGCATAGCGACTCTAGACAAACCACACCTAGTCTATACACACACACCACAGGCAACTTGACGGCGGACTAGACTTCTACTCTTCGTAGTCAGCATCTTCTTCGTCATCCTCGTCTTCTGAGTAAAAATAGCAACAACGGAAGGAGTGAGTATAAAGGCACTCAACAAGTCCCAACAAGAAGTAGGTAAGAGGTTTCGCCGTAGCGAAGCAAGAAAAGCTTGAGGGTTGAGTTTTGCGGAAGGCAAGTTTTCATGTCGGCTTCCTATCAGAAGAGGATTTAAAGAAGAGAGAAAAGCATTTTCTATATTTTAGTTGAGTGGACCTGGGGAAGGTTTTCACTCCTCTCCGTAGTTCCCAAGTTTTATATTGGGCATAGGCACTCTCGTGCCGGCCCTAGGCACACAACCACATAATTTCCAAAACACAGGTAACTACACCCACTCACTCCTCAAATAAGTGTATAAAATCTAATCGTATGGTAGTCGAACAATAGCATGTCATTACCGTGACAACGGCCTATCCGGAAGGATTTTTAACTCTGCAGAGGTTGTACACTGTACCCACAGGTTATGCTACTCCTGATCATTAGAGTTGCGTAACGTCTATCCCACATCTTCGCAGTTTTCCACAGATTTCACCCAAGGTGCAAACAGGGGCCATCCCTCGGGGTTTTTCAGATCACCGATGACGCGTCGGTACATTCTCGGAGCTGGGTCGTGAATATCCACCGCATTCACGCCTTTTTCTGGTCCCCACCAATCCCGGGTATTACCAAACCAGGGGTTATATCCGCGGGCTTACGCTCCTGTGACGCGGGCAATTACCGTCGAAGGCCAGGCAGCGAGTCATCTCACGCCCTTCTCGTGTTCTCTTGTGTCTTCACTACTGACCCCCAGTGGTTCGATGTGGAAAGAATACGTACAGGAAATACGTCCTGCCCAAAATGTACAGGTTTTGTGGTTGCACGGGAATTACCAAGTCGAGCGCTAACGAACCGGTCCTTATATGGCAGGGGTGACGGTCTCGTCCACGGCAGGTGGACTACAGCGAAGCCTACACACCTATCACCATCACCTCAGGTAAGCCCCACCCCACGGCCAGAAACATTCCCTCTTCACCTAGCACCAGTTGTTCTAATCCCATCCCTTTTATTGATACTCACACCACCAAACTCTTTTAACTCATTTTGCAAATTAATGGTAAATGGTGTGGCGGTGTAGAGCACCGCAGATGGGGTCCTAAGCAGTTCGAGTAACAAGATAGTATCCGTTCCGTAAAAATAACTAGGAACGGAATTCTTATAGTTATCAAGGACACGTCGGTAATGGTTTCCAAGGGAAATATCTATATTTATACAGCAAGTTACTGACATAAATATAAATACCTAAGATCAAATAGATATTAAACTACACAATGTTTAACACATTCCAAAGTAGGCTAGCATCGCTGTCTATCGGCGCGGTAAATAAAACATGGGTTCAATGGGCTTAAGATGGGTTAGGACTTGCCTTCAGTTGCTTCTTCGAAGTCCGCTTCAGGCTCGGGTTCTTCAGGCTCTTCGAGCTCTTGGGCGGCTTCAACTTCTTCTTATTCTGCTACAAACAACACACAACAAAACTACTAAACAAAAGCTAAAACGGAAAAGAACAATCATCAAGCAAGAAATGGAGTTTGGATAGGTGTATGGACTTGGTTTTGATGTTTGGAAGTGCGGGTCTAGGGTTTAGAGTGGATTAGGTTTGATTTTCTACAATTATTGTGAACTTGGGTGGTTTATGGTAATCTAGTTGTGTCCTAGCTAGGGTTTGTGGTGGACCTGTCGTGAACCGATCAAAGTTCATAGTAATCTAGGTTCTGGTCGCGTCCAAAGCAGTGGACATGGGAATGGAACTCATGTCCGGCTCTGGGGACACTTGGGACGATGGACACAAGAGAGTGTTCATGTCCACGGTCACGGGACACGGTGAGTGAGCCGTGTTCGGATTGAACCGGCAAAACGTGTCTACTCATCAAGCTTTTCCCAACTAGGGCCCATTATGGGACCTGCCGGTGGGACCTACGGTGGTGTGGCCGTGAATCAACTAGGGTTCACGGTGATTTGAATCAGTGCCCATGTCCAGAGTCCAGGACACGATGAAGTGTCCGTGTCCAGCGCCATGGACATGGGACAACTGTTGGGCCCCTAAGAAATGTGGAAGCTAGGTCCAGTGCTAATCCTATGGCTCTTGTGAGGTGTGTCGGTGTTGCCTAAGGTCGCGGGGTTATGACCTGGTCTTGGTTCTCTGTGGCTAGGCCAGGCCCGTGTCCGAAGCTGTGGACACGAGAAAGCGGCCGTGTCCCCGGCCCTTGGACATGGGGCAACCCCTGTGTCCACAAGAAACGTGAGTAACTTAAGTTTTGAATCAACTCGGTGCCCTATTCTAGTGTGTTAGCCTAAGCTGGAGTTCATTGGTCAGAGACCTGGACTGTGGGCAGGGGTCGGACGTGGTGAAAAGTTCGGAGCACGCAAGCTATGGCACTTGACGCACCCCGGCGTGCTCTGTGCATGGACTGCTCTTCTTGACGCGTTCCCGGTGACGTGGCCATGGATCGGTGGTCGAGAGCCTCAGTTCCAGACTCCTCGTACTACGTCCTAACTGGTGGTGGGGTTGTGGTTTGCCAACAGTGGCTGCCGAAACTGGAACGCGGCATGCCAGAGAGCGCTCCGGACGCGCTCTGGACGCGCTCCGGGGGTTCAGGGCGTGCTCCGGCGCAGCCGCGCACAAAGCTCGTTCTCGGCGCTGCGGAGCAAGAGGCCGCGCAACATCTATCCCGGCGGCTTTCCTGCAACTAAACGGAGGTGGTGACGCGCGAAGGTTCGCCGGCAAACCGCGGCACGGCGGTCGGCGACATGAGGCGCCGGCGCTCGGGCTAGGCTCGCGTGGGGAGGTCAGCTGCGGCCGTTTCAAGCTCTACGGCTTCCCTAGTGAGCTTCAGCTCGGCAAGGAGATGCTCCACATGTGAGCAATTGACAAATGAAGACCGTACCGAGGCGAACTCCGGTGATGGCGGCGGCGGCCGGACTTTGGGGAAAATGGCAAAATTTGCAGTAACAGAGGGGCAATTCGGCGGGAAAGAGGGATTCTGACTCTCTCTGGGGTGTGGCAGAGTGCGGAGAACGCGCGGGCGCGACGGTGAGGACCGTTTATAGCCGGAACGAAGTCGGGCGGTGCAGCTCGGGGAGCGGTGGAGCGGTGATTTTGGCGTGTTTGGGTGCTGCGTGTCCTCGTTGAGCTCCGTGGTGACGATATGCGGCTGCCAGCACGGCGCCTTGGCATGGCGACAAGGGCCGCCGCTTCCCCGGACATCAACGCCGTCGCCTCTCTGTGCTACGCGGTGGGGTTGGTTAACGGCGACGCGCGACGATGTCGTGGCCTCCCTCGTGCGCAGTGTCGTCGGCGAGGCTAGGTGGGGCTGGCCTACCCTGCTGGCCAGCGCGCGCGACGTGCGGTGTCCCGGGAGGAAGACGACAGGAGGAGCTGGGCTGGGCCGAGAAGGAAAGAGAAAAGGAGGGGGCCGGCCCGGGTGGTTCGGCCCATTAGCCAAAATTTGAATTTTTCTTTCCCCCCTCAATTATTTTATTTGTTATCATTATTTTTATTATATATTTTTTTCTAATATTTTTTTTTTGGCTTGGGATTTTTGGAGTAAAGATTCCAAACTCCGAAAACCAAAAAAATTCAAAACAAAAAAGGAAGAGCTCAAACACTTGTCCAACTCACATTTTATGTTTCAAAATTTTGACTTCTAGTTAACTATTTTCTAATTTTAGTTCCTTTTAAAGGAAAATCGTAAAATTTGGCCTAAACTAGATTGTCAAGGAAAGAAAAATTTTAAAACTCTATTTTTTTTTTCTTACTTAACATGAGATTTGGGATGACACTACCTCAATTTGTCTGTACTCCGCTGGCATCTTTGGTAGACCCAGCAGCACTGATTCCATTCACAAATTGTTTAATACCGAGCGGAGTAGTTGGTCATCTCCTGGTTTGCAATTATATACACAAGCTATGAACTTGAATATTAACCTATCCGATTAGTAAGAAAAAGCTCACCCTAAATGTTCTTGACCGAAATAACAGGAGCGATGGATGCTTCTGCTGCTTGCACGGTGTTGGCAGCTACGGCCGCCATCCTCACTGTTGTCGTCGTGTCGATCCCGGTTCTTCGCCGCCTCTTTGTTGCCGGTGCCAGCGACAAGACGATGAAGGAGGTACCCTTGCCTCCCGGCTCCTTCGGTCTGCCCGTCGTCGGGCAGACGCTCAGCTATCTCCGCGCGCTCCGCAACAACACCGGCGATGACTGGCTCCGACGCTGGATCGCTTCGTACGGCCCCATCTCAAGGATGTCCTTCTTCGGCTGCCCGACAGCCATCCTCGTTGGCGTGTCTGGCAACAAGTTCATCTTCTCCAGCGCCGCAGTGAGCCCCAAGAAAACTGCTTCTCTGTCGCGTATGGTCGGCCAGCGCACGGTCCGTGATGTTGTCGGCGACGAGCACCGTCGTGTCAGGGCCATGATGATGCAGTTCCTCCGTCCGGACGCATGTAAGAGGTACGTCGCCGACATGGACGCGGAGGTCCGGCGCCACCTCGACGCCAAGTGGCGTGGCCAGGCCCAGGTGGCCGTGATGCCGTCTATGAAGGACCTGACCTTCGACGTGATGTGCACTGTCCTCTTCCGCCTGAGGAGGGGCGGCGACGGCGACGTCGACGCCATTCGACATCAGCTGTCGACAGAGTTCCAGCAGCTTGTGAAGGGCATTACAGTGGTGCCACTGAACCTGCCGATGACAACCTTCAGTAGATGTCTCGCCGCGAGCCAGCGCGGGCGGCTCGCCGTTGCATCGGTCATCCAGGAGAGGCGGGCCAAGCTAGAGGGAGGTCAAAGCACGCCGGCCGACGAAGTGATCACCCACATGATCGCTGAGGGCCTACCCGACGACGAGATCATCGACAACGTCACCTTTCTCATGATCGCGGCACACGACACCACGGCCGCGCTCCTGACCTTCCTCATCCGGCACCTCGAAGCCAATAAGGAAGCCTACGACAAAGTTCTCCACGGTAACCTCACATTTCTGCCATCTACATCCTTGTATCTTGTAATAAGCTACTAAGACTGACTTAATCCTCACGAACAGAGCAAGAAGAGATTGCGCGATGCAAGTCGCCCGACGAGGCCCTGACATGGGAGGACCTCAGCAGGATGCGCTACACCTGGGCAGCAGCGCTGGAGACGCTGCGTTTAGTCCCGCCGGTGCCCAGCATCTTCAAGAGGACGACCGACGACGTCGAGTTCAGCGGCTACCGCATCCCGAAGGGATGGCAGGTGATACAACACGTAACCACGACGCAGCAGGACCCGGCCATCTTCCCAGAGCCCGGCAGGTTCGACCCGTCTCGGTTTGAGGACATGTCGTCGATTCCGCCCTTCAGCTTCATCCCTTTCGGCGGCGGAGCTTGCGTCTGTCCCGGCAACGACTTCGCCCGGGTGGAGACGCTGGTGGCCGTGCACTATATCGTGAAGCGGTTCAGGTGGAAGCTCGCCGCCGGCTGCGACGGCAGCTACGCCAGGTTCCCGCTGCCGTACCCATCACAGGGCCTCCTCGTCGACATCGAGCCGCTACATCAACAAACAAATGCCTGATCAAATCGAGCTCAAGGCATTCCGATCAAGTAAAACTCGTGCCAGCAGATGCAGACTAATCATCTTCAGATAATCATGCTTACTGTCATTACATATACCTAATACAAATACAGAGACAGTGTGAAAAATTTGTAGCCGTTTTATGTTCAGAAGATGCTCGATATGGCTACTAGCTCTATGTATTTGTATTTGTAATGTTAAATATTTTGGGATAGAGCTCTGGATTCAAACAGTATCAAGTAAACAGTAAATCCTTCGCAGAGTAACTGTAGAAATCACTTCTGCTAAGTACTAATTCACCACACTGTAGCTCCTTTCATATTTTACTATAAATATTTCTTAACCTTAATTTTGTTCACACCACAAAAAATATGAACATTTATACCGGACCGGTCTTTCACGTGTAGATTTCAACCTTAAGGCCCAGCTTTGACTGCGCCAAGTAAAAAAACGACATCTCGTTAGCTCTTGTGTTCTTGCGCTATGAGGTTCACACACGGTTAGCTCAGTTTATGTTTTAGGATGACACAAATTCATTGCTTAGAAGAAAACTAAGGGTTTGTTCGGATGAGCAAGAAGCCGCAGCCGGCTGCAGCCCCTGCGTTAGGCACTGCGATGCAGCTGCAGTAAACATGATGTCTACGTCGCAGCCGCAGCGGCTGCAGCTTCTAGCTGAACGCAATCTAAATGAGTACCATCCAGGGAGGATGGCAAACAAATAAAAAACTTCACACGTGCCAAAACACGATGATGAGTACCATCCATCAAGATATAAGGTTGACTGGTCAAACTCTAATTGCCTTCATAGCTAATGCCAGCCAGCAAGGAGAATGGCGATTAGGCCTGACCATGATGAGCATAATGATACAAGCTATTATATTGTCAGACTGACGATGAGCGATGGTCAGTGGTGTATGATAAAACCGATGCTAATTGTTACAGTATTCTCAGCGCACCAAAACACATTCATTTATTGTTGTGGATGCCTGGATGCTTCATTGTCTTCCTCTTACGAAGTAACTTTTGAGACGGGTATATTCAATCCTAGCACAATTCATTGTAAAATAGTGTTTGGAGTCTCGTGACAAGTTGATGGCATCCACCTGTAATTCAACACCCATTATTCTTTTAACCGTCTAAACACCTCGGTAGAACGAATGTGGCACAATTTTAGTTTTGCAGCAATTGTCTTTTGTCTTTCCCTCCAACAACAGGTTTTAGAGAACTGGAGTGAGTAGCGTTAACCTCGATCCTGCCCTCTTTCACAGCACGTCTTGCCTTAGCTCTCATCTCTTGCATGGATGCTGGAATGCTCTATGCCCGTGAGGTGGACAGCGCCACTCCTCGGCACCGGATGGACGGCAGGTGGCGGATGTAAGTGCAGCGCGCACGCCGACTTCAATTAACAAAGCCTTCTTCAATCCAGGGTTTCTCTTATCCATCGAGCTGCGGAAACTGGTGACCACCGGTTTTCCAAAAACTAGGAAAATCGTGAAAACTGATAAAAATCACACCAAATCAAAAAATTATAACTTGAACGAAATTTGATCGAAATGCTACAGTATAGCGGTTGATTGTGTCAATATTTTAAAACCGATGGGTGCAGTATATTCTTAAATGTCCTTCTCAGTCAGATGGTTTTCAATAGGATTCCTCAAGATTATCCATGCCTCATTTCTCATGCCTAGATTTGTCTTTAGTCACCTGGTGTGGTTGCTGAACCAAGAGCCTTGATTCCATTCACACATTCTTGAAAACTGGTCATGTCGTGACTTGCAATTATATATTGTACACAAGCTACGAACATGAATATAAACCTACCGATTAAGAAAAACTTCAACTGTAAGAAAAACTGCAGCCCCATTTAACTTCAAATGGGTTTTCAACACGGATGGAAATTTGCGTAGGTACCTTGGGGAAACGTGTTTTGCCATAGCAACTCGATGAACTACGCTACAGTAAACAAAGTCATGTTGTTCCTTGTCTCATGAATTTAACACAGTGATCCTCTGCCACAAGCGATGACCAACTCAAAACTCCTACCCACGCCTTATATGACATGAACAGTTGAGACATCCATTTGTGGCCATGACCTCTCCTCTCATGGTCACAACTTTCGCAGGGCCATATATCAACAAGTTCAATCTGAGCGACAGGCACATAATTTCTTTTTCTTTTTTTTTTTGAACATAGAAAGCTGAGGAAAAAGGTCCACAGCACAGGGGATTCCTGTTCACTTATCAGACAACAGAAATCCGAACCAAAGATGAAAACCCTTCGACATCCTAAACCAAAGACACGCCCAAGGCAGCACCAACAGGTGAACTTGAAACTGACAAGACTCCAGGGGTCGCGAACACTTCACACTTAACCAGCAGATTTACAAAACCACCACATCAGAGGCGAAGGAGGTTTCTCTCGGAGTCTTCAGCAGTTTCAGATTCAATTCCTTCACACGTTCCTTTGACGCTCCTTTCAGCATCACCTTCCAGCTCTGTAAAGATGAGATCCCAGCAAACAACGCATCAGTCGGATTCGGGAATTTCCGTTCAATAGCCATCTTGTTTCTAATCTTCCACACAGCCCAGGTAATGCCTGCAAAGAAAATAAAGCCAATAGATTTCGGATAGCGTCCTTGTAGAAGAGAGAAATTCTCCCAAAAATCCTCCAAAGGCCGGGCTACATTGTTCCACCCAAAGCAGTCCCTGATTAGACACCAGGTAAACGTAGCAAGAGAACAAGAGAAAAATACGTGGTTGACAGTCTCCAGTTTCCCACATAAAACACACCTGTCACTACCCTTCCACCCCCTCCCTTTTAGACATCTCCCCACCGGAAGTCTATTTAGTTTCATTTGACACAAGAAAATAAGAATTTTCAGAGGTATTTTGAGTTTCCAAAGAAAATCCAGCCTCCCATCAACGACCCCAGGAAAGGTCATGAAGGATATAATGACCGCGTTGTAAACTTCCTGCTATTCTCAAAAGCCCAACTAACCTCATCTTCTTGATCAGTTAAATTGAACTCCCCAGCTAATTGTACGCAATCAACCCACTCCTCTTGTTCCACTGGCCCAAAATTCCTTCGGAAAGGGATTTGCCATGCACCTTCTCTAGCGCAGTCAACAACAGAATGTCTGTGTTAGTACAAATTCTATGCATGCGTGGAAAAAGAATCCGAAAAGGAACTGTGCCCCGCCACACATCCTCCAGAACCGAATTGTTTTACCATTCTGCAGTTCAAAATTCACACCTAAGTAAAAAAGATGTTTCACGCGCTGTAAACCTTGCCAGAACTGGGAAGCCCCCTGAACAAGAGAAGAAGCAAAATGTCTTCAGGACAAATACTTTGCTTTAAGAAGCTGACACCACAGGTCATCGTGATCTGTGTGTAGCCTCCAGATCCATTTTACCAGAAGAGCATCATTCATGAACTTAGTGTTTATGATCCCTAAAGCCCATGCATGCTCTTTCGGGCAAGTCACAGACTCCCATTTCAACATATGATACTTCTTGTCACTGTTAGCCCTTTGCCAAAAGAAGTTAGACCTAATCGAATCCATCTTCTTATGAATCCCCCCATGCAGGTAATAAAACCCCATCATATAAATAGGTAGGCTGCTCAAACAGGAATTAGTTAGTACCAAACGCCCTCCAGACGAGTTAAATTTTCCTTTCCAAGGAACCAAACGATTTTTCATCTTAGTAATTAAGCTCCCAAAGTTTGACATTCTCAAGGGACGTTCTGATAAAGGAATCCCTAGGTATTTCATTGGAATCTTACTGTTTAACATGTTCGCCCAAAGCTCCTCCTCCTTCATGGTAATCTCAAAGGAAAACACCTCACATTTATGAAAACTGATTTTTAGACTCGATAAGAATTCAAAGCAATATAGGATGAATTTCAGAATCCGAATGTTATTGAAAGAAGGCTCCACTAAAATCACTGTATCATCCGCATATTGAATGTGTAAAATCCCTTCCGTAATCAGATGTTTCAAAATTCCAGAAATCAGGTTCTTATCTCTAGCTTTCTTAAGGAGTGTTCCTAAGGCATCTGCCACCAAATTAAAAAGAAAAGAGGGTCCATATATGAGCGTAGTATCAGGTACGCCTGGGGCTGGATTGAATCCAGGAGGAATGTGATTTCATCTTAGACGATCAAATCACTAAATGATCTCTCTCTTAACATGTTAGGGTCAGTATAGCTTGAACTACCTTGACGTAAACCTTCATAAGTACGGAAAAACTCTCTTCTTTCTCCATTCACATTTACACAAACCCGACCCCCACTAACAGAGTTCATCACCCAAGATATCCACAAGGTTGGAAAACATTTTCTTTCCATAACTTCCCGCAAAAACCCCCACTTCACCTTATCATAGGTCTTTTCAAAATCAATTTTAAAAATTAACCCTGGGAGTTGTTTCTTTTTCAACTCATGGATAGCTTCATGTAACACCACCACCCCTTCTAAAATATTCCTCCCTTTCGTAAAAGCTGTTGGTCCCAAAATAATTTCTACCCCTTTGCATAGAGTCTAGGTAGATAAAGCTTGTGAATCAGCTCGTAAAGGATGTTGCTGCTGATCCCTTCTGTCCAGGCAACCCGCTTCATCGCCATGCGACCCTGCCCAAGCTCTCTTTGTGGTTAGTCCCTGCCCTGATCCCTGCGACTATGCCCAAGCTTTCTTTTTGTGGTTAGTCCCTGCCCTGATTTCTGAACCAAGTCCCGTAATCTCTCTCTGGCTCTAGCTTTTTGATCGTGTCGTATTCTCCTTAATTAGGACCTAATTAGGATAAATATTATGCTATTCATTTAGTGCATGTTAAGGTCTCATTTAGAACGCAAGAGTTTAATAAGAGTCTCACAAAAATTTCGTAGAAATCAGTTCAATTTCATAGAAACAACGTAGGAATGAGAAAAAAAATTTGCATTCCAAACAGAGCCAAAGTTAGATATCGACAAGAAGAATCGTGAGTTCTGCTTTACCTCCGGTGGTATGAGGTAAGTGTGACTTCTCCAAGCTTCTCTCCCTCTAATGGATCTGGAAGGTCTCGATCTTCGGCCTGGTTCTGGAGTACACCCTGCAATTCAGGCTCCCTATGGTTTGCCTGTCACTCGTCCTTCATCTGTGAGCTCTAGACCCTTTCTTCTGGTGGTTTCAGTTGGTCGCTGCAAATTTAAGTTGTCTGCACTGACTGTCAGTTGGCTTCTTCTACAAGCTACTTTGGGTGGCTTTGCTGAGGATTTTGAGACTCAACAACTTGCTGATCGGGTCTTTTTGTTTCATGTCTCCTCCAAAGAACTGGGTTTTCATATTGTTGGTCTGCGATCTTTCTCCTGTCAGCAATACAAAATTTTCTTCCACTTAATGGATGACCTAATTGGAGATATGAATTATCATTGTTTGAACTTGAAGAAAAAAATCAGTGGGCTGTGGTTCATTCCAGACGTGCCAAACAGTCTTATTCTTATGTGGATGCGGTCAAATCACATCATTCTGGTGTTCTCACAGGAGCCAACCGTGTCAAAATTGGAGGATCTTTTCAATTGTCTTCAGTGAATAAAGCTCCTTATAAAAGGCCAGTCTTTGATTGTCTCCATTTTCCTCGAATCTCTGTGTTTAACAGAATGCATTTTCGCGGAATCATCAAGCGAAGAACACGGATTCAACGGTTAATACGCAATCTCCGGCTACTGGTTTAGATTTGAATTTGAAACCTTCAGATGGAGACAGCCCATTTTCCTAAAAAGGCCCATCAACAGCATTTTAGGCCCGATTCCAGTCTTCTTATCTGTGGCAAATGTCAAAAATATGGTCATCATAAAATTTTCGATCGGGCTAATGTCAAATGTTGAAGATGTCATAAGGAGGGCCACATTTTGACACAGTGCACGGTCACAAAGGTTAATGCTGGTTTTACACTAAAATTTTTGGTAACAGACAATTTTGGCAAAAGGTTCCATTCCAAAGGTTATCAGAATTTGTTTCGTGCTTCAAGTTCTGCTACGGTGGATTTTGGGCCGGTACAGTACCATTCTTTTTGGGGGAAATTCCTATTGAAAAACGTGTTTATCGGGAACCTTCCTCGAGTACACCGAATATTGGCGGTTCGTCTCCCTCGCCGCAAGTGCTACAGCCCGACTCTTCACTGGAGCAATTATTACCTTCGAGTGCTCTTGCTCTCCCACTGCCCAAAACTTCTGTTGACATGGCTTTTGAGCGAGCGGATCCCCAGCCTTTTCTCCCTGCTGGTTTTCAGCGTGTTGCTGTTCAAGGACGTGAACCGGCGGTTCGAGTTGTGTTCGGGCGCTCTCAGTCACGGAATGAGGACCTTGCGATCATGACAATACAACACATGCCAGATAACCAAGTGCAGTTTGTGGTAATCAGAGAAGTTCTTCATGATTTCTGGACTATTCATAGGCAGGCGCCAGTGCAGAACATTCAACCATGTCACCTAGGACAAGCTTATGTTTGTTTTGCTTTTGGTACAAGATAGGGACCGCTTGGCGCACACTAGTCTGCACTTTTAGGGTGGCCTTGAGTTCCGCATAGTCAAGCACAATCATGGTAGGAATTGGAGAGCCCTAAATTTTAATCGAGAATGCTGGCTTATGCTTTTGGGATTTCCTTTGGACTACTGGACTCATGCTCATGTGGAAAGTGCTATTGCCTCTTTTGGTCGGATTATCTCATGGGAACAAGATTTTACACATCTAGCCCGCCTTTTGCTTAGAGTCTGAGTAATCGACCTAGAGTCTGTTCCAGAGTATATTGTTATCACTGAGAGTGTGGGTTTTCAGGGACAATCTTGGACAGTGCAATGTGAAATCATATAGCAAGATCTTTTGGGTGGTTTACCAGCGGATGAAGACCCCTTTCCCCCCAGCTGGAGGGGGTTTGGACCCCCCCCCCCCCCCATATGGTTTCTTTGGCTTTGGACAGAATGGCCCAGCACCCTTTCAGGCTGACAATTTGGATGATGCTGATGATGATGCACAGCATGATGAGAATCAAAATGAGGGATGGGGTGAATGGATACAGCTGGGTGATCATGTTCATGATGCCCCCAATGATTTCATGGAGGAAGATGATGCTGTCCTGGCCCTGCCAGCTGCTGCTAACCAGCCTCAAGTCAGCATTCAAGTTTCTGGCATTTCCTCAAAGGAATCTAACAATATTTCTTTGGAGAGGTAGAAAGGAAGGGAAAGGGGGACACGACCTTGTTGTGTGGGGCAAAGTAACCCGTCCCCGGGAGTTGGGAGGTTTGGGAATTGCAGATTTGAAGTACCTCGGATGGGCCTTAAGAGTAAGATGGCTTTGGCTGCAAAAGACTGAACCGAACCTTCCTTGGAACAGCCTACCAATATAGGTACAAAGTCAAGTTCATGCGCTATTTGCATTGGCCATGACAACGAGTGTAGGTGATGGCAATTTAACATTCTTCTGGGAAGACTAGTGGCTTCATAGGCAGTGTATCATTGACATTGCCCCTTGGTTTTTGTTGGTAGTGCCAAAGAGATTGATTAAGAAGCGGACAGTGGCAAAGGCACTGTCAGGTCATCAATGGATTTCAGATGTTCAGGGGGCATCATCGGTTGGGGAACTCACTGATTTCATCAACCTCTGGGATTATCTTGAAGGTTTCACCTTGCAACCGGGTGTTGAATACGTACACTCTTGGCGTCTCTCTTCAACAGGACAATATTCCTCTAAGTCAGCTTATGATGCTCTCTTTCGAGGATCTATCTTATTTAGGCCATGGGAAAGAATTTAGAAGTCTTGGGCCCCATAGAAGTGCAAATTCTTTCTTTAGTTAGTGGCACATAATAGGAGTTGGACAGCGGACCGTCTAGCTAGACGTGGCCTCACCCATCCTGAGTTTTGCCCCTTTTGTGACCAAGACGAGGAAAACTTGAATCATCTCCTGGTGGGCTGTAGCTTCTCTAGGCATTTTTGGTTTGCCATTCTAAGCCAGGTGGGGTTACAAGCTCTTACTCCTCAACCAAGCGACTTCGAGTTCGATGATTGGTTGGAGAAGTCTAAGCAAGTAGCGGAGGATCATCAGAAACAAGGACTTAACAGTTTGATTGTGTTGGGGGCTTGGATGATTTGGACTCACAGGAATGCATGTGTGTTTGATGGTGTTTCACCAAATCTGACAAGTTTGCTTCATGCTACAAAAGATGAACGACGGCTGTGGGAGATTGCAGGAGCACGAAAGCTCTCCTCTCTCTCGATAGTGACTTCCCTAGAGTAGTTCTGTGAGGTTCAGTTTCGAAAGCTTGAGCAGCTTTCTGGTCATCGTGTTGGTCGTCGTGGTTTTGGTCGTCATGGTTGTGTTTGTTTTTGTCTGACTCTTGTATGGGGCTCCGCCCCTTTTTCTCCTTCTTAATACAAAGATACGCAGCTCTCTTGCGTATCCGAGAAAAAAAAGAGTCTAACAATATGATTATGCAACTACCAGATCTCAATGAGCCAGCACCACTGCAAGTTGTTCCACCTCAGCAGAACAATGTTGCTCCTGTGAATGATGGAGGAGATGGCATTCCTATGCAGCATCCAAATATGCCAATAGAGGACATAAATTTAAATGTGTGTATGGTGCAGATTCGGATTGAGCTTGCTTATGATCCTGTCTTTGAATTATATACCTATCAGAATGCTTTGCAGCCATGGAATCATAAACAGAATGCTAATGGAGTTTGGCTCTGGGCCAAGCACCTCTCTCCTATGGACCAGGATGGTAATATGAGTATCCCTACTGAGTGGGATGATTTTTTTACTTTGCTTTTGACATCACCAGCACACTTTCAGTGGGCCAAAAAATTCTGGTCATCCATGGCATGGGACATGATATCTGACTGCACCCCTTTTGGCTCCATCCTTTTTCATTTACCTAATTCCTGCCCTGAGATAGTTCCCTTGCATTGGTCTGGCTCCTCTTTCTTTTGAGTCTGTGGTCATAGTTGAAGAGCTTGAAGAGATCAATGATGGTCCCTCAGACCCTGATGTGCATGACCATAAAGGGAAAAAAGTGCTTCAAGAGCCTACAGTGGAGTCTGAAGTGAGACGCAGTTTAAGGTGCAGGGAAAAGAACAATGGCTTTCGAGCCAACACATGTGTGCAAAGAAACTGTCTGGGTTATACTGCTAAACCTCCAAATCTTTCTGAAAGAGTAATCAAAAGTTTAGGGGCTTCATTCTGTAAGGTTGCACTTGAAGCCCTGTCAGCCGAGGCTCTATCCAAAAAGAGAAATTCCAAGCAGCCTATCTCTAAGAGAAGCTCAGGCAGCTCAAAGAGTTCAGATAGCTCAACAAATGATAAAGATGGAAAGAAAAAGACTAAGAAGAAGTGAGATAAGTGATGGCTTGGCTTTTTGGCAAATGTTTATGCAGTTGCTTTTTCTTTTAGTTGATGCCATTTTGGAATTGGTGCTAGTTGTCACTTTGCTTCTTATTTTGTTGCTTTGGAACCTCTGGAATATGGATATTTCTAAGTACTTGTGCTGTACTGTGAACTCTATAGCCTTTTGGGCTACTTCACTGTTTAAGACTCCTCTCTTTACTGTTTGTTATGATGGTTTTCAGTTTGCTGCTATGAGTTTGCTTATCTTGTGCATAATGCTTATGCGCAATTCAATCGCAATTTACATTAGTTTCCTATGGCTACACATCACAACAGCAACACCATGAGAAAATGGAATATATTATATTGGAATGGTAGGGGGCTTAATGCTGATAAAAAAATGGAATGCCATTCGTAATAAGGTTACTGAGGCTGCCTGTGATATTTTTTGCATTCAAGAAACGAAGCGTGAATTGTTTGATTTAGCTTATATTCACAAGTTCTGTAACTCGCAATTTGATACCTTCGAATTCGTGCCTTCAGTTGGTGCTGTCGGCCGTATTTTAGTGGTTTGGAAAAGTAGCAAGTTCTTTGGTATGCTCACTGCAAATAATGAATTCTCTCTCACTATTGAATTCACATCCTCGTTCTCAGCTGTGAAATTGATGCTGATGACAATTTATGGGCCTTGTGTCCCTCAACGAAAATTGGAGTTTATTGATTGGTTTCATAATCTTGATATGGATGATGACCTGGACTGGTTTGTACTTGGTGATTTTAATTTAATCAGAAGACCCTCAAAAAATCGAAATAAGCCAGGTGATAATCACAATGAGATGCTTCTCTTTAATGCTGCCATTAGTAATCTCAGCCTGATAAAGTTGCCACTTCATGGGAAACAATATACTTGGTCCAATAAACAAGAGCATCCCCTACTTGAGAGACTGGACTGGTTCTTTATCTCTAATTCTTGGTCTGTTAACTTTCCGGGAACATCTGAAAGAGTTTTAAGTAAAGAAACTTCTGATCATAATCCCTGTTTCAATAGATATCTCAGCTACGAAGCTCTTCAGATTTCTAAATTATTGGTTAGAACGGGAGGATTTTATGCAAGTGATGCAGCATGGTTGGAATTTAAGGCTAAGAATCTATGGGCCAAATTAAGAACTTGAGATGAGTACTGAAGTTCTGGCAGAAGCAACTTTCTAATCTGACTGCAACCATCAAAAACACAAAGGAAATTATTTTGTTTTTGGATCAGATGGAGGAATTCAGAGACCTTTCTTTACTTGAATGGAATTTACGAGATATTCTCCAACATCACCTGCAAAGTCTCTTTAAGCAACAAAACATTTATTAGAAGCAATGAGGAACAGTAAAATGGGTTACTCTTGGTCACGAAATACAAAATTCTTTCATGAATATGCTACCATCAAATACAGAAGAAATTTTATCTCCTCTCTGCTATCTGCAGGTGGAACTCAGGCCATTTCACATGAAGGAAGGGCTCAGATTCTCTGGGAATCATTTAAGGATAGACTGGGAAAATCAGAATTAACTATAATGCATTTTGAGTTGAATTCCTTATTACAATCTATTCCTGGCTTAGACACTTTAGAAAGTCCCTTCACAACTAATTCCATAGTAACCAACTTACCATCAGATAAATCTCCTGGTCCTGATGGCTTCAATACTAATTTTCTCAAAAAGTGTTGGCCTTTGATTTGTACAGACTTTTAAGATCTATGCAATGCATTTTATGAAAGGATTATCTGCATGAAAAGCATCAATGGGTCCTTTATTACTCTCATTCCTAAGAAGGACAATCCTACTTTGGTGTCAGATTACAGACCCATTTCACTTCTGAACTCTCGTGTCAAGCTTATCACCAAAATATTGGCCAACCGTCTTCAGGATCAAATTCTGAATCTGGTCCATCAAAATCAATATGGATTTATCAAGTCAAGAACCATACAAGATTGCCTTGCTTGGAGTTTTGAATACATCCATGCCTGTCATCAAACAAAGAGGGAGATTATTATCTTAAAACTGGATTTTGAGAAAGCTTTTGATAAACTTGAACATCAAGTGATTATAGAAGTAATGAAAGCTATAGGATTTGGACCAAAATGGATTTCTTGGATCACTAATATCATGAGCTCAGAGACATCTTCAGTTCTACTAAATGGAGTCCCAGGAAAAGTGTTTCACTGCAAAAGAGGAGTGAGACAAGGAGATCCACTATCTCCTCTTCTGCTTACTTTAGCTGCTGATCTTCTCTAATCCATTACTAATAAGGCCACAGAAATGGGCTTGCTGCAACTCCCTATAGAGTCTCTCACAGTGTGGATTTTCCTATTGTGCAATATGCGGATGACATCCTCTTGATCATGAAGGCTTGTCCTAGAGAACACCTTACTCTTAATGCTCTCTTGAACACTTTGGCTGATTCAACTGGTCTGAGAGTTAACTATGCTAAATCTTTGATAGTTCCAATCAATGTTTGTCCGAAAAGAGTAGATCTCCTAGCTTACACTTTTAACTGTCAGTTCGGATGATAGCTTCATGACCATTGAAGCCCCTCAAAGGTATGAATGGTTTTGGTGATTGTATGAGAACCATGAACTAACTCATTGGATGTAGGTTCATCAACAATATCTTTTGTCTCTACAAGCTGGTTAGTTTAAGGATGCTCAGTTTTCCGGTGTGCTTTCAAAGAAGGAGCTTGTTAAAGGCTAAAGATGATCTAGATCCGTGTGTGTATGGTTTAGTTTTAGGCCTTGTGTCAATAGAAGAAATTGATACTATTAAGAGAGGTCAGGTCACTCGTCTTGGTTTTACAAAAATTAGAGAGTATGGATGCTCTAGGTTCTCTAAGGCACTTGAGTGATCAGTGGAAGCTTGAAGATATCAAGAGTTGCAGCAGAAAGCAAGAAGATCTTGAAGAAGTCCAGCTTTAGTAGCAGTAGAATCACCGAACAGTTTGGTGAGTGCTTTGTTCAAGAGTCCAGAGAGGCAGTTTTTTGGTAACAGCTCAGGTGGAGTCACCAGACAATCTGACGGGAGTCACCGGTGTAAGACCCCTCTTTCAGAAAGGAGCGTCTATGTGCCACCTGTACCATTCCCTGGATCCGTAGCTGGTACGCACATTCAGAACAAAGCGGTATTTATTACCCGTACTTTATTACAACACACTACACGACCTATGAGGTTCGGCAAACAAGACTAGAGTACAAGCATGAGTCGGCACAGCGACTCTGGGCAAACCACACCTAGTCTATACACATACCACAGGCAACTTGACGGCGGACGAGACTTCTACTCTTCGTAGTCAGCATCTTCTTCGTCATCCTCGTCTTCTGAGCAAAAGTAGCAACAATGAAAGGAGTGAGTACAATGGTACTCAGCAAGTCTCAACAAGAAGTAGGTAAGAGGTTTCGCCGTAGCGAAGCAAGGAAAGCTTGGGGTAAAGTTTTGCGGAAAGCATGTTTTCATGCTGGCTCCCTACTAGAAGAGAATTTAAAGTAGAGAGAAGAGCATTTGCTATATTTTAGTAGAGTGGACCTGGGAAAGGTTTTTACTCCTCTCCGCAGTTCTCAAGTTTTATATTGGGCGTAAGCACTCTCGTGCCGGCCCTAGGCACACAACCATGCAATTCTAAATCACGGGTTGCTACACCCACTCACGCATCAAGGCAATGAATAAGGTCTAATCGTAGGGCGCCCGAACAGTAGCATGTCAATACCGTGACAACGGCCTATCCGAAAGGATTTTTAACTCTGCAGAGGTTGTACACTGTACCCACAGGTTATGCTATTCCTGATCATTAGAGCTACATAACGCCTATCCACATCTACGCAGTTTTCCACAGATTCCACTCAAGGTGCAAACAGGGGCCATCCCTCGGGGTTTTCCAGTCCGTCGATGACGCGTCGGTACATTCCCGGAGCCGGGTCGTGAATATCCACCGCATTCACGCCTTTTCCTGGTCCCCTTCGATCCCGAGTATTACCAAACCAGAGGCTATATCCGTGGGCTTGTGCTCCCATGACGCGGGCAATTACCGTCGAAGGCCAGGCAGCGAGTCATCTCACGCCCTTCTCCTGTTCCCTTGTGTCTTCACTACCGACCCCCCAGTGGTTCGATGTGGAAAAAATACGTAGAGAGAATAAGTCCTGCCCAAAAAGTACAGGTTCTGTGGTTGCAAGGAAATTACTAAGTCGAGGGCTAACGAACCGGTCCTTATATGGCAGGGGTGGCGGTCTCGTCCACGGCAGGTGGACCACAGCGAAGCCTATACACTTATCACCATCACCTCAGGTGAGCCCCACCCCACGGCCAGAACCGTCCCTTCTTCACCTAGCACCAATTGTTCTAATCCCATCCCTTTTGTTTATACTCACACCACCAAACTCTTTATAACTCATTTTGTAAATTAATGGTAGGTGGTGTGGCGGTGTAGAGCACCGCAGATGTAGTCCTAAGCAGTTATAGTAACAAGGTAGTATCCGTTCCGTAAAACTAACCAGGAACAGAAATTCCTACAGTTATCAAGGACACGTCGGTAATGGTTTTCAATGGAAATATCTATATTTATACAGCAAGTTACTGACATAAATATAAATACCTGAGATCGAATAGGTATTAAACTACACAATGTTTAACACATTCTAAAGTAGGCTAGCATCGCTGTCTATCGGTGCGGTAAATAAAACATGGGTTCAATGGGCTTAAGATGGGTTAGGACTTGCCTTCAGTTGCTTCTTCGAAGTCCGCTTCAGGCTCGGGTTCTTCAGGCTCTTCGGGCTCTTGGGCGGCTTCAACTTCTTCTTCTGCTACAAGCAATAGTTACAAAAAGACTACCAAAGAACAACTAAGAAACTAGAAAAAGAAACAAACACCAAACAAGTTATGGAGTTTGAATTGGCTAGGATGGTAGGGCTTATGATGTGGGTTCCAATGGTATATTGGTTGTGATGATCGGAGTTAAGATGTGGCGGTAAAGTTAGCGGCAATGTGCTATGACGGACTGCAGAAAAATCTGTCTGGACACGGGGTTCGGCCTGTGTCCATGCCCTCTGGGCACTCAGGTGCCCGAAATCGGGGATTTTCCTGTGGACCCGTAGGTTATGGTGAAAGTTCGGGGTTCCCTTGGACACGTGAAAGTTCGGGGTTTCCGTGGACACGTGAAAGTTCGGGGTTCACGGGAAAGTTCGGGGTTCACGGGAAAGTTCGGGGTTCACGGAAAGTTCGGGGTTCACGGAAAGTTCGGGGTTCACGGAAAAGTTCGGTGTTCACGGAATGTTCGGGGTTCACGGGAAAGTCCGGGGTTCACAGAAAAGTTCGGGGTTCACGGAAAAGTTCGGGGTTCACGGGAAATTTCGGGGTTCACAGGAAAGTTCGGAGATCACGGAAAGTTCGGGGTTCACGGAAAAGTTCAGGGTTCACAGAAAGTTCGGGGATCACGGGAAAGTTCGGGGTTCACAGAAAGTTCGGGGATCATAGAAAAGTTCGAGGTTCACGGGAAAGTTCGGGGTTCATGGAAAGTTCGGGGTTTCCCGTGGTCTAGGCTATGCCCGTGCCCGAAGTGATGGACAGGGGGAAAGGACTGTGTCCTCATCTCCTGGACATGGGGCAAGGACCGTGTCCAATGAGTTCGAGGACGAGCACGCTCAAACCAAGGTTTTCACTAACCGTGTAACTCTGGGACGTGTATAGCGTGATCTAGGGTCCATTGGTCAGGGACCTGGACTGTGGGCATGATCCAGCCGATGTGGAACAGGCAGAACATGCATGGGGCATGCTGGCAGCGCTCCCAACGTGCACCGGGCACGCACCGAACTTGCCGACGCGTTCCCAGAGACTCCGCTGTGATTCCCATACCGAGAACTCGTGTTCTGGACTCGCTGTGACCTAACCTAACTGGTGACGGGGTTGTGGGTTGCTAACAGTGGCTGTCAGAACCGGAACGTGACGTGTCAGAGCGCGCTCCGAACACGCTCTGGTCGCACTCCGGCACCTCTGGGTGCGCTCTAGCGTGGCGGTGCGCGCGGCGCGTTCTCGGTGACACAGTACGGGGAATGGCACACAACTTCACCCACAGCTTCCTTGGGACTGTGAACACGTGGTGACGCGCACGGTTTTGCCAGAGATCGTGGTACGACGGCCGGCGACGTGGGAGCTGCGGCGCGCGGCGGGAGGGTCCAGGGTGCGGCTAGCCAGTGCAGCGCTTTCCTCTTTAGCTTGCTCGGGCAGCTACCTAAGTGGCTAATGTTGCTACATACGCAAGGAATTGGAAAGCCATTGCCGAGATTGGGAGTTCACCGGTGATGGCGTATGGTGGTCGGAGTTTGGGGAGGCGACGAAATTAGCGGCGGTAGAGAGGAAATCCGACGGGGAAGAGGGGCTCTGACTCTCACAGAGGTGGGGCGGAGCGTGGAAGACGTGCAGGCGCGGAGTGGGAATGATTTTCGAATCGGTGGGGAGCGAGCTCAGCGCGGCAGTGAGCGGGGCAGTCGGGCGGTAATCCTTGGATGCTTTCGGTAGCTGCGTGGCGTCGTCGCCTCGGTGGCAAGTGTTTGCGGCGTCCAGCGCGACGTCCTGGCGAGCTGAACGGGTCGGCAAGTCGGTGCCCGGCATTCAACGCGTCACGACAGAGGTCGCCGCTCTCCGGGTCACCAATGACTCCGTTCCCCTTCACGTGGCGCTGCGGGTCAGAGTGGACGGCGGTGTACAGCTCCGCCACCGCCCTCGTTTAGTGTGAGCCCACCAGCACGGCCAGCTGGGGCTGGCCTGCCTCGCCCTGTCGCTCGGCGTGTGGCGCAGCCGGAGGAAGAGGACAGGGAACGGCGCGGGCTGGGCCAGAGGAAAGAAGGAAGGAGGGAAAATGGGCTGGCTGGAGTGGATTTCGGCCCACTAAATCAAATTTTCCCTCCTCAATTTCTATTATACTTTCCTAGTTTTATTTTTATATTTCATGGCTTGGGATTTTTGGGGATATCCAAACTCCAATTAAAAACCCGAGGCGAAAAAAAGAAAATCAAACACTAGACAAACTCCAAGTTTTAAGTTTTTGAAATTTTGAATTTTATTAAGCTATTTCTAGCTTTAGTTCCTTTAAAAAGGAGCATTTAAAGGGAAAAAATTTGGCCTAACTATAATTGTCAAGGATAGAATTTTTTTTTAAAAACTCTTCTAATCAGAGACTTGGGATGTGACAACCGGACAGTCCGGTAGTGCAAAGACCAGATAGTTCGGTGAGCCAGAAGCTGAAGTACAGAAGAGGTGTCTCTGGAAGTCCAAAAGAGAAGGTCACCGGACAGTCCAGTGAAGGTATGCACCGGACAGTCCGGTGTCACGTGGAATAGATTTCAGAGGGGATGTTTTCTGCCAGTCGAAGACCAAAAGTCACAGTCCGATGGTCCTAGTCACCGAACAGTCTGATGACTGCAAAAAGCAGTCAGCTTTTTGGTAACGGCTCTCAACAGCTGTTTCTAGGTTTGGGACGTATTTAAACCGTTGAGGGAGCTATTGTGGAGGTTACCTACGGCCAAAAAAGTTGGAGAACACTTGTGGATGCCAAAGGTCACCAAGTTGAAGCACAAAGGAGCATCTAGTGAGATCTTGAGTGCTAGTGAAGAATAGCAAAGAGCATCCATACATTCCTAGAGCTTGTGAGGCTGACAGGAGTGTCTTCGGCTTGTTACTCTTGGTCTATGGCGGCCTAGACCAGTTAGCTGTCGTTATCCGAGCTTTCGAAGCTTTGTGGAAGACAACATCAAGTTTGTGAGCGATTTCGGGTCCTTCGCTCGAAAGGGACACCACGAGTGAGCGTTTGAGCCTTAGAGGGTTGCTCTAGCGCTTGGGCATTGTTTGCTACAGCCGGAGCGTAGGTGACTTCTCTCCGGCAGTGAAGCGTACCCTTGTGAGCATCGTTCCGGGAACGACGGAAGAATCCAAGACTCCAACGGCAGTGGTTCAACAAGAATTAGGGGAAGGCGCCATCCTTCCGAAACCACCTCGGAAAAAATCGCTGAGCATCTCTTTCACCCTTCTCTTTACTTATTGTATTTACCTTATTGCGAGTAGTGTGTGAGGTTGCTTGGTTGTATCTCTTGGTGGCTCTCGTGCCGACTTGCTTGCTAGCTTGATAGGTTGTTTCTTCTAGCTTATGTTGCTCTTACTTAGTCCTCTCTTACTAGGAGTTGATTGCTAGCTTGCTAAATTTAGGAAGAGTGAAAAAGATCTAGTAGCGTTAGTGCCTGATTCAACCCCCTCCCCCTTTCTCGGTCACTTGATTCTTTCATCGGGTCCCTGCCTTTCACTTATTTAGTTTACCTATGCACCTGCATAAGCCAAGCATCTGAGACTGTTTTCCTCTGGTACAATGTATTGAACGAAGACTAGTGAGCTGTTCTGTTTTCTTATCACAAGGAGGGAAATTGCAAATAGTCAACTCAGTTTTATCAGCTTTGCCTACATTCTATATGTGCACACTCAAATTATATGCTGGTGTGATAGAACAATGTGATAAATATCGAAAGCATTTTCTATGGAGAGGGTTTGACCTACTCTCCAAAAAGCCACCTCAGGCTGCCTAGCAAATGGCTATGCGAGACCAAAACGAGAAGGTGGACTTAGAGTTATTAATCTTAGAACATAAAATGAAGCTTTGCTAATGAAAAATCTCCACAAATTCTTCATGAGGGCAAATATCCCTTGGGTTCAGTTCATTTGGGAGCAGTATTATACCAATGGCCTGTTGCCCAGTACTGTTAAAAAAGGGTCATTTTGGTGGAAAGATATCCTTATGCTCTTAGATCAATATAAAGGAATGGCGCATGCATGCAACTGCGAGGGATGGTGTTACTATAAAGTTCTGGCATGATCTATTGAACAACCACATCAGGTGTTTGGAGTATCCGTTCTCCTCTAAAAATGGAGAAATCTCAGTCTCCAGATTAGGAAACATGCCAAATCTTTTGGATCATTTTCACTTGCCCCTATCACAGGAAGCTTTTGTCCAACTTCAGAGGATTCAACTTGAATCTCTGGATTGGGAATCATCACAGGATTTTGATTCTTGGAGTTACATCTGGGGCTCATCCAAATTCTCTTCAGTCCAAGCGTACAAACATCTTATTGGTCACCTGCCCCTGCACCCTATTTACAACTGGCTTTTGAAATCTTCATGTCAACTTAAGCACAAGGTTTTCTTC
The DNA here is from genome assembly GCA_001602275.1 of Zoysia japonica. Taxonomy (NCBI): domain Eukaryota; kingdom Viridiplantae; phylum Streptophyta; class Magnoliopsida; order Poales; family Poaceae; genus Zoysia; species Zoysia japonica. The sequence continues at coordinate 25,858 of BCLF01000142.1, forward strand.
TGGCTGATTCTTAAAGACAGTTAATACGAGAAATATGCTCCGCAGGCGAAACATGGACTTTGAGTCTTATGTCTGTGAGTTATGCATCTTACAAATTGAAGAAACATTAGAGCATCTCTTCCTTTTTTTTGTAACTTTGCAAGGCTTTGTTGGGCAAGTATTGGTGTCACAGTGGGGGATCCAGGTGACATCTATCAGACCTTTCTTTGTATCAAGAACCAGTTAGCAGTACCCTTCTTCATGGAGATAATTGTGCTTATGGTGTGGAGCATATGGAAGACACGAAATGATTGGATTTTTAACTCTGAAGATCTAAGGGTTGGGAAGTGTAAGTTTAAGTTCCGCGAGGAATTCAATCTTTTACTTTTAAGGGCTAAGAAGAATTCTTCCCTCAAAGTCAAGACTGGCTCGATTCTATTTTGTAGTTTTTCCTTTTTTTTTCTTTTAGCTTTGTACCTTTTCCTTTCAGATCTTTTTTTTCTTGTTTTGAGACTGTTTTCTTGTATTTGAACCTGTTTGTTACTTTAATATATTGCAGTAGGGCCTCGCCCTCCTGTTTCTCTTAAAAAAAAAAAAAAGATATCGGCAAGAAAGACTATAACGCTTTGTTTTCTTACATGAAAGGAGTATATTGTAGCTTGTATTATTGGTTAAAAAAAGCAGTTGTATTGTACTATAACGCTTTATTTTCTTACATGAAAGTAGTAAACAATGCGTCAATTTTGCTGTTATTATCTTTATTAATACTAAAATTAGGACCTAATTTTGTGTTTCGCATGTGGGCCTCAAAATGTAGGTACGGCCCTGAACTGTCATCGTGATCAGTCAATCAAATCAATGAAGACGACTAATTCATCCAGCGACAAATCAATCTCTCTCTCTCTCTCTCTCTCTCTCTCTCTGTGGATGATCGATTAGTTTTGGTTGGGTAAGCAATTCTCGATCTCCGTTACTTTATCATCCAACACATGGTTAACAAAACCGTTCTAAACCAGACCGGTTCATGTGAAATTAATCCAGCACAGTTTGGATGGTTGAATGTTTTATAGAAAAAATATAATTTTTAAAAAAATTGAAAAAGCAAAAAAAATTGAAAATCAATCGATAATATAGTGAAACGATATGTTTACTGTAGCATTTTGTCAAATTTTGGTAATTTTTTATTTTTTAATTTGTACTGACTTTCAAGCGATTTTGCTATTTTTCATGGTTTTCGATGAAACTGATGACATCCTTATCCCAGCTCCATCGATAGCTTAAACCTTGATCCTATCTCAATTTTTCTTTAGTCAGCAAGTATCGTTGGTAAACTCAGAAGCACTGACTCGATTCACAAATTGTTTATTCCCAAGCGGAGTAGTTGGTTATCACCTGTCTCCTGGCTTGTAATTATATACAGAAGCTATGAACTTGAATCTTAACCTATCCGATTAGTAGATAAACATCACCCTGGATGTTCTTTACCGAAAGAGCAGCAGCGATGGATGCTTCAGCTGTGTGCACGGTGTTGGCAGCTACGGCGGCCATCCTCTGTGCCGTCGTCCTGTCTGTCCCAGTGCTTCGCCGCCTTTTTGTTCCCGGTTCCGGCGCCAACAAGAGGAAGGAGGTGCCCCTGCCTCCCGGCTCCTTCGGTCTGCCCATCGTCGGTCAGACGCTCAGCTACCTCCGCGCACTCCGCAACAACACCGGCGACGACTGGCTCCGGCGCTGGGTTGCTAAGTACGGCCGTGTCTCGAGGCTGTCCTTCTTCGGCTGCCCAACAGCCATCCTCATCGGCGCGCCCGGCAATAAGTTCATCTTCTCCAGCGCTGCAGTGACCCCAAAGAACACTTCTTCTCTGTCGCGTATGGTCGGCTGGCGAACGATCCGAGACGTGGTCGGCGACGAGCACCGCCGTGTCAGGGCCATGATGGTGCAGTTCCTCCGGCCGGACGCATGTAGGAGGTACGTCGCCGGCATGGACGCGGAGGTCCGGCGCCACCTCGACGTCGAGTGGCGCGGCCGGGCCCAGGTGGCCGTGATGCCTTCCATGAAGGACCTGACCTTCGACGTCATGTGCACCGTTCTCTTCCGTCTGAGGAGGGACCGTGACGGCGACGCCATTCGACGGGAGCTGTCGACAGAGTTCCAGCAGCTTGTGAGGGGCATCTCAGTGGTGCCACTGAACCTGCCAATGACCACCTTCAGTAGATGTCTGGCCGCGAGCCAGCGCGGGCGGCTCGCCGTAGCAAGGGTCATCGAGGAGAGGCGGGCCAAGCTACAGGGAGGTCAAAGCTCGCCGGCCGACGACGTGATCAGCCACATGATCGCTGAGGGCCTCCCCGATGAGGAGATCATCGACAACGTCATGTTTCTCATGATCGCGGCACATGACACCACCGCCGCCCTCCTGACCTTCCTCATCCGTCATCTCGAAGCCAACAACGAAGCTTACGACAAAGTTCTCCACGGTAATCTCACATTTCTGCCATCTATCCTTGTAATAAGCTACTAAGAGTCATTAATCCTCATGACTAGAGCAAGAAGAGATTGCGCGTTGCAAGGCGCCCGACGAGGCCCTAACATGGGAGGACCTCAGCAGGATGCGCTACACCTGGGCAGCAGCGCAGGAGACGCTGCGGCTAGTCCCGCCGGTACCCAGCATCTTGAAGCAGACGACCGACGACGTCGAGTTCGGCGGCTACCGCATCCGGAAAGGATGGCAGGTGATACAACCGATAATCACGACGCAGCAGGACCCGGTCATCTTCCCGGAGCCCGGCAGGTTCGACCCGTCACGGTTCGAGGACATGTCATCGATTCCGCCGTTCTGCTTCATCCCTTTCGGCGGCGGAGCTTGCGTCTGCCCCGGCAACGACTTCGCCCGGATGGAGACGCTGGTGGCCGTGCACTATATTGTGACGCGGTTCAGGTGGAAGCTCGCCGCCGGCTGCGACGGCAGCTACGCCAGGTTCCCGCTGCCGTACCCATCACAAGGCCTCCTCGTCGACATAGAGCCGATTCATCAACAAACAATTGCCTGATCAAAATCGAGCTCAAGGTATTGCGATCAAGTAAAACTCGTCCCAGCAGAAGCAGACTAATCATCTTCAGATAATCATGCTTACTGTCATTACATATACCTAATACGAATACTGGGATGGTGTGAAAACTGTTGTATCCGTTTTATTTTCAAAAGATGCTCGATATGGCTCCTAGCTATACGTGTATGTATTTTCTTTTCTATATGTAGTATAAAATATTTTGGGATAGTGTTCCAGATTCATATATACTATCGCTGGTTTAGTTTAATATATTTTTATCTGATAGCAACGTCTTGTTTTTTTTTTTAAGAATCGATAGCAATGTCTTGTTGGGGAGTGCCGGCAGCGTGTTTTTTATTTATGATTTGCTTTCACTCTTTTTTTAAGAAAAAATATGATAACATATTATTATGTTCAGTCAAACATATGAACAAATAAGTAAACAAGAGTCCTTTAAGGCCTCGTTTGAATGGAGGATTGTTTTTCTTGTTTTCTAGGTTTTTTTATGAAATTGAATTGATTCTTGTGAAATTTTTGTGTAATTTCTGTGAAATTTGTGCGTTTCAAAGGAACCCTAAATTCTAACTGTTCTTCTACAACAGAATTTTACAGGCATCAACTATCTACTAAGGGTCATGTCGTGGAACTGTGTGTCCTCTAAATTAAAGATAAAAATTCATGAGACCTGTTTATTTGGAATTTGGATCTCTTTTAGATTAGACCGTTCGAGTGGAGACCAATAGTCTTAGATTCACTACTACAGTACCAAGTGAATAGCAAAATCCTCGTCAGAGTAACCATGGACAATACTTTTGCTAAGTGTCCACATTGCAAAATTTAGGGTAATGTTCACCACTCTAGAGGATCCAGAGGCCCATGGAGCACAGGGTCTGTCACGTGTCGATTTCAAGCTTAATTAATTTAAACAAAGAATATACTCTCAAATTTAGCCTAACATTTTAAGGCCCAGCCTTGACTGGGCCAAGTCAAAAAATTTCGTTCCCCGTTGCCAACCCCTAGTGGGGTTGGTTGTGTGCTCGGTCGCTACAAGTCCGCGCGAGGTTAGCTCAGTTTATGGCTTAGGATGACACATTCACTACTTAGAAGAAAACTACATAGTAAAAGACTACTACATCTGGTTTTAAAATATTAACCCATTAATTTTTTATATTGATTTTCATTATTTTTCTTATTAAAAATATAATAAATAAGATATATTTTGTTATAATTCATATTATCATAAATTGTATTTACATCACAATTGATAATTTTACAAATTTGAATAAATTTTTCTGAATAAGATAAATCATCAAAATTGATGTTAGAAGTTAAAACCGGAGGGAGTACCATTCGGGGAGGACGACAAATCAATAAAAAAAACTTGACATGTGCCGGGGGAAAGACATGTTACACTTCTCAAATGAGGAAAAATTAAAAGTGTAATAATATAATTAATAAAGCAAAGAATGTACTCCTCTCATACTCATAATCCAAGTTGTTTTGAACATTATTTTGGTCAAACATTACAAATACAAATCACAAATAATTTTCAACTTGTTAAGTTTAAAAATATGAAGATCATATGATTACAGTTGACTTAAAAAAATTATAAAATATATTAAATAGAAACTCTATTCGAAATTTCCATTTACATAGAAAAATTAGTTTTAAAATTTTTTTACACTCACATTAACACAATTGCAAATGAAAATTATGTTGGTTGATTATATAGGGGTAAAATGGTTAGCTCACTACTCACATAACACCGTTAATGCCGGTTGATTACATAGGGGTAAAATGGTTAGTTCACTACTCACTTAACACCGTTAAGGCACAACCGAAATTCCCCTGTTTGCCGAGTGCCAAGGGCACTCGACAAAAGGCAAAAAACACTCGGTCTACCTTTTGACGGCAAAGAGTTGTTTGTCGAGTGTTTTTTGTCGAGCAACCTTTAGACTCTTGGCAAAAAAAGTAGATCGAACGGACAGAAAATAGTGACAGAGACTTTGCCGAGTGCCTGGATGTGACACTCGGCAAACTCTAGTTGTTTGCCGAGTGCCAGGCTTACGACACTCAGCAAACATTCTGGGTAAAAACACACAGCAAACACTGAGTATTTGCCGAGTGTTTTTACTCAGACACTCGGCAAAATCTGGGGCACTCGGCAAAATATATTTTCGAAATGCACAAAATTGTTAAAATCAGCTAAAATCACACATATATCACATCGCAGGCAGTTTATATAAACCACAAACATATAGATCACATCACAGGCAATTTATATAGACCACAAACATATAAATCACATCACAGGCAGTTTATATAAACAAGTTCCACACAAAACACAATAAACATCTATCATATTCCAATAGCTTCACACATAGTCCAATAGCTTCACACACAGATCAACTACGAGGCCACTGCGACGTATGAGGCGATTGATTCGATGCCGCCGATTGATTCTATGCAAAAGAGAAGATATTGCATATGTTAGACAAGATTTAAAGTAGAAACAAGCAACTTAAAACATTCATACTCACAGGAGTAGTTGCAGGAGGTGGAGGAAGGAATAGCTCTGATGGCAGAGGTTGACCCATCCTCTCGCTAAAACTTTGCATCCAGTGGAACATCTGCTCCATCCTCTGCCGCTCGGCCTCTTGCCTCTGCCGATCAGCCTCCATCCTCGCCGCCATCTCCTCCCTTAGCCTCCTCTCTTCTGCCAGCTCGGCTTACAATATTTCACCTCAATGTTACAATGCAAAGCAAAGGTATGTAAAAATCAAAGAACGACGAATAAAACAGAAGTAACCTGGAGTGCCTCCATCTGGGACTGTGCAGTGTCTGGTCGTGGGCGTATGGCCGGGCTTGAACTCGTGCTCCTTGCTCGAATCTAAGAGAGATTGGGAGTAGTGGCCGTGTCGAGTGTGCTGTCGCTAATCCAGTACCGCACGTGCTTCTTGCCTCCTCCTACCCTATGACAACTTCTCCATCAAGGTACTGGGTGCTCGGATCGTACTTTTGCACATGGACCTCTCTTGCCATCTCAGTGTACTCACTGGGGCGACTGTGGACGGTCGCATTGCTATACGCCGAGGGCGGATCCTTCGGGTTGTAATCGACATCGGACGTCGCCTTGCCCTTGTGGGCCAAAGCCCATGCCTTGAACTGAGAGCAAGACTAGCCACCATGTAACGAGGACTGTGAAAAAAATAGCAAGATGAGTAGAAATTATACAGAATTGAGCATTATAATAAAGAAATAAATTCGCGTACCCATCTTACCGCGTATTCGTCGAGGCTTAGGTTGCCTTGATGGTGTGGTGCACCTGACATCATCAAACGACGCTCTCAGCAAGCGTTGTGCGTCTCCTCTCACTCGGTGCCGCACCACTTATTCACCATCTCTTCTAAGCACTGGAGATGCTGGGCGCACCACCACGAAGGCACTTACACATCATTAAGTATATGACATATAAGATCAAATTAAGCGTACTAAATCTCAGAAGAAAGCAGTATTAATGTTTTATATTTACCTGCAAGTATTCTTCTCGAGTCATCGTCATGGTTCTTGCTTGTGTTTTGGTGATCTTCGTGCCAAGGTACGTAGTATGGTATGTTACAATGACCTAGACGCGCGCCTCGTAATGCATGTCCTTGACGAGCTTGACACAGGCCTTGTGAGCCACAGTAGCCGTCTTAGCCTCGTATCCGTCCTGACATCTGAAGAAATCCTGCATATAAATGCGATGTATCCAGTAATTATTTAGCAATGTCAAATGAAAACTAAATATAGTGCGAGGAAGACTTACCCACAGCTCAGCCGTCACCCGCTCCGCCTTGTTGCGAAGACCCTGCCATCCCGATCTGGTACATCGGGAAAGACAACGTAGTGGTCTCATGTGTAGGCCGGCTCATGCCCTCCGCCATACGCAACCAGGCCCGAAAAGTGTAGCCTGCACAAAAGACCAAGGATGCCATTGACATAGCATTTATGATTACCTGCAGCCACAAGCGTCCAACCCCTGCCCAAGTAATTAAGATAAATTATTAGTTTCTATTGTGATTTTCAACATATCAAATGGAAAATGAATGACAGCATCTTAAGTTACTTACCTAGCCCCAGTGGGTCGAATCAGCGGGCATCTCTCACGAGGTATCGGTCGGGTCGAGAGGGTAGAGGGACCTCGCAACCAGACACCCGATGTTCCAGAGGAAGCTGAACCCCCTGTCGCCTCCTCCTGCTCCTCCTGCTCCTCATCCTGCTCCTGCTCCTCCTGCTCCACATCCCGCAAGAGAGATTGTGTATCCGGTCACAACAGGGAGGTGATGCCGAAACTCTGTCTTGGATAGGAGTAGACCATGGAAACTAACCTCATCTACGCATCCTCGGACTGTCAAAAAACGTAGACAATTCGAAACAGATACGGCTATAGATATGCAAAGATCTGCATATTTCCAACCGTATATGTTTCGAATGGGAGATGCCTAACTAGGTTACGTGATCTATGAACATAATACAAAAAGAGTGGTCTTTTACGTCTCACCTTGCCGTCCTGCAAAGTGACAAGTCGAGGATGACGTAATTAAGTCTCTCCTACAAAAAAAGAAATGCAATAGTGTCAATGTTGAGCATCTAATACACTATCTTCCACGGCGGCTCCTCCCTTTCCACCACCACCTCGTTTGCCATGGCGAGTACCACCACCACCACCTCGCTCGCCATGGCGACCACGACCACCACCACATCGGTCGCCATGGCGACTACCACTACCACACCACCTCGCTCGCGCCATAGCGACTACCACCACCATCACGACCTCACTCGCGCCATAGCGACAACCACCACCACCACCTCGCTCGCGTCGAGTACGTGTTCAATAACCACGACACGAAGGGAAGAAAACTCATCGGGGGCAACGACGGCAGCCGGGGTGACCGGGGTGGGGTTGACGCGGGGCCGCGGCGGGGCGAGCCGGGGGGGGCCAGGCAGGAG
>BCLF01000142.1:34495-80479 GCA_001602275.1 Zoysia japonica
GGCGGCGGCAGCAGGCCGGGGCGGGGCGGGGCGCGCGGGTGTTGAGTGCGTGAGTGAGTGAGGGACTGAGTGCCGAGGTAGTATAACCGCAACGTTTGCTGAGTGTCGTGATCTAGCACTCGGCAAACAGTGAATATTCTTTTTTTTAAAAAAACTACAGTTTTTGCCGAGTGCCCTGCCCCAGGCACTCGGCAAATGTTGAATATTATTTTTTTTTTAAAAATACCGTGTTTGTCGACCATGCACTAGGCAAATGTCATTTTTCTATAATCCTAGTAAATTGATTAAAATTATCAAACGTATCCGAAAAATCACCAAAATTTCACATAAAATAATCTATGTTAGTTATTACCTATGCAAAAAGTTTTGAAGTGAAACTCAACTCGATCGTCACTTTGACTCCAACTCTTAACGAATCCTTCTCAATGTTACGATTCTTGTTTGGAGATGTTTTGATTTGTAAGCATCGTACGTGACAACTTGTACGAAACCTTCTCAATTTTTTACCACATGTTTCACGTATGATATCATGAGATCCTGACAAATCTCATGATTTTCAGACTTTGTTTGCTTTTTATAAAATTTTAAAATAATTCGGACACACGTTTGTGGTCATGTTTTGTGGACAAAGATGTTTGAAATTTTTTATTAGTTTCCGGATAAGACCTCACAATAGATTCCATATCATGAATATCAATTTTTTATTCATTTTATTGCATTATTCGAATCACTTCCAGTTCAAATTTCACTTAGCTCCAAAAATTCCATTGAATGAAATAAATTAACTAAATATAGAAAAAAAAACCGAAAAATGTACCAAATTTTAACATGGAGTAGCATATACAGTATGTGGCCTACAGAAAAAGTTGAGAGGGCAGATGAGGAAAAAATTAAATAACTTTGCTGAGTGTCACAAAAATACATTCGGCAAACATCTTATTTGTCGAGTGCAGGTGCAGGCACTCGGCAAAGTACTAACGGTCACAAACAGACGTCAGCTTGCCAAGCTTGCCGATTACCGGTCGTCTGACAATTGGCAAACATAAAGTTTGTCGAGTGTTGGCCACTGATTTGCCGAGTGTCTTCAGAGGGACACTCGGTAAATGCGTCTTTTGCCGAGTGTCCAAATGATTGCACTCGGCAAACCGCCTAGCACTCGGCAAAGAGCCGGTTTCCGGTAGCGAGGCTTAAAATGACGGAGAGGTCAAGAAAACAACAAATATAGATTTCTGTCCTCATAGGGAAGTTAAAATGAAAAATCACCAAAGAAGAAAGCAGGGAATTTTTTAGAGCAGATGAAGAAATTCTCTCAAATTTTTACATCCCTAGCTGTCCCTGGGAATGCAAAAGTTATATAAAAATACCCTGACTGTCACTGCCGATTTTTACACCCCTAGCTGCCACTGCAGATTTTTTCAATTACAATCGATTTCTGAACCTAACTGGTAGCCACGAGCTAGCCATCAGGAATGAGAGGTCCTCAAGCAGTTCGTATAATCAAATAAAAAAAGGGAAAAATCTGGTGACGCAACGGTCGCTAAAAATTCGAGCTGCACTCCTCCTTGAACCGGGCCTCGACGCTCGGATCCCCGCAGTAGTCGTAGATCACGCCGCGTCCCGGTCGAACCACGTCGATTCCGGCGGCTCGGCGCCGCACCACGCCACGCCGGGGGACGGCGCGCACGGCGTCACGCGGAGGTCGCAGTAGTAGGCGTAGAACGGCGCCTGGTCCCAGTCCGTCTTGACGCGGCCGCCCTGCGTCGCCCAGTCATCGGCGTTCCACAGGGTCCCGTGCACCCGCATGCGCTGCCACGACGGGAACGGCTTCCCGCTCGACGCCGCGCTCTTGTAGTCCCGGATCGGCACGCCGTCGATAAGGAATCTGTGTCGAGGGATCGATCATTCATTCAGCTTGACTGATGGGAACTACCGGCGATGACGAAGTCATCGAGCATTACGATGCAAAAGAATCAAGACGACGAAGAGATATGTACGAACATGATGTGCTTGGGGTTCCATTCGATGGAGTAGGTGTGGAAGTCCGCGGAGGGATCGAACCAGAGCTTGAACTGCTGCACGCGGTGGTCGACGCCGTCGACGAAGATGTTGGTGTGCAGCGTGTAGGGCTCGCCGGTGACGTTGCCGAGGAACTCCATGTCGATCTCGTCGCGGCGCTCCCACGGCACATCATCCGGTATCAGCTGCATTTTCGAACGTCAACGCGGTTTTCTCGAGTCAAAAACTTAAACCTAGAGAGCTAGCAAAACGCAGAGACCGATGGAGGAATTAATTAGCTTACGTAGAGCGTGGTGACGGTGCCGGCGGAGTTACCGGCGACGAGCTTGATGTCGACGTCGAAGCGGCCGTAGCGGTAGGCGTCCCTGGACGCGAAGCCGGAGCCTCCGGTCTCGTCGAGGCACAGCGCGAGCGTCTCGCCGCCGTCAGCGTCCCCGTCCATGTAGAAGAAGCTGTGCTCCTTGCCCCACGTCAGCTCGACGTCGTCGTACATCAACGACGAAGCCGAGGCCCGCGTACCAGCCACGGCGACCACAAGCCACGCGACGACGACATGCAGGGTCCAGCACTGCCTGCACGGAGATCGCGCTGATGGCGCCATGGCTAGCTGCCCCTAGCAAGCTTCCACTTGATCTCTCCGTAGTGTACCAACTAATTGTGAAGCCTATTGAATTAAATCTCAACTTCTGAGCTTGTTAGTTGTGCTTCCTCGTCTTGGCTTGCTAGTTGCTGTACTTGTTTACTGGTCAATCCCAGGTTTCGTATTTATAACGAACTATGGATCGAGATCAGACGGTGTCGGTGCTCCACTCTGCATCAGATGCCCTGCAGGCACAGCATGTTAGGACTTAGGACTCCACGGAATGTCAGGCTGGCTACCAGAGATTCGCATTGCATGGAAGCACGGCTAGCTTGCTTGATCCCGTTGCCTCGCCGCCATTGACTTCACCAGTCACCACCACCTTCCGGCATGCTTCTCCGAAGTAAACGTGGTACGCCGCTTAATTGGCTGATGAGCTAACATGTTCTTCTTGAAGAATTTGAATTTGTGCGGATATATCATCCACATGGAGCAAACTAGGCGGCACGTGACGATTTCACAGCCCTGCAGATTTATGATCCCAAAACAAACTCCAGATCGAGTTGACTTTTTATTTGACGCAGATCTGAGAACGTGCCCTAAAACAACACCTGACACTTGTACTTCATACTCCATAGACTGGGGTAATGTAGCTGTTGAGATTAGGGCTGTTTTTATGTGTCGGGTGAAATTCTCCGTGGTAGCCGGTGAGGTTGATGCTAAGGATGGCGCTCGGGAGTGGCTATCATGCATAAGAAAAAGGCAAATATTCATCTGCAAATTAGTACCTACTCCTTCTGATTTTAGATTGTTGACTTAATTCAGCTAGTATAAATTTGTACAAATATCAATAATTTAAACCAGAGCCATTCTTTTTGAAAAGCATCAGAGGGCCCGTTTGGAACGTACAGGGTCACGTATGAATATTAAGATTTGAAATAATTTGTTGGGATCCTTGTTTAGCTACAAAGTTATTCAAAAAACAGCTTATTTTCATAACTTATAAAAAATGTTAAAAATAAGTTTTTTTTAATTTATTTTGAGAAGCTGCTAAACTAATAAGCTATAAAATAAATTTACTGTTTGAAACAGGTTCTGGTTATTTCTATAAATAAGATAGAAATAAATTGTGTCGAACAGGGCTCAAAACAAGTTCTTCTTTTTCTTTAGTTTTCTTGTCAATTAGAATGTAGCCGAGCTCCTGATGTACCTGCACTTGCGTATGCAATCGAGCTTGTTGAAAATCCGGCTGAAAATCCGAAGCAATCGCGCTTGTTGATGCGTACGTACCCGACCTCGAGCGTGGCTGAGCATATTAGCGCGCGCCGACAGATAAGAACCGCGGACGCGACGACGTAGACAATTAGTTTGGCCGGCAGTCCGGGTAACATGCCTCGTCGGCGTCTTCGATCGATCACCCTGTTGCAATGGCATTACTTCGTTGGTCCAGTTACGTGGACGGCTTCATCACATGGAGAGCCGGGAATGTATCATCGTCTTGGGCCCAAATGCAGACCCTTTTTGAGTTTTTTCCCTCAACCGTGCCCTCAAAAAAGATCTGCTCGAGAGGATACCACTAGCTAGGGTGTGACAGACCACCCCACGAGAGAGATGATCTATCGACCACAGAATCTTATCGAATGTCACTCGACGAAGCGAAGATCAACAGTACAACTCAAACACGATAAAATATATTATAAACTGTTGATTAAGTTAATAAAACAGAGGTTTTAAAAGCACGGAAGCGCTAACCTTACTTAAACTAAGGTCTTTTAAAAACTATGCATAAGATGACATCGAGCCCATACGATGCATCTTTTAGCAGCACACAACAACAGCGCGGCAAGCAGGATGTGAGACTCCCTTTCAGAAAGGAGCGTCTATATGCCACATGTACCATTCCCTGAATCCGTAGCTGGTACGCACATTCAGAACAAAGCGGTATTTATTACTCGTACTTTATTACAACACATTACACAACCTACGAGGTTCGGCAAACAAGACTAAAGTACCAGCATGAGTCGGCACAACGACTCTAGACAAACTACACCTAATCTATACACACACCACAGGCAACTTGACGGCGGACGAGACTTCTACTCTTCGTAGTCAGCATCTTCGTCATCCTCGTCTTCTGAGCAAAAGTAGCAACAACGGAAGGAGTAAGTACAAAGGTACTCAGCAAGTCCCAACAAGAATGAGGTAAGGGGTTTCACCGTAGCGAAGCAAAGAAAGCTTGAGGGTAAAGTTTTGCGAAAAGCATGTTTTCAAGCCGGCTCCCTACTAGAAGAGAATTTAAAGTAGAGAGAAAAGCATTTACTATATTTTAGTAGAGTGGACCTGGAAAAGGTTTTCACTCCTCTCCACAGTTCCCAAGTTTTATATTGGGCGTAAGCACTCTCGTGCCGGCCCTAGGCACACAACCATACAATTCTAAAACACGGGTCGCTACACCCACTCACGCATCAAGGCAATGAATAAAGTCTAATCGTAGAGCGTCCAAACAGTAGCATGTCAATACCGTGACAACGGCCTATCCGAAGAGATTTTTAACTCTGCAGAGGTTGTACACTGTACCCACAGGTTATGCTACTCCTGATCATTAGAGTTACATAACGCCTATCCACATCTACGCAGTTTTCTACAGATTCCACTCAAGGTGCAAACAGGGGCCACCCTCGGGGTTTTCCAGGCCGTCGATGACGCGTTGGTACATTCCCGGAGCCGGGTCGTGAATATCCACCGCATTCACGCCTTTTCCTGATCCCCTTCAATCCCGAGTATTACCAAACTAGGGGCTATATCCGTGGGCTTACGCTCCCATGACGCGGGCAATTACCGTCGAAGGCCAGGCAGCGAGTCATCTCACGCCTTTCTCCTATTCTCTTGTGTCTTCACTATCGACCCCCCAGTAGTTCGATGTGGAAAGAATACGTAGGGAGAATAAGTCCTGCCCAAAAAGTACAGGTTCTGTGGTTGCATGGGAATTACTAAGTCAAGGGCTAACAAACCGGTCCTTATATGGCAGGGGTGGCGGTCTCGTCCACGGCAGGTGGACCACAGCGAAGCCTACACACTTATCACTATCACCTCAAGTGAGCCCCACCTCACAGCCAGAAACGTGCCCTCTTCACCTAGCACCAGTTGTTCTAATCCCATCTCTTTTGTTTATACTCACACCACCAAACTCTTTATAACTCGTTTTGTAAATTAATGGTAGATGGTGTGGCGGTGTAGAGCACTGCAGATGGAGTCCTAAGCAGTTCTAGTAACAAGGTAGTATCCGTTCCGTAAAACTAACTAGGAACAGAAATTCCTACAGTTATCAAGGACACGTCGATAATGGTTTTCAATGGAAATATCTATATTTATACAGCAAGTTACTGACATAAATATAAATACCTGAGATCGAATAGGTATTAAACTACACAATGTTTAACACATTCTAAAGTAGGCTAACATCGCTATCTATCGGCGCGGTAAATAAAACATGGGTTCAATGGACTTAAGATGGGTTAGGACTTGCCTTCAGTTGCTTCTTCGAAGTCCGCTTCAGGCTCGGGTTCTTCAAGCTCTTCGGGCTCTTGGGCGGCTTCAACTTCTTCTTCTTCTGCTACAAGCAATAGTTACAAAAAGACTACCAAAGAACAACCAAGAAACTAGAAAAAGAAACAAACACCAAACGAGTTATGAAGTTTGAATTGGCTAGGATGGTAGGGCTCATGATGTGGGTTCCAATGGTATATTGGTTGTGTTGATCGGAGTTAAGATGTGGCGGTAAAGTCAGCGGCAATATGCTATGATGGACTGCAGAAAAATCTATCTGGACACGGGGTTCGGCCTGTGTTCATGCCCTCTGGGCACTCAGGTGCCCGAAATCGGAGATTTTCCTGTGGACCCGTGGGTTGTGGTGAAAGTTCGGGATTTTCGTGGACACGTGAAAGTTCTGAGTTTTCATGGATACGTGAAAGTTCGGGGTTTCCGTGGACACGTGAAAGTTCGGGGTTTCTGTGGACACGTGAAAGTTCGGGGTTTCCGTGGACACGTGAAAGTTCGGGGTTTTCGTGGACACGTGAAAGTTCGGGGTTCACAGGAAAGTTCGGGGTTCACGTGGTCTGGGCTATGTCCGTGCCCGAAGTGATGGACACGGAAAACAGGACTGTGTCCCTTGCCCTTAGACATGGAACGAAGATCGTGTTCCATGGGATCAAAGTCACTCATGCCCTAACTAAAGTTCCCGCTAGACTGTGGCATGTGCGGAGCTCACTCGTGTGGTTCACGGCCCACTAGTCAGAGACTTGGACCTCGGATATTATTTACTCGAGTTGCGGTGTCAGAACGTGCTCTGGAAGTCATGGACGCGCTCTGGACGCGTCCTCGGTGAACTCCGGTTTCCTTCGCACGTTCCTAGCTACACTGCAGGGAACTAGACGCCAAGAGGTAGCGTTCTGCTCTCCTAAGAATGTGTACGACATGGTGCAAGTGACGCGGCGGGTTTGGTGGTTGCCAGATGGCCAAAACGCGGCAACCAGGGCGCGCTCCAGACGCATTCTGGACGCGCTCCGGCGTTCCTGGGCGCATTCCGGCACAGCCGAGCGCACAGCGCGTTCCCGGCGCTGCAGAGCAAGAGGCTGCGCAGCACTAGTCCAAGAAGCTTCTCCGCAACTTCACGACGATTGTGACGCGTATGACCTCGTCGGAACACCACGGCACGGCGGCCGGCGACGTGGTGGCACGGCGCGCGGTGGAGGCTCACGTGGACCAGCCAAACGGCGCTACGATTACCTTTCTCTCTTGCCCGGTTAGCTTCCTAGGGGGCTAGTAAAGCTACCAGCGTGAGGAATTGAAAGACGGCGGCCGGGAAGGTGGTGCTCACCGGAGAGGGGTGGCGGCGGCCGAATTCGGAGAAGGCGGCGAAATTGGTGGCGGAGAAGATGTTTTTCTGGCGAGGAGAGAGCTGTAAGGGTGCGCTGGGGTGCGGTGGAGCGAAGGAGATGCGCGGGCGCGGAGGGGAAGGCCTTTTCATGGCCGGCGGGAGGTGCTGGCGTGGCCACGTATGAAACTCGGTCGTGCAGCGATTTTTGTCGGCTCCTCGAGCGTTTAGCAGCTGCGTGGCGTCGTCGCCTCGGTGACAAGTGTTTGCGGCGTCCAGCGCGATGTCCCGACGAGCTGAACGGGTCGGCAAGTCAGTGCCCGGCATTCAACGTGTCACGACAGAGGTCGCCGCTCTCCGGGTCACCAATGACTCCGTTTCCCCTTCACGCGGCGCTGCGGGTCAGAGTGGACGGCAGTGTACGGCTCCGCCACAGCCCCCGTCTAGCGTGAGCCCACCGGCACGGCCAGCTGGAGTCGGCCGACTCCCGTCGACCAGCGCGCGTAACGCGCTGAGGAAGAAGACAGGGGCGCGGACCGGGCCGATGGGAAGGAAAGGAAAAGTAGTGGGCTGGCCTGGGAAGGGAATCTCGCCCGCTAGCAAATCCGAATTTTCTTTCTTTTTTTTTCTTTTTCCTATTCTAGGTGAATCCTTAATTGAATTTGGTGCTAAGACTTTTGGGAAAAATTCAAACTCCAAAAACCAAAATTCGAAACGAAAAAGAAGAGCTCAAACACATGCCCAATTCACATTTTATGTTTCAAAATTTTGACTTCTAGATAACTACTTTCTAATTTTTAGTTTCTTTTAAAGGAAAAAATTTAAAATTGGCCTAACTAGATTTGCCAAGGAAACAAAAATTTTAAAACTCTCCTTTGTTTTCTTAACTTGAGATTTGGGATGCGACACAGGACTTCCAACGTATATAGTCACCTTCAAGAATTGCTTCTGCCAGTTGGTACAGAGGAGGAAGAGAGAAACCATCTGTACACAAAACTACAGAGCCAAACCTTGAGCATTCAAATGCTCAGCAAGTTTTACCCGTCAACATGGCCAGCTACAGCCGACTCCAAAGATATGATACGGCTAACTCACCAGGATGGCCATTTGCATAAAACATCGCACTATTAGTTGGTGCTTACTTTCATCTTTTAGCGGTAAGTTAAATTTCAGAAATGTAAATTTAATTTGCACTATGAACTATATCACCCACGATTAGCAAGCAATTACCTATAAACTAAGCAAACAATTCATATTATTAATTAAGTTTAGTTATTACTAAGATACGACTCAGTGAACAAGTGGTACTCGTTACGTGAGGGGCAGCGATTATAATCGATTTACACTAGCTGGAAAAACTCAAAATACACGACACGTACACGCTTCTCGAAAGCCACACGTGGCAACCTTTCACAACAATACCATAAGATCGGCCCGAGGCCTACCGTACTCAAGCACATGGTCCTCCCTGCGATCACCACGCAGGACGCATGCATGGTTAGATCTAAGGCTTTTCTCTATTTCCTCGCCGAAAGAAAGGTAGAGGGACGTGTAATCACTACAGTATTGAGCTACATTAGTTTTTTGAGTTCCATTTTCCTAATATGCATTCGCTACTGTTCAAACTTGCTTAACATGGTCACACTCAAATCAGTCTTTAACCGACACAGATGGAGCTACCACCGTGAAGGCTCAGCCTTCTCAAACTCTCCTATACAACATTCCCGTCTGATCTCAGGTTTATTAATGTGTGGGATAAAATAAACTCAAAGTCTAATATGTGAAAAACCTGTAGTCATCGAGTGACTTTTCGCGCACTCGACTTCTACAGGGAAATAAAACTTAACCTAGCTCTACATCGAGTTACTTGTACTAATATACACTCAACAGGGGTTAAGGGTACTATCATGCAGTCTAAGGTTTCAAATAACTCATACAACTTAATACGCAGTATATTAATCATATCATACACAATAATAAAATAAGCACTTTAAAAAAGGGTTAATGCATTGGGGCTTGCCTGGGCTTTAGCAATGTTAGCACAAACAAGAGAGGAAGATCTTCACTAGCAACAGACATCTTCGAAGCAACCAAAGCCAGCAGTCGGTCTTCCACGCCGCGTCCTAAATGCATGAAATGATATCCATGCGATTAGTTGTGCATCTAATATAATTCTAAGACTATAACTCATCATCGCATGCGATGATATGCTAATGAACGTACATGACAAGGAGTGCTATGCAAATGCTTTCATGCGAAATGAGTTTATTAAATTAAAACGCTAACTACATTTATATGACGTGGCTCTGATTTTTACCTAAAATAATGAATTTTCTATAATACCCTAATTAGCCATAGTAGGGAAACTATTCTAAATCTTGTTAATATGGTCTTGAAGGACAAATTTACAATTTTTTTTGTTGCTCATAATATATAAACTAATTTCTGAACTAATTTTATAATTTATTGCAATACTATGAATTTCTAATGAATTAAATAGTACCTAAGCCTAATATATCATTTATAAATAATTTATAAGCAAATAAATTCCAATTAATTACAGGATTAACTATTTTATTTAGTAAAACCTAAACATACATTTGTTCACATTTTTAATATGCATGAAAAATGGATATATGAATTAATGCATGATGCACTCTATTTAATTAATTGAATTATTACAAATGCAGAAAATGCACCTTTGATAGTTCAATATTCTACATGATGAGAGGATTCCAATGATATATTATTTGTAATTGTTCGAGCTAGAATGCATTTTCTATGATTTTTGCAAGATTTAACATATTTTTGCGCAATTTTTAAATGGATTTCCAACAATATTAAAATTCCCAGCTAATGGAGCCACGTGGCGGGCTCTGGGCGAAACCACACGGGGTTCACAAGGTGGCCGCACGGGATCCCTGCCTGTGGCCACACGGGATCCCGGCCAGGCCAAACCGGCCGGCGCGGCGGCGCGGCTCGTCGGAGTAGGATGCCAGCGACGAGGGTGACGAAATCCAGGGCCAAGATGGTCATCGCGGCGCGGGGAGCTCGGAGGAGGGGTTGCCAGGCGGCATCACTCACCGGAAAGAGCTCGGCGGCGGCGGCGGCGGCGGCGGGCGGCGGAAGATGGAGTTCGATGGCGGTGCACGGGCATCCCAATCAACGGAATTGCAAACGAGTTTATCCTAGTCGTTCAGGGAGACAAGGAGAAGGCCGGCGTGGGTGAAGATGTCGATGAGAAGGTCCGGAAAAGGGAGTTCGTCGGTGAGGTGGCGTGGTTCCGTGGTTGATCGGCTTCAAATCTTCGAAATCCCTACGCCATGTTCAAGAAATCGATCGATTAACCAGTCAATAAGGTGCGCCCGGGTGAGTGCTGCACGGATTGAGGAAGTACTCAAGGAATCCCACCCGGAATGGACTGGAATAGGTCGGAGAGAGGCGGCTGTTCCAGACCTCGAGGGTGGTGGAGAGCGGGAGGGAAGAGTGGCGCAGCTCCACGTCCAAGCTTGGGGCCGGAGGTGGTCGTATGGTAGCGTTCCACGGCGAGGCTGCTGCTCGGCCAGAGAGTCGGGCGAGAGAGTGAGCGAGGACGAGCGGGAGAGGAGAGCACCGAGAGGGTTTTCGGAGGCAGGGACACTGTGCGGGGTGCGTGTCCCGCGCATGCGCGACAGCGCGAGGCGAGGGCGCGTGTACGGCTCGCTGGCAGTGCGTGGTTGGAGGAAGAACAAGACGCTAACGAGCGGGTCCCACGTGACAGAAAGCTGCCAGCCGAGCTTAACAATTAAGCATTTTGAAAAATGAAAAACGGAGAGCAAATGAACTCCAAATGGAATAAAACTTTGTAGAATGTCTCCTCGACATGGGATCTATGATATACGTCACATGCACAAGATTTGGCCAAGGGAGATAAAAGATATGAAATTTCGAATATGGGTAAGTGATAAGGGGACCGTGAATTGCTGAAAAAATCAGATCAATTTACCATTTTATGGGGGTCCAAAAGGAATACTTTCTGTGCTCTAAACGTTTTGAAACATGGAGAAATAGCTGTTTATCTTGTGATCTCCACGCTAACCAACATGCACAGGTGTATCTAAAAGGATCTGGATGATATTGAATTTTAAAAATGGCTAACCGTTAAGCAGACAAATCTGCTGCCGTCAAACCAGTTAACCAACTTTTAGGGACTTTAGAAATTATCTCCTGAGCTCCAGAAACTTTGAAACTTGGTAAGATGATAGAATGTGCCATAGAGAACAACGTTTATTTTGGAAGGCAAGTTCAAATTCAAAATGGATCTTATTCTGGAATATTCACAAAACAGGTGATTGTTAAGAATTGAAGATTTATTTGGCCCTCAGTTGAAACAAAATTAATGAATTTGTATAACTCTTGATATTTTAATCATTTTCAAGCAGGATCCTTGTTTATCATATTTTAGCACTTTTATTTTTAAAGTTTTGATGTTCACTATTAAACTCGCATTCAAATTCAATTTTTTGAATTACTAACTTTGTTTCATTTCATCTTTTGAACTTTAAATTTTTACTTCTCGAATTCTTTCTAAAAAATTTTATTCCTGACATTGAGAAACACTAGGGTAGCGTTTGGTTTAGCTCCAGTAATGGTATCGTAATAGTAATCAGATACGGGTGTAATTGGAATCAATGTATGTCATTACGGTCTTTATTTGGTCTTATTTTGTAATGGTTTTTTTATTACAATACAGTGTTTGGTTGAGAAAAAAAATGTAACGTAATGGAATCAACATTACCAAAAGAACCGTATAACATTTCCCAAGAAAATTTCAAACAAATTCAAAAGTTCTCTTAACATGCACGTTAACAAAATATTGTGCTCACGTAATCCATTAAAAATTCAGAAATTTTCTGAACATTTCAGAAGTGGTCATATACCTTCACCAATACAACAGGGCCTATAAATTCGTCAATTACAAACTACATCCTGATACATTTTATAAACTTTTTTGCTTGGATGGGCTTACATATGGACATTTCACAAACTCTCAAACACAAAAACAGACCAAGCGTATGCTCGTTGTCAACATTTTTGTGTCGATTTCACTTCTGAACTCATTCGTGCCTCCCATTTCCTAAGATGTAGATCTTGTAATTCATGATGCGGAGCTGCTTAAGCATCCTCACCTTCAGCCCTACGTGCTTGAACTCCAGCCTAAATCAACCCCTTGCAGTTTGTTGTCTGCTAAACTTCGTACCAGACAAGGCTTTCCGATGACTGATGCTACTCCCAGAACAAACAAGAATCAAACGAATCAGATCAAACCACACAAATCAACTCTTTCAAAGTATCTTCCTGCGAATTGGTACCACATCGGAGCAAATTTGTTTTGCATCTCTTAGGAATCAGAGCAATTCTTACGACGCTCAAAATCAAATAAAGCTCCTTACGATTCCCCAAATCAAGCCATAAAGAAATCGATCCTCCATTAGAACAAAGCAAAGGGATAGCACATTAGAAAAAAATGTCGATTCGTAGCAGGTTAGAGAGAGAGAGAGAGAGAGAGAGAGAGAGCAGGGCGACACTACCACCGTGACCTCCCATGGCCGCGTGGACGAGGAGTCGCTCGCTGTGGCTCGGGCGTGGATGAAGGCCTGGGGACGCGCTGCGCTGTCGACGTCACGGAAGCTGGAGGAGTGGCGCGCCGGGAGAGTCAACTTGGGAGAGACGGCAACATCAGAGAGGCGATTTACAGCCGTAATCAGACCGGCTGGCGTTGTTGCTTTCGGAGGCAGCTTCTATGGCTGCAAAGAGGGGAGCTCAGGCCACCGCGGCCGGGTACAGCACGGGCTCGGTTTTTAGGGGCGCGCAGCAGCGTGAGGAGGAGCTCGGCCACAACATCTCAGGAGCGGGTCGAATCGAAAGCCAAATCAACGAGATCGAGGCGCTCTTCACCTGCTGACGGCGGCGATGGCAGCTCGACTGGCGGCGGCGATGGTAGTCCAGTCGCACGACTCGCGACCGGTATCGATTCGAAACCAGGGGGTTCCGGCCTGTTTCAGATTGCTGTAGACCCGTATCGGATTACCGGGTATTTCATTCCGTCGGCCTGTTAAACAAACTGGAGTAACGGCTTCGAACTCCAACCTGGTTTCGATTGCGCTACATTCTGTCGAAACAAACACGTCCCTAGGGGTTACATCGGGCTGTAGGCCTGATGGCCTGATGGGGCCGAGAGGTCCGTTACCGATCCAATTAGTCCTTAATTAGCGATGGAGATTCAGTCGAGATAATTAAAGGACTATCAACACCATAGAATTCACACGTGAAGGTCCTCTGACGAACTGGGGATAACGCGCAACGTTCCCTGTTGGATTTGTACCTTAATGCCATGTTCGGTTTCAAAAAATTAAGTAGTGATTAGAGTGGAATCGAGGGGGAATAAATCCTCAGCTAGAGAGTAACCAAGAGGAAAAGGCGACAAAGAGGAAAGAAAGAAAGAAAGAAAGAAAGCACACGTTGCAACAAAATGAGGACGGTCAGTCAGCGGGAAGCCAGCATCATGTTCTAGTGGTGGATGTGGACTAATCATGCAAAGACAAGTTTCAACAACCCCAGAGTCGGCTACACGCACAGGATCCATCCGCGGTTCCAGGAACCTCGCCCCAAATTAGTTTCAGGTCGTTGACTCCCAAACCCCAAGCCAAGCTTCTTCCGATGCTTCAGCTTTATGTCCCTGAGAACAAGAACAGTTTTGGTTGTCGCTGCAGCTTGTGATAGCCGAACTTGCGTGATGGATTGGATCAAACCAAAGGCGGAAGTCTGGTTACGGCTCTAGCCTTTGACCCTACGTTCCGTTCCGTTGACCTCACCCCTCATTCCGTGCCATGTGCACCGCTTTCCGTGGGGATTCATTAAATTGACAGGGTCGATCGTCAACTCCGCCAACTAAAGGCGGAATGACGCGTGTTTCCTTCGTCGCGGAATGAAGGATCCAGGGGGAATTCTTAGGTAACCTGAGGTGGAACATAGTACTCCTGAAAGAGGGAGAGAGAGTGCCGACGCGACGTCTTCTCCGCCTCCGGAAGAAAAGAAAGGAAAAGAAAATGCTGGCAGAGGGAAAAGATAACTAAGCCATTGACTTTCCACCCCTCGTCTCCCTCCCATTTCTCCGCCTATAAAACGCTCCTCACGCATCCCAGTCGGCCTCGCATCCATCCCATCCCAACCTCCAAGTCCAGAAGACCGACCCAACACCCGCCGCGTGGACCAGCGACCAGCCGTTCTCCTTCTCCACCGGCCACCGCCGAGCTCCGTATGGCCGTCGACCTGATGGGCGAGCGGCTCGCGTTCCGGGAAGCCGCGGCGGCGGGGCTGCGCAGCCTCGAGCTCCTCGCGTCCTCGCTCTCGCCGCGGACCGCCGCGCCGGTCGGCGAGATCGCGGGCCAGGCCGTCGCCCGGTTCCGCCGCGCGATCAACCTCCTCGACCGCACCGGCCACGCGCGGTTCCGCCGCGCGCCGGTCGGGGTTGCGCCGGCGGAGACGGACTCGCCTCCCGCGTCTCCGAGCCGGCCCCGCGCGCCGGTCCTGCCGGCGCCGAAGAGCCAGAACGACCTGGTCGCGCTGGACTTCGAGAAACCGGCGCCGGCCGCGGCGACGTCGACCTCGTTCCTGTCGTCCGTGACGGCGGCGGGCGGCGGCGAGGGCAGCGTGTCGAAGGGCCAGAGCCTCCTCGCCGGCGTCTCTTCCGGGAAGCCCCCGCTGCCGAAACGGAAGCACCCCTGCCCCGGCACCGTCGCCCCCAGTCCCGCCGCCGAGGCGACGACAGCGGCGCGCCCCGCCACGTGCCACTGCTCCGGGAAGCGGCGCCGCAAGCACTTGACGACGCGGACGGTGCGCGTCCCGGCGTCGTCCCGCGCGTCGACGGACGTCCCCTCCGACGAGCACAGCTGGCGCAAGTACGGGCAGAAGCCCATCAAGGGGTCCCCGTTCCCGCGCGGGTACTACCGGTGCAGCGCCGTGAAGGGGTGCCCCGCAAGAAAGCACGTGGAGCGCGACGCCAGCGACCCCGCCACGCTCGTCGTCACCTACGAGGGCGACCACCGCCACGACTCTGCCGCCGCCGCCGCGGCTCCACAAGCGGTGGCGTGAGTACACCGTGGCCGGGTCCGTGGTTTAGCAGTCATAGCAGTAGAGGAAGATCAGTACTAGTGTCTTTGTTTATTTGATTTGTTTTGTTTCGTTTTGTTCCTTGGGGATTCAAACCTGTCCTGTGTAAAGAGAATCAATCAAACGAAGGTTTGCTCGCCAGTTTTCGCGTTGAATTTACTGTTGCGTTCTTCACAAAACTTGCCAAATTTCACAAGATTTGTTTGTTCGCTTGTTTGAACTCGTCGCGTTCGCGTCAAAGTTCAGCGGCGCACGCGAGTCAAGCAAGAAATGGGGGGGCATAAATTCGCGCCTTAATTTACGTGTCGGGGAGTCGCGGGGCCCACGGAGAAGGATGGGTCGGTCAAAAGCGGGCGATGGGAGGTCGCTTTCGGGCCCATCAAAGCACTAACTAGTCTCGCTCGGCGGAGGTGGTGGGCCGCTGGGTTCGTAGTACGGCCGGGTGCATAATACCGGATGGGGGCGTCCAAGAGTTGACTACAAACACCAGTTCTTTGTTCCTGTAGTCGCTGATCTTTAAATTCAATTTTAGTTATTTATTTTATTTAAAAAATTTATTCGAATATATAAAATTTTAAGTTGTGATTAAATAATTTTAATGATAAATTAAAATATGTAAAACTTATTAAAAAGTTTTAAATAAAACAAATAGTCAAACTTGAATTTAAAAAGTTATTAGCGGCTGCTCCCGGTTCATAAGCATGTAGTACGATTATTTTTAGATTTTATTAAACTTAATTTTTTATTTTAATTAGTGATATCCTCGTAGGTTTGATTGAACTTACTCAGTTTCAACTTTCAGATGTGGTCAACTAATATACTGTACTGTACTGTACTAGTACTTTGATTAACATGTTGCCAGTTGTTCTACGCCCTGCCGACTGACTTTTGGCTTGTACTAACTACACCACGCTGGTATTATATGTTAGTAATTTTTTTTAAGAATAATATCATTTGGGGAACAAAGTTTGACAAGATGGGGGCAGTGTTTTCCAGTAAAGTCTGACTCGTAATCTGCACCACCAGACGTTTCGTGAGATTATTATGGCGGCTACTTTTTGAGTCAAACAAACATAAAGAATTTATGCCTGTGCTTGATTCCTTGCGAATTCGATGTTACTCCCTCCGTTTTAAATAAATGTTCATTTAAATCTAAGTCAAATTTATTTTGACCAATAATTTTTATAAATATTAATTAATTTTAATATATATATATATATAAGTATGAAAGTACTTTTTATAATGAAGTTAAAAACATAAATATTAGATTTTTAAAATTAATTAAATTAATAAAAATTATTGATTAAAGTCAGATGACATAAAACTCAAACGAATACTTATTTTAAGATGAGGTAGTACTACTTTCGCTCAGTAGAAGCTTATTTTTATCTTTTATTGACTGACGTTTTGATTAATGATTTTTATAGATTTTGTTAAATATAAAAATCTAGTATATTTGTATTTTTAAATTCTTCAAAGAAATATTTTTATAAAATATATAGTTTATATTATTAAAATTATTTAAATTTATCAAAATCTTTGATCAGTCTCGTTTTCAATGAAACTTAAAAATAGATTTATATTGAGACAGATAGAGCAGTAAAGGGTGTGCTGGAGTGCTTACTTTTGAATGGGGAAGAAGCAGGGCTTGCTCTGACCAGAAGCAAGGAATCGCAAAAGCGGTGGACTTTTGGCGCTCTTCTCTGCTAAGCCACCTAAACTGTGCAGATGACTTTTCTTTGGTTAAAGCCATGGCCACGTGAGTTTGACTCTGAGCTATAGAATATTTGAAACGATGCTATATAGGAGTATAAGATTATGAGAAATGGAGTAAGTTGTTTGTTCATCGAAGAGGATCATCTTTGGCCGCATCACACGTGCGGGGAAAAATATTCCTAGCGCCCTTGGTCAGCGGCTCGCAAAGTGTCGCGAAAGTGACCTGATCGATAATACACGGAATCAGGCGTGGAGCGATCGATGTCAACGGTTCCTTGAGCTATGCTCCCATTAACAAATTTGACAGTCAAAAGGCAAGCTTTGAGGTTTGGCGTGCCAAGCCCAGCTCGGCCTCTACCCCAACCGGCGACGGCGAGATCACCGTCTCAAGCTCATGCGGTCCAGGGGCGGATCCAGCTAGGGGCATAGGGGACCCCTCGAATTTTTTGTAAAACTATCAAGTATGTATAATTAATAATATATTATTTATGTACAAACTTTGTCAAATACAAAACTTTAAGCTTAAACATCTAGCAAGAGTAAATTAATGAAATAAATGAACTAAAATTCTTGTTTCTACCTCCTATTTGAATTTTGATAAGCTATATAATTTACATTTTGTATCTCCATACATGAAATCCTACACCCGCCGCTGATGCGGTCACACGAGCCTACGCACGTAACCAAACGAAGTGGGCTGTCAGTGGGCGACGGCGCTCAGTGACTCAGGCGCCGTTTGGCAAAGCTCATGCCTAACGGCTTTTTCTCTGACACATGAGCCGGATGAGCTATTTTAAAGTAGCTCCTGCGGCTTATGTTATACCTAGTTCAACTTGAATGAAGAAAGAAAAACAGCTTTATACCACAGTGCTGCAATAGTACCTTTGCAAAAGAGGTAAGCTGAATTCATATAAACTGCATCAAACGGGTCCTCAGTCTCGCTCGTCATCGTCGTCTTCAGTGACGGTAGCTGCAGTCAGCTCAAGCCAAGTGCTATAAATCCTCGAGACCGGAGCGGGTCGATCTGCGAGCAGAGGACGACGACATGAATGAATGTCGCCGAAGGGCAGAGCTGGGGCCGTTGCGCTTTGGCCGGTTTAATAAAGCGAAGAGGGCCGATACTGGTTGCGGTCTTGTGGACCGGCCGGCGCAGTAATGGCGGAGTCGCCACCGAAGGCGGAGGGGAGAAAGACGGCGGCGGTTGGAAGTTCAGATTTGAGAAGGCTCAAGGCTGCCGCCGTCGGTTCGTTCTTCATTGATCGCGCAGAGGGACCGTGCCGGGGGCGTGGCGGCCCACGGCTGCAGGGTCACTGTTCCCCCCTTCGTCCAGGTGCACCGTACACCGTGTACGTGCTGTTGCCCAGGACATCACTAGCAGCGTCAAGCCATCTCATCGCCTTCCAGCAAGAAGCAGGCATAGCGTGCCATTTCATTACCTTCAAACTAGACATCGAGGTTGAGCAGCCTGGCCAATGGGG
This sequence comes from Zoysia japonica, assembly GCA_001602275.1. Taxonomy (NCBI): domain Eukaryota; kingdom Viridiplantae; phylum Streptophyta; class Magnoliopsida; order Poales; family Poaceae; genus Zoysia; species Zoysia japonica. The sequence goes on from BCLF01000142.1 coordinate 53,310, forward strand.
CAACGGTTTGATCGGTTTTTTTTAAAAAAATAAAAAAAATCATTACAGTAAAATGCAAAAAAGGCAAATTCAAAAATTATTTTTTTAAGAAAACAGGCCGGTTTTTTTTACTGTTTTTGAATTTGAAATTAATTCGGCTCGAACAATTTTTCACCGGTTTATCGGCCGATTTGATCGGTTTTTCAGAATTTTAATTTTTTTTTAAATTTTCAATTTTTTTTAATTTATAAATAAAAACTAATTGATCCTCTAAATCGAACTAAACCGATTTCAAAAAAACTGCTAAAACCGCCGACCACGTGGGGGGGGGGTGTTTGCTGCTCCCTTGGGCGTAGGTTAGCATCCAGCGTGCCACTGGGTCATTTTCACTAATTAGTAAACGTTGGCCAAATTCCTGCTTCGAACCAGTTGGGTTGACATTTCAGGTCAATTGTGAAACTGACCTTGTTTAAGATGGTAATTGCACATTTGATATTATTTTTTAGGGTTTGTAGATTTGATTTTAATTTTTCGAAACGAAAGCTAAAATTCACCGTGTTAAGATCACTTGACGGTATTAAGTCGTATGTAAATAGACATATTTGCTCTTACACAATTGACCTTGTTTTGTTGATTGATTTACAAAAATGATCTTGTTTTGTAAATAAAAAAATCAAAGTGTATAGAAAAAATTCAATAGTAATTGAACATATTTTGAACTTAATTTCAATTAAAATTTAAACTTTTTGAAATAGTTTGAATATATTTTAAATTTTCTTCAAATTTTGACAATATTTTCCCTATAATTTGGACATTTTGAAATCAAACAATTTGATATAGTAAGACTCACAATGCAAACAATATCAAAAGCAAGACTCAAGTTGAGAACATAATATCCAACAAAAAGTGAGATATTATGAGTTTAAGTTCAAAGCACCGACTGATAAAAGGTCCAAATAGCAAAAATGCAAGTAGCAGCATAAGTGAATATATATATTTTTTTAAATCCTTCAGTGCTCGATTGGTTGTTGCCCAGAAGTAGTACTCGATCAATGCGAACGGCTCTGCTCATTCCCTTACTCGCAAGCACACCGGCGCTACTGGCTTCGTGCTGCCACTAGCATCCACAACTCCAATCGACTAACCGACCAACTTCCCGCTGTGAGCTACGGAGTACTAGCATAACCCACGCACGGTCATCATCATAATGCGTCGCTCACAGGCACGTAATGCGAGCGCTAATCCTGTATCCATGTGAGCGGGACGCGGCACTGCACCATCGGATAAGCGCTCCCAGCCGCGCGCGTGCCGGCTCGCCCGTTGCTCAAGCGCCAGCAGCAGCCGCCCGCCTCCCAGATCTGCTCGCCGCCTCTGTCGGGTTAGCCAGGGACCGGTCACGGGTGGGCAAAAGAAATAAGCAAGGTATTTTAGTCCATTTTATTATTTATCAAATTTTTTTATTTTTTTATATCACCAAAAATATTTAGTGCTAATGATGTTACAGTTTACAGTCAAAACGACAGTTTCATTTTAAAAACTATATCAAATCTTCAAACCGATCAAACTTGCAATTAGCCGCACGTTCCCAACCAACACAAGGCAATCATCGATCTGTTATCTGCATGTGGGTGTGGGTTGCTCAGGATGCTCTCCCTCGTTATTGGAGACAGGATTCTCCACCGACAGTCAACAACCCTGCTTGACGCCAAATATTTCACCAAACTCGTCACATTGGGATCCCTTGAATGGTTTTTCTAAAGATGTGTTCAGATATTGCACTTATTGCTAGTAATCCTTTCATCTTAAAATAAGTGACATTTTAAATTTTTTAAATTAACATTTGATCATTCATTTTATTTAAAAAAATTATAAAAATACAAAAATAAATAAGTCAAACTTAACATAGTTTAAATAATAAATCATTTTTTAATAAAATAAATAATATTTTCACAATTTTTTTAATAGATGAATGATCAAAACTAAATGTTTGAAAATCTAAAAAGCCACTTACTGAAAGGGAGGGAGTATTAGTTAAGTGAGTCAATCTACTACTGGCAGAAATTTTTTTTTTTTTCACTGCCGGCAGAAAACTTAGGATGTGTTGGTTTCTACTACTTTCTACGGCATTTTTATGGCTGCCGCTGCACAGCACAACCGCTCGACTGCAGCCATAGCATTAGCGTCCATTCGGATGAATGTTGGGGGCTGCTATAGTTGTGGCCATCAAAATGACAAAAGAATGGACTTTAAAACTTAAAATTCAACATACATAAACACACATACACAGAGAGAGAGAGAGAGAGAGAGAAACCAAATCCATGTCCATGTTATTAATGCTGCAACATTGATCAACATTGTGCCACAGCTTATTGCAGGACTCGCTCCAACACTCGAACCTGTAGCAACTCACTTGGCGACGGCAGCGTAGTGCGCGCGGAGCTTCTGGGCGTACGCCACGGCGTCGTCCGTCTCCGGCATCACCTCCTCCACCTCCGGGAGCGCCGCGAACCGCTCCGCCCACGCGGCCAGCCGCGGGCTCTTCCCCGCGTCGAGGATCTCCGCGCCGTGCATCTTCCGCAGCGCCGCGAACCAGGGCAGGAAGCACCCGAGCGCGAGGTCCACGAGCCCCACCGAGTCGCCGCCGAAGAAGGGCGTCCCGTCGGAGCGCTCGGCGAAGGCGTCCTCCAGGTTCTGGACCACGGCGTGCGCCTCCGTAAGCCTCTCCGCCCTCGCCTCCTCCGTTGGCGCCTTCATGACCGCCGCCCATGCCGGGAACAGCTGGAAGCAGGGATCGATCGATCAGCCGCGCACGAAGAACTTAACAGCATGATGGAAAAAAAACTTGGGACATGTTATTATTTGGTGAAAACGGTCTGCACGTGCGTACCTTGTCGTCGATGTAGGCCGCCCAGAACCGAGCTCTGGCGCGCTGGTAGGGGTCCGCGGGGAGGATCGGGTTGCCGGCGCCGGTCCAGACCTCGTCGACGTACTGGACGACGACGAGCGACTCGCAGACGGGCCTGCCGCCGTGGATGAGCACGGGCACCTTCCTGTGCACCGGGTTGGAGCTGAGGAGGAGCTCGCTCTTGTGGAACAGGTCCTGCTCGAGGTACTCGTAGCTCACGCCCTTGATGTTCAGCGCCACCCGTACGCGCAGCGCGAACGGGCTCACGTTCATGCCCAGCAGCTTGAGGTCCTCCTGCTTCACGCCCGCCATTGATGCTCGCTTGCTCGCTTACTAGAGCTAGTAGTAGCAGCAACCAACCTCTCTCGATTGGGTTTGCTTTTCTGGGCAAGGTATGGTGAGCTGTTTATACGGCAAGAAAGAAACTCACATGTGAGTCACACTGTTTGGGGTACGCAATGGAGGCAAGAAGATACTGATGCTGATGGCAAGGATTTCTTTTTTTGCCCAGAGATTGCATCCGGACAGAAAACAAGATTATCCCGGATCGAGCACAGTTTGAGAAAAAATCGTAGCCAGATGAGGACGTGACTGCGCCGCACCTCGTGATTCTCATGGCCACATGGGATGCTCGGCAAGTGGTTGCTAATTGCCTCGTGGACTGTAGGGACATGTCACATGGATAATGTCAACATTGGGCCAAACTGCAGGATTATAGTGGGCCAAACAAAGTGAAGGTGTTCGGCTGTTTGCGTGGAAATTACTGCTAGCACACAACGGAGAACAAAATCTGGATGGTAGGGATTTAAAATGATCAGGGATCGTGATGGGCACTTGGTTGGTGTTGGAGCTGGACACCCATTGCAATATCAGCCACAAATCTGAAGTAGGAGTATTACATACAGAGACTGAACTGAAGCATGTCTTAAAGCTGTACTACTATGCAAGTTGAAAACCGAGACAGATTGCATCGATCTGAAAGCTGCATTGACTGGCAAAACATATGATGCATCGCTAGGATCAGGTGACATATTCAGAGAATCAAAATTCCTGCTATCTATATTGTTTATTGAATTTGGTATCATATATGCTCCTACCACTACGAGAATACTCCAGTTTCTCTAAGACTTTTGGTTTTTTCCTAGAGTTTTTTTTTTCAACCTTAATTTTGTTTAGGTGCAGAGGAATAAAAAACACGTGGGTTTCAATTCCGAGGGGGATTTTCACCCCTCAGCACCAAAGATATAAACTCCTCCTCAAGTTAATTCTCGGTGACGAGAACCGAGGATAAAAAACTTGACATTTAATAAAAATTCAGAAAAAATAAAAAAAAATTCAAAATTGCGTTGAAATCTATGAAACAAATCACGAGGACATGCTTCGTTCTGACTTTTGAATACAACTCACATCTAATAGTAGTACTCACTCTGTCTTTTTTTATAAGTTGTTTTGAGATTTAGACATAATAATTAAGAAAAATAGAAAAAAAAGTGATGTTCTGAAAACGAAGAGAGAGATAGAGAAAATGTATTGAGAAAAAAAAATTAACTAAAAATGTGAAAACGATTTATAATTTAAAAAATATTAAAAAGTTCAAAATAATTTATAATTTAGAAACGAGAGAGTACTACTTGTATACGGATCTACGGGTGATCTTCTCACCGCCGGGCTAAAACAACACAAGCAACTAAGGCCCATTTGAAACGGAGGAATTTTTTATTTTTTTTATTTTTTTAAAAATTAAACTGATTTCTGTAAAATTTATGCAAAATTTTTGTAAAATTCCTGCGTTCCAAACAGGCTTAAGGACTTCGCTTTGCTTTTTCAACTCGGCGAGCGACGAGAGAAAGTGAGAGGCGGGGGAGATATAGAAAGGAGCAATCGGAGGCACGGCAGGGAACAGCTCACCTTATCTCGATCCGGCAGGAAGCAAGCAGTGTCTCGGACCAAGAGATGGAGTCGATCCAGCACGGAGAAGGGTGGATCCGGCACGGAGAACCGGGGGTGGGGGGGTGCTAAATATGATAAAGTTTACCATACAAAACAAAAAGGGCAGAGAATAATCCGAGCGAAACAGGGAGTCTGTTTACCTGACGCGTATGTCAAATCCTGGACGGCTAACGCACATCCCGCCCTGGGTGTTTTTCGTTTCGTGGGCCGCGCTGGGTGTTTTTCGTTAAATGGGCCGTGCTTTTCTTTCTTTCCATTTCTGTTGAACCTTTTTTCTGGGATGAAAGGACGGTTGGAGATGAAATTTAGGAGAGAGTTTTTATAAGATTAGTATTTTTAAAATGTTTATAGCATTTTAAATTACAATATTTAAAACTTAGTAATTTAAAAAAACAGAAAGGCAATATAGCAGTATTATATACTCTCTCCATACTCATAATTAGGTCATTTCGGACAACGATGCGGTCTTCGAAGAATAACTTTGACTTTTTTTTAAAAAAAATATTTATCAAAAAGTGACAGTATGTATACTTTTATAAAATTATTTTTTAAGATAAATCTATTGATTCTAATATTTTAAATATTAACAAGTTAAAAATTATTTGTAATTTATATTCTCAATGTTTGAGCAAAGCCAAGTTCAAAACGATTTGAATTATGAGTATAGAGGGAGTAATTGCTACGTATTTACTTATTAATGTGCAAACTATGTAAAAAATAGAAAATAAAAGTAGAAATAGAATGTAATGATAAAAATATATAAAAGTATTTGTAATATTAAACTTTACATTAAGAGATCAGATATATTTTGACATCACCAAATGTGAATATAAAATTTAAATGAAACTATTTTAAAGATGATATTAAAGGCAGTTCCTTATATAACAAATTAACAACCAAAGAAAGGATGTACTATGTATCTTATCACCATCTTGACGTGTGCGAGGGTGGCGTGCATCTCTCTCTCTCTCTCTCTCTCTCAAAGAGAGGGTCGGCAGGGCGAGGCAGCTGCTCCGGCTTTCAGCATCTGCGGCGGCGGCCCAAAGCGGAGGAGCGGCGCGCCGCGAAGTCGTTGGCAGGTCGAAGATGGAACTATATTAGCCACCGATGCTTAGTCGCTAAGTTTACGGAGAACTACGAGTCCGTGAGAAGGCCGATATTAGTTGCAGAAATGCGGACCGGCCGGCGTAGTAACGGCGGAGTGGCCGTCGGAGACCGTGGAGGAGGATCGAGACGTTCGTTCTTCATTGATCAGAGAGGGACAGAAGGACAGTGCAGGGGGTGGCCCACACGACAGAAATCCTAGGTCCAGGGCGCACAGCAATGTTTACCAATCGTCGGCAGGACTGTTGTTGTCACGTCTGTTGGTAGGGTCAATAGGAGTAATAATCTAGACTCAATTATTGTGTTCTTGTTACGGGCTAGTAGATCCTACGGGAACGATAATGTTGTGGCAACCTGATGCTGGTAATTGGTGAATCGACGTTGACCTTGCTAAGAAACTCTGTAATCATGCGGTGACTCGGTCAGGACAAAGAAGCCCCGCTGTTAGCCGTCAGGTGACTGGAATGATAATGGGCGGCCGGATGTTGAAGAACTGGTTTAATTGGTTGCTCCAATTTGAGCAGAATCACACTCTTAAATTTCTACTCAACCCCGTTGGTTCTGCTCCCTCTGGTTTTGATTATCGACATCGTTTACTTTTAACATCAACTAATTATTCGTCTTATTCAAAAAATTTGTTAAAATATATAAAATTTTATAACTATTTGATTAATTATTAGTGAAATTTAAATCATAAATAATAATTTTACATATTGAAACAAAATTTTTAAATAAAACAAATGATCAAATTTAATATCAGAAACCACCTTCAATAATTTAAAACCGGAGAGACTACTTTATAATCCCGCATTCAGCTATCGTTTCGAGCTGGAGGTTTGCTGTGCAATTCAGTTTGAGGCCTAGACCGCGAGATCCACCCGCGTCTCCCCCTCTCTCTCTCTCTCTCTCTCTCTCTCTGAGAGAGACGGCCGGCGGAGATGGCGGAAATTGCTTCCAGCTTGGTGACACGTTTGATCCAAGTGATCGCCGTGCTAGCGGAGAAGGAGGCGAGCTTGCTACGGAGCGTGCCGGAGAACACCAGGTAACACCGTTTCCCTTCCCTCCCTATACGCAATGTTACGTTTGGACAAGCAAGCCAGCCAGCTCAAACTGGACTAAGGTACTGTTTGTTTGAACTTTTGGTTTTGTGCTCTTATTGAATATTAGCTTTTATAATATATTTTTAGCTTTTCAGCACAAAAGCTTAAAAAACAGTTTAGAATGTGCTTTTCAGCTTTTAGTTCATTTTATCAGAAGCTTGCTTTTCAGCTTTTAAGAAGCAAACTTTTTCATAACCCTGTTTGTTTCACCTTCTGACTTTTCAACTTTTCTAATTGAAAAAGCCAGCTGAGAAGCTCGAACAAACAGGGTCTAAGCCTATTTGTCATAACATCAATAATTTGGTACCGATGCTACATGAAACCGGATCACAATATTAATTATTAGTGTTAATATTAACCATCAATAGTAATATAGAAACTAATATTAACACCAGATGCTATGTGGCACCAGTGCCACACAATCTCTTTTTTTTCATTTTGCAAAGTACTCGCTCTGTTCTACAATTATTGTTTGAACTAGATTTATTGTCATAACGACAATAGTTTTAGAATAAAGATATTATATTAGTTGCTACAGAGATTATCTTCCTACTATATGTTTTGCTAGTAACTCCACCAGCCGGAGAATAACCGGAACCATAGATTGAAGCATGTTTTTCATGATGGTATAGAAAATCACAATACTACAACAACAAATGTTTAGAGGGGTGAAAAGACCTTGTTATATATAGGCATTGGTCGGCGGCAGGGTGTAAGGGGCAGTTTGGATCGAGCTCCTCCGCCAACTTTTGGCGTGCCGACGGGTGATTTGGCGTTCGTTTGGAATCGCTCCGAAAGTTGGCTCGTCAACGTACGTAATATGCGGCGTAGTCGTTTTTCGTTGCCAACGTGCGGGCGCAACGTCGGCGCCAAAATCGGCCGCCATCGTGTGGGCGCGCGCGGGTGTGCCGAGAATTGGCGAGCTGATTTACGTCGACATCCAAACTGAATCAAACATCGAAAACATAAATAAATAACTTTAATAAAGTGATTAAGTTTAAAAATATAAAAACTATATGAATAGATTTGTTTTTAAAATTTTTTTCATAAAAGCATATATATGTTAATTTTATTTATAAAAAAATAGAAATCAAAATTATATTTTAAAGATCGTTTCATTGTCTAAAACATAAAAAAAAAAATATGGAACCACGAGCGAGTATAGTTCAAAAATAAAGTAATTTTTTAAAATTCCCTCCGTTTTAAGAAACAATGTTTATTTTTTAACTAAAAATATTGGGAAGTTAACTTTAAATGTATCTAGTCTGAACAAAATCGTGGAAGTGAACAATTAAGCACCTACGCTCCTAGCTGCCAAACAAATTGATCGAAAATAAGAAACTGAAACGGATCCCTGCGATTCCCACCCGATTCGCCGGCGCCGCTCTCCGTCTCCTCCCCGGCGCCGCTCCACAGCCTCCGTCTCCTCCCCAAACCGACTCGCCCTCCGAGCCGCCGCTAGAACACGGCGCCTGCTTGCTTGTCCACCGCGGGGAACGCGGGTACCGACGTTGACAACGACGCCTCTTCGACCATGGCCGACTCGTCGGAGGCGTCCTCCTCCGGCTTCACGGACACCGACTCGCCGCTAACGGCCTCCTTCTCTCTCGCCTCCGCATTACCGTCGCCGGCCACGGAGGAGGAGGCGGTGCCGGTGTCGTGCGGCTCGTGCCCCGGCCGCTTCAAATCTGTGGAGTTGGACTCTTTGCAGGATCTCCTCGTACTTGAGGGCCCCCGAGCACAGCCCGCACACCCACCGACCACCGAAGTAGGCCTGCACGCCGCCGATGTAGTAGCTGGTGCCCTCCTCGGCTCCTCCTCCAGCTCGCAACTCACCGCCTCCACTGATCGTTCATGCTGCCATGTGCTGCCAATAACACACCTCAAGGATCCACCAATCAACCAATCGAGCCTTCAATGACACGAACACGGAACACCAGCTGCGGCAGCCTCCAAAAAAGGTCTCTAGTGATCAATTGCCAACCGGCGACCATACTAATCCAAGAACGAGAAGCGCTTTGATACAGCGATTAATAGATATTTAGAGTGATCCTCCAGTTTTTCAGGGGTGTTTTATTTTAGAGAGTGGCTAAAATCTGTAAAAATGGAATTTGTTTTAGAGCCTCTTGGAGATGCTCGTAGTCTTGAATTTGGGTGCCTCTTTGGTTGCTAGAATGTTGAATCTTCTTTAGGTTTAGTACTCATTTTTAGTATTATTACATTATGATTAATTTATGTTTAGTACCGCTACAACTTTGTGTAGATTAGAAGTAGCAGTGTTGATGTGTCCTTTGGCCTACAATTAATCGAGCAAATATAAGAACCTCCCACGATTGCCTTAATGAAATTTCAATATCTATGGACAGGTACATCAAGGAGGAACTGGAAACAATCGGAGCATTCCTAGGTGATGGTCGAATTGACGACATCAAAGAAAATAAACCTGAATATAAAATGGTCAAACCTTGGGCTAACCAAGTGAAAGATTTAGCTTATGACATAGAGGATTGCCTTGAGGAACGTATCATTATCCTCACCAACAACTCAAGTTGGTCACACAAGATAGTACTTAATTACAAAGCTCTCCACCAATTTGCTGCCAAGCTAAGTGATCTTAGGTCCAGGATTGTGGATGTGAGTGAGAGAAATAGGCGCTATCATCTCGCGCCTCCATTCGAATCCACTTCAAATAGTATGAAAGTTACAGTGGTGTTGGACCATGTGCGTTCTCCCTTCTCGAAAGTCAGTAAGCAGAATGATCAATTTGGTGATGCAAAGAAAAAGGTGAATTCATGGGCTGAAAGTTCTAGAGAATCTACATCGACTGAAAAGACTGAAAATACTAGTGATAAGGTAGCTGCAATATTTGGCATGTGTGGATCAGCCACCACTCTTGCCCGTGATACATATAATGAGAAGAAGAGTCGGTTTCATTATCATGGATTTATTGAATTGCCACTGGTTATGGATGTCACAAAAGTATTTAAAGATATGATCAAGGAACTCGGTCTTGTTCTTTCAGCCCAAGTTGCAGATACAAGTGAAGAAGAAAAGCTTGCCCGTCACATTAAAGAGGACCTAGAAAAGGAAAATTTCCTGATAGTATTTGCTGGTTTATGGAAATCGGATGATTGGATTCATATCAAAAGAGCGCTGCCTCATCGTTGTAAAGGTGGCAGCAGGATTATTGTAACAACAGAAATCATTGAAGTGGCAAGGAACTGTGTGGGATCACCTAGTCATGTTTACAGGGCCCCCCTATTATTAGAACAGGAATCATTAGAGGTTTTTAAAGATTCAGTTCTAAAATCAAAAAATGTAAAATTTAATGATGAAGATAGAGATGACTTTATAGATCTGGACTTAGACAGCCTTCAAGAGAGTAAAGAGGAACCGCCATTTGATACAATTTTAAAAATACTGAAAAAATGTGCGGGGCTGCAATTAGCTATAGAAACTTTTGCACAGTTATTTGCCTCGAAGCTCCCATATAATTGGGGACATGTATGTTGGGATCTCCCTTCATTGCTCTACAATGCCCCATCACTAGAAGAAATGAAGAAGGTGATGATTTGGAGCTATAAAAGTCTACCACCTTATCTTAAGCCCTGCTTCTTATACCTCAGTATTTTCCCGGAGGACTGACATTGATGCTGCAACTATAGTGAATCGATGGGTAGCTGAAGGCTTTGTGAGAGAGAGGACTGGGATGAGTACCAGAGCTGTTGCCGAAGAGTAACTTTATGATTTTTTTGGTCGAAGCTTAATAAAGGCATCCAAACTGAGAAGGAACGGATCATGTAAGACATTCTGGATCCATCCTTTGATGAGAGATATCCTGGTCATGATTGCACAAGAAGAAAAATTCTCCGTTACTATTGGTAAAGATAGAAATTCCATAGTGCCAACAAAGAGGTTTCGCCACCTAGCACTAGATGGTAAGAGTGACAGGAAGCTAGTTAAGTCAGTGGAACTTCCAGGCATCAGGTCTTTGACAGTGTTTAAAGAGCCGTTGGAATCAATTGCTTCACTTATAAGCTCTTCATTCATGAGGACTCTGCGAGTTTTAGATCTCTACAGATTTCACATTACTCAGCGGGACACAAGGCACATTGGAGAACTGTGCCATTTACGGTACTTGAATCTGTACAAATCATGTATTTGTGAGCTTCCATCTTCAATTGGTATGCTGCCATTCCTGCAATTTATAGACTTGAGGAGGACGAAGATCACAAGTTTGCCTAGTGAGATCACTAGGCTCGAGAGACTGCAGATCCTTCGTGCTAGTAGCTACTCGCATAATTCAGAAGGTGTATTGATACCAAAAGGTATGGAAAACATAGGGGATATTGAACGTTTGGATGTAGTGGATGTCAAGGGCAGCACTCACTCGGCAATCAAATCTCTAAGGAAGCTTACTCGGCTGAAGAAAATTGGATTGACAGGCATCACAAAGAGCAACAGCGATGAAGTGTCCGCTACTCTGCACAAGCTTTCCCCTTCATTGACGAATTTGTATCTTGGAGCATGCCGGAAGAATGGAACACTCTGCTGGCTGCCCAAGTCCAAGAAAACATTGCAGTTTCCATGCCTCCAAAGCATAATGCTCGATGGCCATATTGGAAAGATGCCAGAATGGGTTTCCTGTTCGTTGTCACTTCATGTGGTAAAGCTGTACAGGACCAATCTGCAGCAAGAAGATGTTAATATTCTGGACAGATTACTGAGCTTGACTACTCTTGCTCTCCTGGACAGTTCTTATATCAGCGAGAAGTTGTTCTTCTACGCGGGAACTTTTTCAAGGCTCAGGCGGCTGGATCTCGAAAGATTACCCAACTTGAACATAGTCAAATTTAAGGAAAAAGCAGTTCGTCGGATTCGCGAAATAAACATCGAGGCGTGTAGGTTGAGTTTATATGGCAGAAAATATCTAAACCAAGAAAAACTCCAGGATCATTTTGACAGTGGCGTCAAGGTGATAGATTGAATCAGGGGACTACACTATCACTTGCTGGTGATCTCATTCCAATCTTATCTATCAGCACAAAAGAACAGTTCTTGATAAATTGAGTTTATAATGCACTTAGCAGAAATGAACTAAACAAAATCTCTTTCCTTGGTTGTTGGTTCCGTCGGTTTTTTCCGGTAGAGTTAGACATCTCCTATGTAAATTTGAACCTCAATCTGATGCTGTCCTGTATTGCTTGCATTGTATGGTCGTCGACCTTCTATTACTGCTACAAAATCCTGTTGTGTACTATTGAAAAAATTATCTTGATTCGAGGGATGGAATTTGATCATTGTATCGTTTTGTCGAATTCGAACCAATTTTAGAGACTGTTATACAAGTGTTAGTTTTTGTTCTGCAATCCGTTACCTCCTTGTTGATCTTTTAGCTTCATTTTTCAAGACATTTAGTGCTATCAAGCGCATCAGGATTGTTTTATTTTTAACCAATCTAGACATTGTTAACATGTCAGGTTCAAATATAGCTTATATCCATGCACATGATTTTTTTAACCGTTTAGAGTAAAATGATTACTTCGGTGTTATCATGCTTTGTCTATGGATCTTAAAGTTGATCTATCTCTTTTTAAACTATATTTTTTATGCTGCTCTCTCCGCCCTAAATTATAAGTCTGGACTCTTTGAAATTTCTCAAATTATAGGTTATTTTCACTTTTCGATATAACTTTTTCTCTTTCCAATACATCTCTACTCTACCTCTCTCTCGTCCTCGTTTTCAAAACACTTCACTTTTTCCACTTAATTCTTGTGCCTATATCAAAACAACTTATATAAAGAGCCGGAGGGAGCATAAAACCAACAAACCATAAAAGTTAGGCATTTTGAGCCTCACAGATAGTAACAAACACACATCATTACTCACCCCTATGAACATATATATGCACAATACTCCTGTATAAGGAAAATGTCATTTTGAACAGTGTGTTGACCAATAGAATATAAATTATAAATAATTTTTAATTTGCTAAGTTTTGAAATATAAAATTCATAATTAGATTTGTCTTAAAAATATTTTTTCATAAAAATATACACATGTCACTTTTTAATAAATATTTTTTATAAAAAATAAAAGTTAAAATTATGTTTTGATGATCGTTTCGTTATTCAAAACTTCTTCTTTATACTGGAGGGAATATATCTCTAGATTTATATATGGGCCTGCCAGGACGCCTTGAAGCTACGCTCAGCTAAATGCTCCATTTTGACCTTGGTAATTTCCCGATAATAAGATTTGATTGCCACGCCCAGATTTTATAACAAGTTCACTTTTAAGAAATATGGCAGATATCTGTCTCTGTGTGTCAGCGTGTGTATGCGCGTTAAGTCTTCTGCTGGCAGATCGATCCATGTGATTAACAGGTAAGAGTACTGCACAATTCAAGCTGTTGATCTTCGCATTTTCCACCTGCTGCTCCTACAACTCGTCCACAAGTTTTTCCCCTTTTTCAACCTGATGTACCTCTGATCCAACCGGGTTGCTCACCTCGATGTCCAGAAAAGGTTGCGAGCACAAGGGATATCGTCGTTGTCAGCAGGTTATGCCTGCTTCTTGCTGGATGGCGAGCACAAGGGAGTGCAGGTCCAAATCAGTTTGAACAAATAGCAGCAGCACACAAACAAGATTTGACAAATATGACAGGAGTAGCACAAAAAAAAAAAACTCCATGAACAGCATCAAAATAGGAAGTTCCAGTTTGAAAAGGCCAAGTCTAAATTCTTTCCAGAAAACCAAAACTGCATATCCAACATTATCCAACTTTAATTTCCTAAAGCAGAATGATATTGTCGACATAGAAACCATTCTCACAGGATCCAAGCAACTAGTTCATCCTCCTGATGAGCTCGTTGATGTAGTTCTCCCGGTTGCCAGCATCACCACCCTCAACGTAGTGGTTCCTCTTCTTCTTCAGGCCACCAAGCGGTGCCTTCAGCTTGAATGGCCAGAGGAAGTTGTTGGCCTCCTTGAAGTGTGGGCCAACAGTCATGATCTCATGGACAACATCCTCGATGCAGATGATGTCGTGCTTACCAAGGCCCTGAAGAAAGCAAGTAGAGAAAATGAATTACTAAATCAAATAGTGCACAAAAATCAGTGGAATAATTATAGAAGGCAAACCTGCTCAATGACACTGTTGTTGCTCAAGGGAATTCTCTGCTTGTTCAGCTTGCCATAACCCCTCTTGTAGATCAATTCCCTCACACTCTTCTCGTTCGGGTACCTAAATGATATAAATGATGTTTTAGACTACTATCAAGAAAAACAGAAAATGATTATCATCTAATGGACAAAAATAAACTGTAACAACACATGGAGAGTTGATGTTAAGTAGATGCAGGACTTGAAGAAAATACATATTACAAATAAGATATAGCCCAGCATGATACAATGACCAAATCAATCTGAAGCGATAAAAATAAAATATGTTCCGATATAAGGATCCACAACCACTAACTAACAATAAAGTTCCAAGTATTTGATATAATGTATTTTCTGCATCTACTTCAAGGAGGCAATGTTTGATACAAATAAAAGTGAAAATGAATATATGCACTAGATAGACAAAAAAAACTTACCCATAGGCAACGTATGGCTCAACCCTGCGGAGCATGTTAATGGTAGCCTTGTTAACCTTCAGGAAGACACCGTTGAAGATCTGCCTCAAGCGCAGAAGCTGCAAGATTTTCCTGGTCTTGGGGTGCATGGCATTGATACTACAAAACATATTAGAGAAAAATTAAATCTATGAAAGCCAAGATAACCATCGGGTAGTCTAAAAAAAAAAGATAGTCATCGAGTGATATCAGACAGTGCCCTACCCACGGATGCGGATCACAAACAGAAGCTTGGCCTCAGGTTCCACATAGAACCCACCCTTCAGCCGAGCCTCACGCTTGAGCTGAATGAGCTCCCTGACCTGCACAAATCAAGGAGTCAGCAACGCATTCCTCAAGAACTTTCAACCTCTAATTGTGAGCTACCACACAATCAATTATCACTACAATAGAACAAGCCAATTAGCCACAAGCCAGATCAAGTCAAAATTCATGATATAGTAGCTCGTGGACGAGGTACAACATTCAACAGAAATATTCAGATCCTATATCTATAATATCAAACAACATCCTAGATTTTGTACTGAACAATATAGGCTAAACAGACAGCAGAAAGCCACGACACATTCGCGACATTAGGAAACTATAATGAATCAAAGACTATATCTGCTGCCAGGCAGTACATTATCTGCACAAGAATCACACTAATCAATGGCAATCTCATCGCAATGCCTACAAGTCAGTCAAGAATCGGGTTACCAGCGCTTAACTATATACAGTTCCAATCAACCAGGTCAACATCATCTGAAACAACGTCTACCATGGCTGGGGCACGAGTCGTCGCTACCGAACAGTGAACTGGAGTTACTGGACAGTAGCATTTCCATTTCCGACAGAGAAAATGAGGTTAATGCGACCGAACTCAGATCGCATGCACTCCGCCGCAGAAGCAGAAGACGGGTACAGGGACGTGGCTTACCTTGGCGGCGTACTCCTCGTTGTACTGCTTGGAGCGGGCGAAGATGATCTTACGGCTCTCGAGCGTCTTCTTCCTTTCGGCGACCGCCTTCTCCTTGGCCTCCGCGGCCCACTGCTCGCTCCGCTTCCGCTTCTTCAGCGTGGACTCGGGCACAAACGCCGGCTTCGCCTCCGTCGCCATCTGAGACGCAGAGAGGGAGACCAAACAAAGCACCACCATCTCAGATCCGGACCCGCAGCCACACCAAACAAAGAGGAAGACGAGCGCGATGCGCGATAGGGGCAGTGGCGGCTTACCTCGAACACCTGCGTTCGCCTGTGAAATGGGAAGACGAGGTGGAAGAGAGGAGATCGGCGGCTGGGTGGAAGGAGGGTACTTATCGTGAGCCGGGGGGTCTCTCTCCGCGCGCTAGGGCTAGGGTTTCCGGGGCCCGCAAGGGAGGATCGGACGGCTGCGGCCCACGGGATCGCGCATCTGACGGACAAGGAGGCGAGGAAGGAAATGGAAAATGGAGTGGCGTTTCGGCCCATGTTGCAACTTTGGGCCTGATCCAGGCTGGTGTTGCCAATTGCAAATTGGGCTGGTTTCAGGCTCCTGCCGCGAAGAACATATTAGGCCAATAGTAAAGAAAAAAATGGGCCTCTTAGCGGGTTTTAATTTAGCTCAACATGGAGGCGTAGGCCTAATCTCTCTCACAAGAAACGTTGGGCCGAATGTTGTTGCTTCCAAGGCTCAGTTTCATCTGCTACCATTGCCCTCCAGTTCCAATCCAGTTGAATCAAGAAAAATTGCACGCATCAATATATTCTCAACAACGAAAAATCGAGCTCGTTATTATGAGTATCACCAAAGTAGAGTCACCGGTTCGGAATTTTTTTCCCTTTGTAATTTTTTTGCCTTTTATTTTGCTGCGAATGAATGAATTGATATACTCATTCCGTCTTTTTTTATAAGCCGAGAAGAAGAGAAGAGACAGTTGCAGCCAATAGATCAGAAGGAAAGGAAGAGAAATAATTTACAAACTTATTAAGTAAACAAGTTAATTAACTACTTTCTCCATTTTAAAATATAAACATTTTACGTTTAGTCAAAGTTAAATTTTTATCACTTTGACTATTAATAATAAAAAAATAATAATATTTTATCATATAAAAAATTATATTTTTAAATTCATCGTGAAATAAGATTTTATAAAACGTATATTTTTATACTAAAAATTATGTAATTTTTTACTTGGTTACCTAGCGAATAATTGGAGATAGATAGCAAGCAGCCAAGAGTAAATTCAGAAACAGCAGTTCAGTTAGTATACATGCAGCTAATAATCTCACGAACTCGATCATCAGTCCTAAGTACCAACAGCTAATGAACCACGGATGCAAGGGATCGATGGTGGTCGAGACCAGCACGTCCACCGATCAGCCGAGGAGTTTGCAATCGTCAAGAGGTAGTAGGAGCCGTCTCGGACTGGCGGATGGCTGGCTGGCTAGGCGGCGTAGAGCGCGACGAGGCTGCGCCGGCACCTTGCGCAGGAGAACCTGCGCTTGTTCTCGACGCAGAGCGGCAGGCAGCCGAGGACGCGGCGCACGCGCTCGACGTCGGTGGCCACCACCGCGCCGCCGCACCGCGGGCACGCGCCCGGCGCCTTGCGCTCCCCCGCCACCACCGTCTCCTCCGCCAGCCCGCAGCACGCCGCCGCCATTGCCCTCACTGCTGCCATCCTTCGCTACCTTCTTGGTCACCTCCCTCGTCTCGCTAGATTAATTCTTGAGCCGCCAGAAGGGGAAAGAGGGGGAAGACGAGATCTTGCGACGCTCACGTGCAGCTCTGCTCGTGGGCGTGCGTGCGCCTCGCTCTTTCTACTGCTCAAACGCTTACTACGGTTTTTGTTTGGTTTGACTCAGCTGGCTGCCGTGGATGCCTGCCTAGTTCGCTTTTTCTCGTGGCATACTTAGTAAAGTATACTACTATTACTTTGCGTGTTTGGGGAATGCGATTCGGGGAAGGGTCTTTCTTTGTTGTTTCGCAAATCTGTGGACCTTTGATTGATTACTTAAAGTAGGTTTAGGTAATCTAATTATCCTCGGAAAGCTCCCTTGTTTGGACTGACATAAACTGCTGACTCGTTTCAACCATATCTGGTAGTAGTAACTAGTAACAACTTGACAAGTTATTCCTTTTAAGTAACCGATGACCGTTCTGGTTTTTCTCAGCTCTTTGTATTAACTACATGATGGTTGTATTAAAAAAAGATCAATTTTGAGACAATAGTAGCTCTTTGTACGCTGTATGCGTCAGGTCAGAGAGGAGCCCTAAGCATGCGTAGACTGTACTACTGTCCAGAGCTGCAGTACAACGTTGGCTGTCTGACGGATGGGGTCCACATGGCAGTCCGTGCCCAATGGTGGACCGGCAGTGTCTGTCGCCACGCCGTACAACAGGAGCCTCGAGATCCGGACCTACGCACGCTCGAGGTCCCCCACACGTGCTGCCTCCCTCGCCGGGACTGGTCGCCTCGAACGTGGCTAGGCAACGGCAGCAGCAGGCGCAGCCGCGCAGGCGCAGTTCTACTTTCATCGTTCGTGTCATCTTGGAAGAGCAGAGGCAGCTGCAGTGGGTGCCGTTTGAAGTGAGCGCGGTCCAAGCTTGTATTACTGCAGTGAAAACAGTAGGATAATGAAAATGAGATGAAAAAAATGCTGAAAGATATCAAACAGAGAAGATTCTAGAAAGAATCTAAGAATCCCAAAATCCATAGGAGCCGGGCTATTTTGAGATCTTTCACGATTTTGGACTGTGGGATTCAAACGGCATCTTAGTATTCTGTCTTCATACCGTGGTGACCAATCTATGCTCTTTTTTTTACTTATTTAAAATGGTCTAATTGCAGGTACAACTCGTGCCGATACCATTACCTGCTTCCATAAATGCATTTTTCAAGAAATCAGATAATTTTTTTATGAATGCAAAAACAAAAAAATTATGAATGCAAAAACAAAAGGGAAGGAGGAGCAGACGCAATAAGAGTGCCCCCAATCTTGAAAGAGCCAAATAAAAGAGTTTTTCTCTTTAGAATGAACTTTCTTAGCGGGAAGAGAGTATAGGCATAGGCATGCTTACTTACGGCGCCTTTGGATGACGTCCAAAGCACGCCACAGTTCGCCACGCCACATGTGCAGTGCACGGCATGCACCGAACGGCTGCGCCGTAACTCGCCGAAGGTTTGACGGGAGCTGTACGTTGTAGTTCATTTTTTTCGCTAAAGGTTGATGAACTTGTGGCGGACAAATCCGCCGCCAAACTCGCGGCGCGGCCACGTTTCGGCTTGGCGCGCAGGGGCGGCAGCCAAAGAGGCCCCTAAATTGAGAGTGCTACCTCAATATAAGCATGCGGTAGAAAATTTTCATTTTTTTGGTATGTTTTAATGGAGAAATCGTGCCACTTGAAAAGTATGAAGTGGTGAAACTCAAAGAAGATCGAGTCAGCGCACACTATTAATATGACACAAACAACATATCATTGAAGATGAACACATGCATTAGAAAAGCAGCCTCAAAGGAGCTTGATATGATTAGGGCAAGCAAATATGAAGATAAAATGGTGGAACAAGAATATACAAAAAGCTATTAAAGAGAAGAAACAAAGGTTTAACCGTTTACTCATCGATAGGAGTGCGAACAGCACATAGCAATACAAAATGGCAAAAAGACCATAAAGTAAGCGGTGAATAGAGCGAGAGGTCGCATATATGATGCCTTATAACATCAATTGGGCACGAAATAAATGCAAGACAACTACAAAATGGCTAAAAGCTAAGAGAAGACTAGGGACGTCATCTATATAAGTTAAATGTATCAAATAATGAGACAAAGCAATAACTACTAAACGACGAAGGGATCAAGAATAGATGGCAGAATTGTTTCAACACTCTTTAGCAAAGACAACAGGTGACCTCAACAGACACTGTGTCAGGATTCAATAATCCGAGATAAAAGATGCCAACGTTATATCACCAGCTTCTCTCTGTTTTGCAGATCTGCAGTTTTGTCCTGCTCTTGAGAACCCCAAAGACAATTTTTGGTACTAATTTGACAAAAATGCTAGAGCCCTCCTATACTGCCCCGTTCTGCTTGTAGTTTCATCCTTCGCATTGCTGCTCATTTCAGGCCCTTACTTCCATCTCTATCGATTTCCTATATCATTGGCGTTAGCAGAAGTCTTATACTTCCTCTGTTCTTAAAATAATATCGCTGTTGACTTCAAATTTCAACTTTGACTATTCGTCTTATTCAAAAAATTAGTTTAAATGTGTAAAATTTTGAACCGTGTTTCAAATACATTTAATGATAAAGCAAATTATAACAAAATATATGAAATTTATCATAATTTTTTGAATAAGACGAATGATCAAAGTTGAGATTTAAAGTCAACGGCGACATCAATTTAAGAATGGAGGGAGTACTTTCGAGTGCTCAACTTCTACTAAATTTTTTGTGTTTCCTTCCACATGTACAGATCAGTAGACCTACCCTTCTGTACAACACTAGAGCTGGTTTCACTATCATGTCTTGTGACTATTTTCAGTGGGTGGGCTTCAGTATTGAAGACCCCACTCATCAAAGGAGATAAACGAAGGTTGGGAAAACAACAGGTACAAATACTTGAGCGTCTCCGATAGGAAGAAGCTCTGCATCATGTCATCTTTGGTACCTTTGTTCACCTAATGGTGCAAATGTTTCAAGATTAGTACATAAAAATAATATCAGAACAATAGGAATGATACAAATCTGTGATCCAAAATGGAGTAGTGCCCTCTAAATGCATGACTTGGAAAGTTAAGGTACCACTAAAAATTAAAAAAATTCGGTATCTTTGGAAGGGTGTCACCCTTACAAAAGATAATTTTGCAAAAAGAAACTGGCAACGTAGTTTCTTGTAGTTCTTTAGAGACTACAACATTTGTTTTTTAACTGCCATTTTGCTCGGTTTCTTTGGAACACAGTTTTCATCACCTTTGAGCTCCAACCACTTGCTAATTTCTCCGATGTGTTTGGTTCTTGGCTTTGTGGTGTTTCACGGAAGCTAAAAACCCAAATTTTTATAGGAGTTGCAGCACTATGTTGGGCCATTTGGTTGAATCGAAATGATATGATGTTTAATAATGCCAAATCTAACACTTTTATGCAGGTAATTATCAGAACGACATTTTGGGAATGAACATGGTCGTTGTTGCATAATGAAGATGAAGCACGATGGATGATGAAGAAGGGCTATCAACTTTTGGAGATGGTGATCATCGAGGTGTTTGAAAAGTTAGGTTGGAAGTTCACAAATAGAATCATAGCTTAGAATTGTTTCTATTCTGTTATAGAAACTTTGTTGCTTTCTTGTCTAGTTGATGTAACTTGTGAGCCTAAGAGGTCTTGTTTGGCTACTTTGGCTGTGTACGTCGCCGGCCGGAGCTTTTTGTTCCATTATCTAAAAAAAGATGGGGAGAAACCTACATCTTTTAGTCCGACATATCCAGATTCTATTCGGGACTTTTTCTCAAATGCCTGAAAAAATATCCCAACCCCAATCTTGGTACATTTTGTTTCCAGTTAAGTGCCACAAATGCATGAGTGACTCAACAGTCTCTGGTCTAAGGATGTTCCATGAGGTACCCTCAAACATGTCCTATAGTACAAAAAGTAATGGCAATTTAGATTCATATGAAGCGCGCAGCAATACAGGCTGCAACAAAATCTCTCCAGCATGGAAGCAATAGTTTTCTCCAGCCAATTTTGTTGGCATTTATCGGTAGAATTTGCCACATAAATTACATCGAAGCTAGAGTCAAGAAGAATTATAGAAGGCAAACAAGATCAGGAAGAAAAAAAAGGAAAGAGTAAGGTCCGTTAAAGTAATTAAGTTTTGTACAGTACAGCAACGCAACTAACACCTCACAACTACAATATGAAATGATGTTCGCTACTCGTTCGGACTCAACCTCTCCAATTAATCATTTGAAAATTGATATCAACATAGTTTGTACTTCTAGCAGTTGAACTAATAACAACCTTTGGAGGTTCATTCAGTAAAAAACTGAGCTACAGTTCATTGTTTTGTTAAGAGTAAAATAGTCTATGGTTATTATTGGAGTCCTTTTAAAATAGATCAAGTGATGTTGTTTCACCTTCCAATAGTTAAGACACGAATTCGATCTCAGCCATTGATTTATATAATGAAGCATGCCTCTGGTTACAGCCACCTACCAAAACTCACTCATTACTTTCCAAATTGAATTATTCAATAATTAATAATTATTAAAAAACTTTTACCTCTTAAAAGGTAAAAGAACAATTTAAACCTTGAGATCAACATAAATAAACGGTCCATATTTATTTTGGTCTATTTTAAAATCTAACTATTATTGTACTTATCCCTTTGTAGGGATTCCTCAGTCCTCATTGGGGTTGAAATCAATACAATCCATCTCTCGAACATATTTTATATATAGTTTAAATAAGAGACATCAATATAGATGTATAAACTAATACACCATTCGTTCTTAAATTGATGTCACTATTGACTTCTAACATCATCTTTGACCATCGTTCTATTAAAAAAAGTTGAAATGTGTAAAATCATAGATTGTGTTTCAAACAACTTTGATGTACAGCAAATTCTAACAAAATATATAAAATTATTATATTTTTTAATAAGACAAATGATTAAAATTGATGTTAGAAATCAACAACCATATCAATTTATAAACGGAGGGAGTATGTGACATGACACCTTATATTTCAGTTAAAATTGATAAGCACATATAACCCTGTAAGGTACCAGTACCAGTTCAAGTCCACAAGTCTGATATTCTAGTTTAATTTTACAAAGTTGTAGTAACAGAATAATAATGTGAATAGAAAGAGTCTAACATGACAAAGTTGTAGTAACAAAATTAGCTAGGCTGGGTTTAGGCCTAGGGTGGCTCACGAGCCGGCAAGGTCTGATTATTTAATAGACATGTTGGGCCACCTCGGAGAAGACATGAACCGGCCGTAGCCCGTTGGCCACGTATAGTCAAACTTAGCCTCCATTGATGTCTCCCATATTTGTCTATGGTAGAAGCAAGTATGCAACATTGTGTAACCCACAAAACAGAACATATAAAACTTTGACCAATATAGCTTGTACCGAATTGTATTAATAGTTAACTAATCATAGTCATTAAGCATGCAACCGCATACAATCCGTCTCCTGTCAAAATGCACCTTTCTTAGGGTGAACGTGGTCAGTTTGGCCAAGTAAGCTCCTGCTGTAACATCTACTAGTACAGTATCTTTGCTTGTTGAGTACACGAAGAGGAAGTTAAGTTATTCTAGGCTTCTCCATCATCTTTCTCACGTCGATAACAACGTTCAGTAGCTGACTGTAATTTTGTGTTTATCTAATCAGAACCATCTTTTTGGCTGATTCATTTGGGAATAACTTGCACGATAAGTTTATAGTAACATGTATATATAATTTTATTTTTAGACTCTAAGACATTCTTTGCAACATAGATATTTCAAAGGCATTATATTATACAAGAATTTCAAAGGAATCAATTCAATTTCACATGAATAGGATTTGAAATTTTTTTCAGCTATCCAAAGTGGACCAAAACTTTTTTTTTATATAGTTTGGCGCACTCTAGAACATTGGAATCTAAAAGTATAGGAATAGGAAAAATATTGTATTAGAGTTAACTATGAATTACGATCGTACTGAAACTTAGAATGCAGAAAAATTTTCGAATGCAATGTTTGGATGCAACACAGGAAAAACACATTAATTTGAAGAGAGAGAGGTGCGTAGACTCATAAGAAAGTTTACAACAGGTTGGACTTCTTGTTATTTTCCTCCATGATTTTCTATAGAAGAATACAGTCTAAAGAAATTTCAAAGTATCCGATTGGATTCAATACTGTGTTCGAAACACATCTATTTGAAAATTTTATGTAGGTAATTGATTCCTTCAAAAGACCAGTTTTTTAAATGAGTTTCTCCATTTCAAAAGGGGCCTTATAAAACCAGAGGATTTTTATATGAGTCAAAACATGTCTCTAAAAATGGGATCGTTTTCCACGGTGCAGCTGGTACTCTGATTGCCCCGTCTCCAGTGTTGCGATAAGAGCAAACGAAAGGGCCTTCTTCAGATGGGGATGAAAGCTTCGCTATCACAAGGCAGCAAGACATCAACCCCCAGCCCCACACCTTCTCTAGAAACAAGAATTGTGTCCCATCTCCACGGGCTACCGCCGAAACACTCCAAATTTCACCAAATTATTTCCCTGAAAACTAAAACCATCACCATCAGTTTTCATATCAATTGAGAAAAATCATACATATAAATATACATATACAAAAACACGAGTGTTACACTTTACCTTATTACAGAATAATGATGTAATGTTATATGGCAAAACTCAACCAATATTCATCAAGTGCTAGTGCTAAGATATAATAGTGTACTAGCTTTTCATTACTAGTTTAAAATTTTTTTGACTAAAAGTATTAATTGGTTAATACATTTTATATTTTCTTTTGAAAAAACAACTTAATTAATACCCCCTCCATTCTTAAATTGTTTTCAAAAGCTAGTTCAAAAGTATAAATTATATTTCAAATAACTTTAATGATAAAGCAAATTATAATAAAATTATGATATTTATTACACTTTTGAATAATATGAATAGTAAAAATGATATCAGAAGGCAACCGCGACAACAATTTAATAATGGATGGAGTACATTACAACAAGTTATGAAGAGAATCCAAGAAGCAATAAAATGAAATAGTAAAATACAATGAAAATGCTAGGACCACTGCTCAACATCAATTATCAATTTTTGCTTTTTTCTTTTTTATCTCCAATTACCATGATTTAAAGATATGTGATATAGCTAGAAATAAAAATATTAACTATATTTCAGGGGTATCTAACCAATCCAAAACAACCAATTAGCACAATATTCCAATTATTCACCACCACTAGCACAAGGAGGCCACACTCCCCTTCATGCTTGCTTGAGCTCCCAAGGCACTAGTGTGAACCTCCTCCACTAGCCTTTGGCCCTTTGCTTGCGAAATTCATCCGTGGCACCCACGACCTCATCTACCATGTAGGAAAGATCATCTAATCCACTTCTTCGCACAGGATCCGAGCCAATTAGCACCAAAGAAATCAAGTAACCAAAATCCATGGCGTCCTAGCTAGCAGCCATGCACCAAGTCAAGAATCATGTCGCCATAGAAGCGCAAAGGCCAAGAAATACAGAGAAAATTTGTGGTCATGGGATGCGGTGGCGATCAAGAAGCAGCAGGTGGCAGTGAGCCCATGGATGACGCGGGGTCCTCATCGCCGCCGCCCATCGCGCAGCTGGGCTACGACCAGGTGCTGTCCGTGCTCCGCCTGCTCCCCGCCGAGGCCGTGCTCTCCTTCGCCGCTACCTGCCGCGTCTTCCGGGCCTGGGCATCCTCCGACGCGCTCTGGGAGGCGCTGTGCCGCCGTGACTGGGGCACCCGCGCCGTTGCTGCACTTGCCCAGCGCCGGCGCGAGGAGTATGGCGGCGCGCCATGGCGGAGGGTGTACGCCGAGGTCGCCAGGCTTGGCGCCCTGTCCGCGCGCCGAGTCCCCGTGAAGGGAGCATCACCGCGGCCACGCGCATCGCACTCGCTCAACCTCGTCGCCGGCTGGCTCGTGCTCTTCGGCGGCGGCTGCGAGGGAGGTAACAATAATCATATCATGTCACTGTTTTTTTCTCGTCCCAAAATTGCTTGACTTCATATATAAAGGTGAAAAAGGCGCACTTTATGAATCAGATGTCAGTTCACTAGGGGAAAATTGATCACAGGGGCAGCGCTCTGGGATGGACACAACTGACTGTACTTGATTTGATTGTGATGAATTATCTAGCAAATTGTTCGATCTTGGAAGTTGTTTAGTTCATGCTTAGATATGCTTGTTTCCATCTGCATACTTATGAACATAAACGAGGTTCCGAACACTCATTTCTTAATTTTATTTCGCTTTCATTTGAAACGAAATAGTACTCTGCTTTAGATTGGTTATGAAGCGTGCCCTGTTTTGTGAGAGTCATGGCAGACTCGCTACTTATTTGGAATGGAACACTCTTTGCCACATTACCAAGGTCTATTGGTGTCCTGTGAGACAACCAAAATGGCCTGGCTCTGCCCCCTGCTTTGTTATAATCTAGAAGGTGTTTTATTCGATGACAAAGAGTGTTCCTCTCCAATTTTGATTATTATAGTTTATGTAGACCACTGAAATATTTCAAGGGAGATAAAAGGTTGTGGCCTTGATCAAATATATTTTATAACTTCACACCATGATATATTAGAGGAATGCCTCCTAACTTTCAGAATTCCTCACTGGATTAGTCTACCAATTTCTAAGTTTATACTGAGTACTCCCTCCATTTTTAATTTGTTGTCATTAGGACAATTCTAGTTCAAAAATGAACTAAAGTGGTCATGTGGTTGTCAAGACCCAAGATAGCTATAGATGTCATGGCGGTCGGGTCAAGTTGTTTTTCCCCCACTAACTCGCCTATTCTGATGAAAGCCTCCTCAACTCTGGTCCTAGCTGAGGGGAGTCAAATTATAGGACATTTTTATCTATCTTAATACAAAGAGACGCAGCTCTCCTGTGTTTTCTAGGAAAAAAAATGAACTAAAGTTGTTGTCCTAAAAACAGCAATTTGAGAAAGGAAGGAGTAAGCAAAAAGGTGAAGGAGAAATCGGAGTTATGTCTATTACACAAATGTAGTTAACCAAAGGGATGTCAAAACACGTGTCCATCAATTTTATACTGAAGCCCAGAACCCTGCCAGAGCCCTATTTTTTAGGGGGGGGGGGGGGGGGGGGGGGGGGGNGGGAGGGGGGGGATATAGTCTTTTTTATTTGTGAACTTTGGATTCATAAAATCACTATAGTTGATACTTTACTTTCTATATGATTACTACAGCCCGTGTAAAAAAAATTGCCATTGTTCCATGTCCATCTCTATGTTTTCAACTGAAATATGTAAATCATGATGTTATCGCACCAATGCTGCCCATTCCCATGTCACTGATCACTTTCTTGATGTCAGGCCTTGTTAGGGGCTTCCCACCATCAGCATATGAGTCAAAAAGGAGCTTCCATTGTGGCTTTGCAGCTTGAGGATGAGTTGCATAATGGTGTGGATGAGGGCCCAGCCTGAGCTATAGGAATCCAGTGTTAGCAAGAAGTCCAGGGAGAATAGACATAGAGACATTAGCCTGTCCCTTCTAACAGTGTCACCTGTTACCGTTATCTAAAAAAAAAACAGTGTCTCACCCGTGCTCCAGCTTGCCTTTCACTGCTCTTATCCCCTTCAGCCCATGCTGTTAATACTTCCTTTGAATGATAGTTATCCTGATTTAAAATGTTTATGCTGTGTACAATGATGTCAGATTGGTCCTAGGGCTTCTGTAGCTAGCAAGTGGTATCAGACTATAACAGCTTCTATATGTGTTGCTTGCCTCATCTCACCCCCAACCCC
>BCLF01000142.1:80501-110079 GCA_001602275.1 Zoysia japonica
CCCACCCCCCCCCCCCCCCCCCCCCGCCCCGGGCCTTCTATATAATAGGAGAATTGCATATTATGATTATGTTTGTTTACTGTTAGGAATCATTTAATTAGTCTTTATCCTAGTATGTTATGAGATTTTTTACTACTTGTCTGATGTTCTCTATTGCTCTAGTTAGGTCGCCATCTTGATGATACTTGGGTGGCTTATGCTGGAAATAGATTGCCCGGTGTTCTTAACTGGCAGCAATTAGCCTCTGGGATTCCAAGTGGTCGTTTCAGTCATTCATGCACTCAAATCGGTGACTCATTAGTCTTATTTGGTGGAATCACTGATCGTGGGCAGCGTTTGAATGATACATGGGTAGGCCAAATTATTAGTGAAGAAACTCGCAGGATGCGGATCTTGTGGAGATTGCTGGAGGTTGGTCCACTTGCACCACCTCCTCGTGGAGCCCATGCAGCCTGCTGTGTTGATGATAAGTTTATTATAATTCATGGAGGGATAGGTCTCTATGGCAGCCGTCTTGGTGATACATGGCTTCTTGATCTCTCCAGTGGCCTCAGAACTGGCAGTTGGCACCAAATAGGGAAAACATGGCCCTTGCCTCCACCCCGTTCTGGTCACTCTTTAACTTGGATTGGTGGGACACGCATGGTCTTGTTTGGTGGCAGAGGATCAGAATTTGAGGTTCTTAATGATGTCTGGTTGTTTGATATTACCGATCATTATCCGAAGTGGAAGGAGCTGAAATATGACTTGTCTAGTGCTCTTGGTGAAATGCCGTTTCCACGTGTTGGGCATTCAGCAATGTTTGTCTTGGGAGGCAAGGTACTTGTGTATGGTGGGGAGGATTCACAAAGGCGGCGAAAGGATGATTTCTGGATCTTAGATATACCAGCTCTACTTCAGCACGAGTCAGGTTCCACGAAAATTGCTAAAAGGATGTGGAAAAAGCTAAGAATTGATGGTCAGTGCCCAAATTATCGGTCCTTCCATGGGGCATGTGTAGATACTTCTGGTTTCTCTGTGTATATTTTGGGTGGAATGGTTGATGGCCTTGTGCACCCTGCAGAAGCCTTAGGCTTGAGATTTGATGGGCAGCTATATCAGGTGGAGCTCATGTTGCCTCTTTAGAATGTATGTTGTTAAAACCTGAGTATTTGATAGGTTTAGTGTTTAGTTCTAGTAATGCCATCCTGTGTAATTCTATGGTCACTGAGATGCTCAATACCTTTATCTCACCACCCATATTTTGAAGATGCTCCGTTTGATGCCTACCTGTCAATTGTTCATGGACCAGTGATCCTTTGTTATTTTGCCATTAAGGACTGTTTTGTCTGCATGTGAATCCAAATCTTCATTCCTTGTCAGATTCATATGTTCCAAAGAATGTCTGCCAATACTGTCTGGGACAGATTGTTACCTGGTGGAATCTCATATGGTCATGAAAAGAGAGATAATGTTGTCCATAAAAATCCAAAGCATGAGGATTGCTCAGGACTATCTGGAGTTTGATCGTTGCATGGCAATGACAAGTTGACTCAGTGCAGGATCATGTCTGTTCAAACCTCAAGTCATCACATGCATCGAGCCTGTCATTTGAACTGATCTGATGATGGTGCCTGGATCACACTGGCAGCACCATACAGCATAGAATTTTGAAGAGCACTAGTTTTGTAATGGAGCATCAGTTTGAAGCTTATTGTCTTGTGCACACTAATTCTGCAATAACAGGACTGGTTGATTTGGATTGTTTCACATTGGGGACCATTTGTGAAACAACTGTCGGCTCATATATAAATCTCTCAGAAAAATATGATGAACCTGTTAAGATTCACTATGAGCACTTATATCAGGTTCATCACCCACCCTTATGTTGTATAGCTCAAAGTTTTTCCTCATGTACTTAGTCCTGTGCTCAGTTGTGGTTCTGTAGATTCTCGAGATTATAGTTGCTTTAGATGTTATTGCTGTGTAGAAATCAACTGTTTTCTTCTTCAGAACCTTTGTTACTAGCTGGACTGACCACTCACGGGATTACCAATAAACTTACTAAATGCGATGTAATTTCAGGCACTGAAATTGGTCTGACATGGTTGCTGCTAGACATCAGCTTGCACTCTAGTTGCTATATTTCTCTTCTGATTATAATCACCTCATTCCTGCAGAAGTACACCTTCAACAGCATAAAAACTATAATTGATGCAAGTGTTCAAAATTGTAGTTGATGGAAGGGACCAGTGGATACATTCGTATTTCATAATAAAAAGATAACTTTTTTCACCAAACAAGGTGAGCAACTATTCAGGTGTGTTACCACCCCCCATTGTAGATTGCTCAAAGAAAAATAATTGCAGCTGCACTTAAGTTAGCAATTTTTCACTATAGCAGGCATATATGTAGTTATGTACCCTTTGATTCCCATGAGATGCAATCAAATTCTAATATATACTCCCTCCGTTCTCTAATTATTGTCGTCATTAACTTTTAACTTCAACTTTGACCATTCGTCTTATCCCAAATTTTTTTTAATAAATATCATATATTTTGTTATGATTTCATTTATCATTAGAGTTATTTGAATCACAACTTAAAATTTTACACATTTGAACTAATTTTTTGAATAAAACGAATAGTCAAAATTGATATTGTAAGTCAACGGAGGGAGTGATGCTTTAGCAAAATGAATTTTGAGATTCAAATCAGTTAACAGAATTTTGAACGCCACAATTTTTTACCATCCTATAAATTATGTTTCCCTAGGACTTTTGGAAAGAGTTGTAATAAAAATACTGTAAATGAATAGGACTAAGCATTGTGGCCAGTATGATGCCTATACAGAAATGTATGCAAATTGATCATTAAACCATGAGCATCATCATTGCTATTAATATATTTGATTAACTCCAAAGTGGCTATCTTTGTTCATTCTTATTTTCATGCTACAGACACATCTGAACAATTAGACACACTCCACAAATAGATTGTTGAGACTTGCCTTCTAGGTTGTGGTTGTGGTTGGTAGATGGTGACTGAGTGATGCTACAGCAGCTTGGACACAAGACGTGACATCCTGGGACCAGATCAAGCAGCCACGAATGTTTCCTGTCCAAAAGTCAGTCATAAGTGGCAACCACTAACCTAAAGCGTCAGCTAGTCGGTATGGACGCGCAACATTGAAATCTCTTTCTGGAGAATGACGCATTTGAAATGCTCTTTGCAAGATAAGCATATTCTCAGCCAAGGTCATTCTTTCCCCTTTTAAAATCAATCAAATAAAAAAATCCATCAACTTTGATTCATATATGTACATGATCAAATGCCGAACATATCAAGAAGGAAAAGAAATCAATTGGAATAGCATCCTACTATCGTTACTGACAGCACCTACCATGTGAATGTGGTTGTGAATGTGAATTAGAAGGGTTCGCAGATATATTTTTAATCCTACAACCAAAAACATATTATCCAGAAACCGCTAACTCTCCAAACAGCTCCATTGTAACTGACATCAAGCCATCCATGTTACAAGCATCAATGGCTCAACCATAAAGAAAAGAGAAAATTACATATAATACTATACAACCAGGCCCCTGGTATAGGGCTACTGATATTGTTGTACTTAGCCATAATCACACCTTGCTTTTGCACATTCTCTCAATCCTAACACCCCACGGAACAAATCAAAAGTCAAAAAATATTTTCAATTGGCATCTTTTTTTTTTTCAGAACCACCAGAGCGAAGCTGGCTAAACCGGTACCACATTTATGTCAGACGTGTCGCATCTCAGGACCAGTCCATCGAGGCTGGTCGGGAGGATGCACTTGGCCCACTGGCAGCCAGTGGAGATTGGTTCAGCCGGAGGAACGATCATAAGCACACTATCGTTCTTTTGCACAACGCCCATGACACTCACAGTGCTTCCCTCCTTAATGTATCTGCAGTGCAAACGCATATGTCAAATGGAAGGAGTAGCAATCACCTGGCATACTATGACTGGAATGAGCAGGAGTACCCTTCTTTTAGGCGCATTATGCGGTCATCGCTTGAGAGATTCCTTCCCCGTAACCACCTCAGGAATTCAGGTGACATGTCCTTGTTGTCTGGGTTTATGTCAATGACAACAGACTCATCAACATATGGGGTTACACGGGCACCAAAACCTGTTTTGACCAATGCTCGCAGTCCAGATTGGAAATCAGAGATGTAGAAATCCACTGCATGTCGCTGCCATTGTTATGCAAAAAAAAAAAAAAATCAATAAGGTGATAAAGTAGGATGTATCAAGTATTTCTGTCCAACTGTGAGATCTACATTTTCTACAAAATCAAATGTAAAAGTAAGCTCACCTCCATTGACCTGAGTCCCCAAGTGAATCGGCGGTGCTGAGGGTTGGCAGCCTTCGAATCCCAACCCCTATACTCATACAAGCAAGTCGAAGTGTAAACACATCTCTGAACCCTTTGGAATGAGGTCTCAAGGGGCACATTTCCACAAGTAACAACCTGCAAAATTCAATGTGCTTCATAAGGACTAGCTGCTATTGATGCAAAACAAAGAGTTATTGCTTAATGCCACTGAGTTTCTAATGATAACTGGAGAAGCAATGCATGGGAAAAACACGTTGCATAGCCGCAATTCTCATTTTTACGTCCTTGTACAAGAAATAATATGTTCACATTGATAAAAAAAAATATAAGCTAGTGAGTAAGGTACATTTCTGTGTTAAACTGCAACTAAATTGTTTGTAATAACATATGGAAAACCATTCAAAATGTTAGACATTTAAACAAATTATCTTAATACCGACAGATTGAATTAGCAGCGCAATGCAGAAGCATGGTGCAATAGAACCAACAAGATATGCAACTGTAACAGGACAATTAGAAAAGTCAGATTGTAAATAATTATATTGCATGAGTGCCAAGAAACAGTTTGCTTTGAGAACAAACTATAGAAGAAGCAAGAAGAAAACAACTTTGATACTGCATACAAAATTAGAGGACAAATAAGCAGAATGATTAGCTGACATTCCAAGAAGGTGATTGGTAGATCACATACCCCAGTAACCTTCACATACTCTCCATCTTTTGCAGTTCTAAGATCTGCATCAGAATAGCGACTGACAAAACCAATCACACCTTTGGTTCCAAAGAAGATGTTCCAGGTCACGAGTGCAGCAACAAAACCAAATATCACCACGACAGCTATGAGTAAAATTGGGTTATGAATAGCAGCAAGAATGAAGATCCCTGCTACAAATCCAACCACAAAGAGCAATGAGACCAACCACCATATTGCAGTTGGAATGCTGCCTCTAATTGAGTAGCCATCTTCCCCATTAAGGTTCGTTACAGCCTGGTTGTGTGCAAAAGAGGTAGCACGCATCTTCATTGATACACTGGAATCAAGAGGACCTGAAACTTTTCGTGCCGCGCCAGATGAATTCATTGGACCT
Organism: Zoysia japonica; assembly: GCA_001602275.1. Classification (NCBI taxonomy): domain Eukaryota; kingdom Viridiplantae; phylum Streptophyta; class Magnoliopsida; order Poales; family Poaceae; genus Zoysia; species Zoysia japonica. The sequence continues at coordinate 85,952 of BCLF01000142.1, forward strand.
GATGTGATAGGCCCTGATGTGATAAGACCAGTTGTAGGAAGAACAGGAGGCAGAGGACCAGAGTTCTGGCGGCCCATTGGGGTTACTCCACCTGACTGAGGGCCAGATGACCTCTTCATCAGTTCTCCATGTTTATTGAGAGGCCCAGAATTAGATTTTGTCCTTGAAGACCCTCCAGCACCAGGAACTCCAGATGAAATAGAACCAGAGTAGTTGGAGCGACCAACTGAATTAGAAACTGGACCAGAGTTGGTGCCAGCACCACCAAATGAAGTGTTCCTTGAAGGCTGATTGCCTAATGGACCAGATTTCCTATGGATATCAAACATCTTTCCAAGCTCTCCAGATTTCTTGATGTCTCCACCCGTGTAGGGCATAGCTGTGGAGCAAATAACTGGGGCCTTCTCCTTAGGTTGCTCGGGTCGACCCGAGACATAGAGGCCACTGCTTAGCTGGTGGGATGGAAACCGCGAACCCATGTTCTCAAACAACTGGTCCAACTATATCTTCAGAGCGATCGTTACTGTGTCAAAGTAAGACTACTGAGCTTTCGATAACTTTGCATTAGAACCTGAAACAAAAGAAAACAGATTACATAATTGATTCCAGAAAAGGATACACATGAAGGATTCAGTATGCTAACTCCAAATGGAATAGATTACAATTTAATACTATTTTTCCGAACATATATATCACACTGCACATACGGATTACCCAAGATCAGAGAGGACTACCAATGAAGAGACCTTAGATGGTATTCTAAATATTAGGCAACAGCTGATGGCATAACACATTATTATTTAAAGGATAAAATATTAGGCAACAGCTGTTTGGTAGCAGTCGTAAAGCTGGAGCAGCACAAATACTTTCAAAATACATTACCAAAAATAGCCAATTAGGCAATAATAAATGCTGCAGTGTGTATCCTAAAAACAATCAAGATCCTTCCACAAACATTGGCACATTGCCATGTTTACAGAACGTAAGCATCATACCTTACAACAAAGGGCAACAACTTAGCATTAAAAATTTTCTTTGCATGCAAACAAATCAAAGTGAATGTTAATGACACCTGCTGTGTTCGGCCTGGGTTAGGACGACCAGATTAGCTAACCTTAACCTAGCTGGGATTCGTAGCTGAAGAAATACTTCCAACAAAAATACGACTACTACAACACAAAGCCTTTTTGTCCCAAGCAAGTTGGGATAGGCTAGAGATAGTACGAAAATATTAAAACACAAATAAAGATTCAAGATGACATAGCAAGCACTTTTCAGGTAAAAACTTCGCCTATTGTAGCACCACCAACTAGGGTGTCACTGAGTATGGGACAACACGCATCATTGTGATAAAGTAATATCTACATCTCTCCAAAAAGAAGCTAAAGAGTACAGACAAGCAGCTCAAAACATGCAGAATTTATGGAAACAGCCCCTAGCAGCACTAGCCAGAGTTAAAGAAAGAAGCTAAATATCACACGGTGAGAACCGATAGCGACGGCTCCATCAGTGGCGAAAAGCGCATACTACGTAAGCAAGCTGTGTCTACCAATGATCTTGACCAGCCACAGGCAGTGGAATAAAGAACCAGGCCACCAACACCCCATTAGATCACGAGCATAGCTTAAAGCCTCAGCAAAGAACTTGACAGGTACATGCCAACATAATTTCAACAATAAGCAAACTCGGCAGCACATGTACAACCTATACAGCCCACCCCAAGGGCCCCACCGCTTGTTAAGAAAATTGAGATACCACTACCAAAAGCTCGGTTTCTCTTAATTCTACGCGCTAATCACCTACCAATCCTCAACTACGGAGGTTGGGGGAAAAAAATCTTCTACGAACAAAAAACAAATAGCGCACATCCTACACACGCGGTAAGGCAATGCCGCTATTCCGCATACGAAGAACAGAACCAGATCCAGATGAATCCCTCTCTCATAGGAAGGACACGAAAAGAGTTGCCAAGTGCGCACGAACAAACACTAGATCCGGCTCCGAAACCAGTTCCAGGAAAAGCCAGAGGTCGACCGACCAACAGCGCTGACGAACAGACGCTAGATCCCCGTCCCCAGGGCAAAATTCCTTCCGCCCCCGCTACATCCAGCCTAAATGTCTTGACTAAAACAGTGAGGAGGATGAGGAGGGCTCGAGGACCGGGGAGGAGAGCTCCTCAGCTCTCACCTGGAGGAGAAGTAGCGGCAGGCTCGTGCCCCGTTCTGGCTAGCCGCCGTGCTTGCTCCCTGGGATCGGAGGAGGTGGCGGCGGGATTGGAGTTTGGACTGCGGAACGGCAGAATGGCAAGTGAGGGAGCGAAGGGAGGGGATAGAGAGAGGTAGTAGCGCAGCGAGGAGGGGCGCTCCCACGCAACAGACAGACAGAGAGACAGTGAGTGTAGAGAGCGAAACAAACAGGAGAGAGAATGAAGAGGTGGTTAGAGAGAGAAGAAATATATTTTAGCCCTCCTCAGTCAGCATAAATAAACAACGATAAAATGAGAAACAGTACGTGCATATCTCACCCCCAGCTCTCTTTCTCTAGCACGACAGCCAACGGGCTGCAGTCACTTTCTCTCTCTACCCGCTTGTTCCCTAATTCCGTCGCTGCTGCTATTATAATTTTTTTTAAAATAAATATTTTAGTATTCCAGCATATATTTTGATCAATGCATATAGCTGTTCATTATTAAAAGACTATTATAAAGCAAATCCTTAATGTGGTGGTATATGTTTTCATTTATTTCCGTGTGAATCGAGGAGAACGTGACTGAAAAGAAAATCAATGATCACTTTCCTTCGTGGGTTTTTCTGTGCTTGGAACATCTTCTTAAGTTCTATGTTTAAGTTCTATGTTGTGAGAAGATATTTTCTTAGGTTGTAAGATAGTATTGTTATGTTTATTTGGGATGAAATACACTAGAATATAGTAATGGCCGTTATGGACATGCGAAAGTGACGTAGGTAACTTTTACGTTCATTTCTAGCGGTTAGTTACTTGGTATGCAAAAAATGCATTTGTATCCCACCTCTTGTATACCGCCACCTTGTTTTATTCCATACATTTTTTGTTCGTGCATGTAACATTCAGAGATTTATAATAAAAGCTCTTCAATACGATTTAAATGTGCGTATGATATGGATTTCATACGTTTTAGCTGGTTGCTAGCTTTATTCTTTTTTTTAAAAAAAAGAAAAGAATGCTATGCATGGTATCAAAAAACTAAATTGCATAAATTTTAGCATTATCATCACCACCTTCCTTGATAGTATAATTAGTTTCCTTGATAGTATAATTATATATCATATAATTCAGGAGTAATGCATGATAGGGTTATACTCTTTTTCTTGACAACCGACATCCCTCTGGTTAATCAAATAATTTATATAAATTCTCATATCACTGGATTTGTTCTAAAGTTGAGTCCAAAAGGAAAATCAAGGGTCAAACTGCTTAAAGTTATCATGCCTCCGATGAACGAAGGAACCAAAAAACATACCCGAAGCAAAAATCCCAGGATAAGTAATAGATAAAAATTATGTCGATACCACCCGTAAAGTCCATCAGAATATTTATCTTTAAGTTAACATGAAATGTAATGGTCCAAAAAAGACAATTTTATATCCATGCCAATTTTTTTGCTCTATTATTATCGACTGCTCGCCATGCTATGTTTCTTTGGAATGAAATACACTAGAATACAGTCATGCACATTGCGGACGTGCAAAAGAAACACATGTAACCCTCGCTCATTTCTAGCAGTGAGCTAGTTGGTAGGGAAAAACGCATTTGTACCGTACCTCTTGCATATTGCCACCTTGCTTTATTCATCACTTGTTCGTACATTTTTTTGTTCGTACAAGTAACATTTAATTATTTATAACAAAAGCTCTTCGATACATTTTAAAGGTGCGTATGATATCAATATCATACGTTTTAGCTGGTTGGTAGCTTTATTCTTGTTGTTTTAAAAAAGAAACGCTATGCATAGTATCATAAAACTAAATTGCGTAAAATTTTAGCATTATAGCCACCACCTTACTCGATAGTATAATATTATTCGTGAGTAACACATGATATGGTTATGTTCTTCTTTTTTCTTGGCAACCGACATGCCACTGGTTATACAGTAATTTATATAAACATTTCAGATCACTGGATTTGTTCTAAAGTTGAGTCCAAAAGGAAAAGCAAGGGCCAAAGTGTTTCATAATTATCACGCCTCCAATGAATTATGAATGAACCAAAAATCATACCTGGAAATTTATACCACCTGTAAAGTCCATCAGAATCTTTTTTATCCTTCAAGTTGATAGGAAATGTAATGGTACAAAAAAGTAAAACTTATATGAATGCCCCTTTTTTTTGCTCGATCTATCATTATCGATTATGAGCTCGGCTCCCAAAATTTGAATTTGACAATGTTTCTTGTTCAATCAAAACACGAAGTGTTACAATTGCCAACAGTTGCAAGGGCACCACCCCGTTGTTGCTATTACAGTAAACCGCATGAGCAGGGCATGAGGCGCATGAATGGAACGAAGCACCTTTAACAAAGAGCGATGATGTAAGCTCCAGGTTAGTATGTATCTCTGGATGGAAGGCGTGGAGACGCTATGACATTGTGTTCATATCACAAGCTGGACAGCGCAATCACTGTGACTCGAACACTTTTCTAATCCAAAAAAGCTTTTTTGGCTATATATGTAAATATGTAATCCACACGGCAAACGAGGGAGGATTATACTAGGAGGAAGAATATTCAATTAAGCTGCAGTTAGGTCAGGGTTCTTGAGCTCCTCAGGCGTTTGGTTGAAGCCTTCGGCCACCTAACCGTTGGCATCAACTTATGGAAGGCTAACCTCGATAAATTTCTATTTATTTTTAAACTAAATTTTAATAAGGACAGATCTAATTTGTGAAAAGATTCACGGACCAAATTCTTTTATCACCCCTATACATAGTACATTCCTGATAAATAAGTAAAGAAACAGTAATAAAGATAAAAAGGAAGGAAGAGGGGACAATCTTGGTGTTAAGAAAGAGCACGAAGACCTTGGACTTTGGCTTTGGCTTCTTGGTTTTTGAAAAGATCAAAGATCCAAAGGTTGCTCGATCGCACTGTGACGGATGCGATTATAGTAAACTGCATGAGGCGCATGAGTGGAACGAAGTGCATGCCTTTAACAAAGAATGATGATGTAGGGCTCCAGGTTAGTATATATCTTTGGATGGAAGGTATGGGAATGCTACAACGTTTTGTTCAAATAACAAACTGGACAGCGTAACCATCGTGACTCAAAACACTTCTCTAACACCAAAAAGCTAAATAAAAACGTCATCCATTTGGCTCTATGCAATCCGCACGGCAAACGAGTGAGGATTAATAGGAGGAAGATCCAAGCTGCCGTTGGGTCAGGGTTCTTGAGCTCGCGTGGTTTTGGGCATGGGATCACCGACACCAGCGTGCGCTTATCTCCCTCACGTGTTTGATTGCAGCTACCTAACAGTACTGACAGTAACTTATACAAATCTAGTAGGACTCAATAAGCTAAATCGGAATCACTTGTCATGCGGCAGTGGACAGTGATACCGCCGACCGTCATGACTGACAGCCATATAGGGGGGCGGCCCCCTACCTCCCATATGGCCCACAAGGCAGTGGTGACCGACGTCCTCATTGCCGGTGGCAACACGGTAAGGAAGCCGCTCCCTTTCAAATTATACTCTCTCGACTGTCCACAAGGGACATGCATGTCTCTTACATGGTACATTCCTGGTAAATAAAGAAACAGTAAAAAGGATAAAAAGGAAGGAAGAAGGGACAAACTTGATCGTTAAGAAAGAGCACAAAGATCTTGGATTTTAGCTTTGGCTTCTTGGTTTGGAAAAGATCAAAGATCGTAAGCTACGCAACCACGGCCTGACAATCATCATGAGATATGTGGCTACAACTTGGCTAAAAAGGCGGCTTCATTAGCGAGTTCTTTTCTCTTTAAGTACACGGCACATGGTGAGTGAATTAGCGCGTCTTGATGCATCCAAGACGGTACTAAGTGCGCTTCCTTTGTTTCTTTCCCAATCCCATTTCACTTTCACTTTCACTTTCCTAGAAATGGAGATGTGTCTTGCAGCGAGGGAGCAGCATCTCACATGTATGGTGTGTGTACGTGCTCGCTCCACTGTTCTGGCGGCTAAAATCTAATACCTTCACCCCTAAATTCTGGTCACTTAATTTTGACTTTTAAATTGTGATTATTTTATCATAAAAGATGCTTTAAACATGAGTAATTTTTTTATATTTGTAATTTTTAAAATAAAATAAATGATCAAACATGATGTGTAAAAGTTAAAAGTATTAAGAATTCAAGGACAAAGGTAGTAGGAGGTAATTAATTACATGTATGGAATCAAGATTTTCTACTTTCATGACTTTGAAATCATACTGATTGATATGTGAGCCATCCACGCTAGCTAACATATGAGCCATCTAACGTAACTTCAATAAAAAAAAAGGTAAGGTATCTCAATCCATATTGTATACACTCGGCAGTAGCTGTAAAAAACAATGTAGTACTAACATGAAAATTTACTAAGAAAAAAAAGTCGTCCTCAATGTTTCGACCCAGTTCATGTAGGCCTTGAGAATCCATAGAGGCCCATCCACGTGCATTGGATGGGTAGTTTGGCCTATCTAAATGAGTCGGACCTGAATCACCATCCTTGCTCTTGGCAGTGCTTCTCTTCTGTTTTTTTTTTTTCAAAGAAGTGCTTCTCTTCTCCTCTTATTTTTTTTTTCTCTAACACCAGTACCAGTTTTGAATACCGATCCTGGATCGGTTTTTGCCCGGCTAGTTGCTACAGTGTTTTCACCAACCAGCTAGCTAGTCAAACCTAATCCTATACCAGACCGGACTCATTTGGACGAAAACCAACCTGTTTTCACCGGTTCCGCAACAATCTCCCACGGCAGTTTTATGGGCAGAATGCCCCAGTGAGCTCAAAGAGAAAGAACCAGAGTGAAGCTCACACAGCCACGTTACCAACAGCTTTCCTACAGAAACTGAAGGATAGTGACAAATCTTATAAAACTTAACAGTGTGAATCTCAAACATCATACAGGCGCAGAGCGAATAGTATAACTAAGGCATATACCTGTATCTGTCCACATGACAACAGAGCTTAGAACAGTTCAGATAAAGTTTACACACAAACAGTCGAAACTCGGGTGGATATAGATGCTCAACTCAGTTTTACATAGGGCACCATAGTTGACGAGAAATCATAGAGTGAGTCCAGTATCGTACTAGCACACAATCAGCTGCCCTCCCCATGCTTATTATTTCTGCCGAAACCACAGTGCAGGGAGGGCTTGTTGAAACAATAAACGCTTGAACATCAGACCAAATGTACAGCATTGCAACTGTCTCGTAACAGTTGCAACAGTTTATCTTCCGAAAGGGGTTCGATGATGAGTCATCGGTCATACAGCAGTTTGAATGTTTTTTCAGCAACAGGATCCTTGCCATTTGTAAGTACATTAGTCTGGCAGAATCTGAAATCCAGCATGTCCTTTTTTCTTGTCGGAACCTGCACATAGAGACATTGAGATCAAGCATGATTCTGGTTAAAAGATGGAGGAAAAATCCAGGTGGGTTAATAAGTTTTAAACTATTGAATCAGTCAACATCCAGCTAGAACATACGTAAGGATTTAACAAGGTCCATCACAGGAAACAATAACAACAAAAGTTTGTATGTGTTGAACCTCGCATGGACAAACAATTCAAGCAAGTATAACTAACATAGCTCCACACTCTTGAGATAGTCACGAGCTCACCAACCTCAGCCTTTGCCACTTATGGCCTGACGATCAAAACCTCACTGTTTGCATTGTTTTGATGTTCCTAGAGTGAGAGATTCGAATATATTAACAAAATCAATATTTTCATACCTAACCTATAAAATACAGTTATCTGGATTTTACCCCGCAAGACAAATACAACAGTGCTCCACATGAGACCTATTCATGTCCACTGATGTTAAACAACGAGTCAACAACATAGGAAAACTGTGTCAAATGAGTGGGGTACTGCATGAATTAAGGAATGTTATATGAGCAAAATATACATTAATAGAAAACTACCAAAACTGTGGGCAAAAGCAAATTATTGGCTCCAATGGAGCCATAAAACCCAGGTGGATCAATAATTAGAGGTCTTCAGACAAATGATGTAAAAGTTTACTTTTTCAGCATTTTATATGATGCAGAAATGATTGTAAACACATCCCAGTGCATTAATCTGACATCAAAACATAATCTACTATACATTTGTAATCTGTATACTCAACATAATAAACACACAATAAGAAGAAATGGTTCTTAAGGCATGGTTACTTTTGGTGTAGCAATATTTAACATGAAAAATGGCAGCTCATAAGGATGTCAGACTACCTAATAATTTCGTAATGAAGAAGTCTATGATACTAAGGGTAGTAAAAAAATACCCTGGTCATCTATATTTCCAGCAATGTTGTAAGACTGCAGACTACATCCTCAATAAAGTCAAAATAGGTTACATACATACTCGGACACTTTTAAATAAACTGCCTTCTTTTCCTGACAAAGCATCAAATGGCAGCACACTACCAGGAACAAATGCAAATGGGAGTAATTAGGTGTATTTGATAACAGAATCACCTACAAAATTCAGCAGTCCAAAAATGATTACTCAGAGAAAGTGACAAATAGCAGAGTAGAGGACGATATTCCAACTGAAGTAGTTCATATGTCAGACAGCACAATGATTATTAATTAGTTCTTAGACATCATCTTACCCCTAGCAGAACATCAGCTTTCTTCATCGTCAGTTTGAGTTGCACCTTTCCTTGTTTTCTTCGTCGGATGTGGAAATTTCCCTAGAACACAAAGCAGATAATCAAATAATCACATCCCAAAACTAACAAAATGAATTAAAACATATTGTTATGGATTTTTCATGCGCAAACATATGCACAAAACAACAAGATAATTGTAGTGGCATCTAAATCGAGCGCGAAGAAAAAGATAAATGACATGTGACATGAACACAACCATAATAACTTGTTCGAATATAACAATAAATAAACTATGATAGATTATGACATATAAAATCACAACCTGTGCCCTATAAATCCATTTTGAAAAACTTTTTAATACATTAATTGGTCTCCTATTTTCTAAATGATAAAACTAAGAGTGTGTGAAGAGGTTACTGGTGAGCATATGTTAATTGTGAAAGATAGATGATAAAACCCATGAAAATGAGACCGCAGATCCGAGCCCTGGAAACAGCCTCTTGCAAAAATGCAAGGAAGGACTACATACAAAAGACCCAAAGTGCTCGGACACTTTCCCGGATCCTGCACAAGCGGGAACCACGTGCATTGGGGCTGCCCTTTTTTATACAACTTGGACTCCTAGACCCCATAAGTTTTTGGGTCTCATTAGTCAGCCATGGCACAAGTGAAAGCCAGCAAAAGATAGGGAAGTACCTACACTAATTCAAAAGATATCCACAATATTCAGCAACAGAAATGGCAAAAACAAAAAATGTAGTTCACGTGTTGCCATTTTTTAAATGGACTAGTGACTGGTATGGATTGTTACCTAAAACTTTTACATAGTACCAGCGATAAAGAACAGTGGAGATTGGAGATATGAATAGGATCTATTACTGAGAATATGTGCAGGACTCCAGATAGCACAATCTACAACTATAAAGCATGTGACCCATGACTATATTACTGAATCTCTGCTAAGAATACATAAGAAGTAACCTATGACACATTGTACCGTGAAGGAATGCATAAGGAAAGTGCCATGTGAAATCTGCTAATTTTAGTCTAGTGCTTTGCAATAAATAATCAACAAATCTGGAAGGATTGGCACCTAGCTACTGCAATTTTCCTATCCAGCACGGATACACAGATACGTGTAGCGGTGTCCAGCGGATATGTATATGAAATTACGACAGTTTGTCAAAAAAAACCTGATACGTGGATACATTTCAATATGCTTTTTAATAAATATATGATATAATTCTTAACAATAACATGGAATCCCTGTACAAGGCCATTCATCTAGAGCTGGAAACTTAAGCACCAGATCATGTCCTCACTTCCGACAACATAGGATGTATGATATGTAACAAACATTGCAGTTAGTATGAATGGAGCTTATACTGCATTGGTAGGTACAGCTTCGGTCACTCGTTGAGTGCTAGGATCTGTAATTTGACAACCGCTAACCAAGAGATAGCATAAAGCAAAAAACAGGAAAGCCACGATTCACAAATCCCGTCAAATCTTAAGCATAGCATCCAATTGCTTTTGCCACTCATTTCATCATGCTAAATGCCGTAACTAAGCTAAGCATTTGTATCCTTTGCTTTGTACCAAGATCCAGAGCTATTTAGTCGTAGGTAACCAAAGCTGGAAACTTTTACGAATCAATCAAGACTCACCGTCCACGAAGTAAGACGCGGAGGGCCACCCGCGTGCCGTGGAGAAGGAGAGCGCCTCCTCCTCGGTCATGGGCGCGTCGAGCTCCACGACCTCGACGGCGCCAGCTCCTACAACCCCCTCGGCGCCCCCGGCCGCCGCGATGCGGCCCATGAGCTCGGCGACGCCGTACGGGCGGCGCACGGGGGGCACCCAGAAGGAGCCCCCCGGCACGAAGGGGAGCCAATCGGGCGTGGCGCGGCGCACCATGACCCCGTGGATGGCCTCCTCCAGGCGCCGGATCCCGACCACCTCGACCGAGGACGATTGGGAGGCGGGCGCGGCGCCGGCGCCGGCGTCCTCCTCGGAGAGGTCGATCTCGATCACCTCGACCTTCGTGGCGAGGCCGCGGAGGGAGGTCGGCGCCGGGCGGGCCAGGGTCAGGGTCTGCGCGAGGAGGCGCGCCATCGGTATACGGCAAGGCGGCGGCGGCGGAGATGGGTGAGACGGAGCACGAAGAGAGGATAGGGACGGCGGAGAACGGGGAGATCATGTGATGGTTATTGGGGACGACGTGGACCCCGCGTGTCAGTAAGTTGGTGGTCAGTGGGCTCACATGTCGGTGGGACGAGTTGCGACGTGGGACGGTATGTCAGTGACAGTGATAGATCCGTGACCGCCTTGCCGGGTTGGGCTTCTTGTGGGCAGCGTGGCAGCGACAGGGCTTGCGGGGGCGCTGTTCGGTTCCGCGGGTGTCAACGCGGCCACGGCCTCCGCCCACCCGTGCTGGGCCGGCTGGGCTGTTATTTCTGTTAGCCCAGCTAAAAAAACAAGATCAACTCAACTAAAAAGAGTTTTATACTAGCTTTTTTTAGGAAAACAAATACAACTATCCCTACTGCCAGCCATTTATGAATACATTACTCCAACAATAACAATATATATCAAAAAAATAATAGTAGTAAATAGATATAATAATGATAATATATAGATAGAGCAATGACAAAGAAATTCAATTGTTCCAGAGACGAAAATAAATTGTTCTATGAGTAAAAATCATTTGTGTCAATAGTAAAAATAAAATTTTCTAGTTGTAAATTAAAATTTTCCAGATATTTCAATGCATACATAAGAAATAAAAATAAAGCATAACTATAATAACAATAAAATATAAAAATGAAAATAAAGTAAAAAATATAAAAATAAGAAAATAAATTAAAGTATAAAATAAAAGATAAATAAATAATATAAAATATAAAACAAAAAATAAAGATAAAAATGGACTAGGCCTAAAAATAAAGCAAAAGAGCCCAATAGAGAGGGTGTGCGAAAAAATTATAAGGTTTTTAATACCCACTCATAATTTTTAATTTCCTCATCATTATCAATATTAAATTTAATTTCTTTTTCACCACTCATATATATTTGAAGACTTGAAAAAGACTTACTTACTCCTCGATATGTAATTCTGAGTGGGTGATTAAGAAATTAAAGTTTTTTCATACGTAATAAGGAATTCACCCAAAACAAAATGTCACCACCCACATCCATGTCGTCTGCCCCGCCCATCCACCGCTCGCATCCACCAGCTCCACATGCCCATGGTAAAGGAAATGATTTTTTTAAAATGATAATTATTTTGTTTAGAAATTATAAAATAATATTTAAAGTATGAAATTCTTAAAAAATAATACTCAACTGAACATTGAATGTATAAAATGCTCCCTCCGTCCCGCAATAATTGTCATTTTTTATTTTTAGATATCAACATCTGACCATTCATCTATTAAAAAAAATTAGAATATAATTCATTTTATTGTGACTCATTTTATTGTTAAAAATAATTTAAACATGAGTTGTTGTTTTTTATATTTTATATTTTTTGAATAAGATGAATAGTCAATTGTTGAACTCTAAAATAAAAAATGAGAATTATTCTGTGATGGATGTACTAGGAGTTTGCAAACACCCAACCCACGAAGAAACAGTTATGACCGTTTGGATCAAAGGAATTTCAAAGGATAAATTCCTTTCGAATATATTCTATATGGTCCATTTTAAACGTAGGATTTTTATAGGAATCCTACAGTAATTTCACAAGAATCCATTCAATTTCATATGAAAAAAGAAATTGAAAAATTAGCGTGTTTCAAACAAAACCTGTACATGTTATTTGGAATGGAGGAATCAAGAATTCCTTTCCTAAGTAATGGTGAGAGTTCCTTCACAAAATATAGAAAAGAAAACATGATGTTTGAACTAAAGAAAATTTTGCTTCATTTTCATGTGTTGCCTCAGTGTGCTACCATGCATTCCTGTGTTCCGATGGCTCCGTCCTAGTTCCACTTGCCTAGAGCGCTACATAAAGGGAGTGCGACGCTTCTCATCATCGTGGAACCACCGGCTCTTCATTGATCTCTAGAGAGATGTGCAACATGTTGATAGTTTGTAAGATCTAGCGTAGTGTGAGTTGTGGGACGTCGGTGTGAATTTGTGCATGCGTTTAGATACTATAATTGTTACTTTTTCAACTTAATGGTATCATGCAAAGTACTGAACTATGTCTGTAACTTCTATGTTAAGAAGATTATTGTTGTTAAACTTATAGTGACATGTATGACTTTTGGGCGCAACTACATACTCCCTCTATGCCATTTTATAAAGAGGATGAAATAAGTGTGACATACAGAAAATGAGAAGTAGAGAGATGGAGATAAAGAATTATTTGAATGAGAGAAGGTTGTACTAGGAAGGGAACAAATTACAATTTAGGAAAATTAGAGAAGTCCATAGTGACTAGGCCCCCTTGGAACACAGGAATTGCACTCGAATGGAACAGATATTTCACTGAAAACAGTTCAATTTCATAAGAAAACGTAAAACATGAATTTTTTCCTCCATTTCAATTGGGGCCTTATAATTTGGGATGAAAGGAGTAGAGTATCATGCAAAATACTCACAAGACTAGTTTGACTGATTAATCCTTAATTATACACAAGATGATATATTACAACACTTTGCAACAACATCAAACTTGCAAGTACAGTATTTGACACCAGACATAAGATCGTGTAGGCACCAAAAACACAAACTTTGTATCTTAAGCTTCATGTTGGCTGTACCTCACTAGTAGATATATCAGATTTTTTTTGTCACTAGTAGATATCAGATTGTAACCCTTATTATATGTATAATAGTCTTTAGGATGTGACCATGCATCAACCTTGGTGTCTTTAGGAATAGTCTTTAGGTCGTGGCCTGCATCAACCTTGGCCGCCACCACCACCAGAGCCGCCTCCCACAGCTCCACCTGCTGACCCAACTCCACTTCCCCCGCCACTTCCGCTACCACCATTTGCATTTCCAAATCCTCCACCACGGCCGTATGCGTTGCCGGCATGGCCAACACCACTACCACCTCCCGAACCACCACCGCTGCTTCCTCCATCTGCACCTCCGCCTCCACCTCCACCACCCCCAGTGCTCACACTTACCCCACCACGGCCGACATGAACACCCACACCACCACCACCGCCGGCCCCGGCATGCACACCGCCGGCAGAGACAGCACCACCTCCACCTTCACCGATCCCCACATTGACGCCACCACGTCCTACATCAACACCAACACCAGCACCTGCGCCACCACCCACGCTTGCACCACCACCATGGCTCGTTCCAGCTCCACCGCCAAACCCTCCACCGATACCGATCGATGTGTCATGCCCGCCATGGCCGATGCTCACGCCCCAACCTCGGCCACCTCCCTCCCCAGAGCCACCTTTGATGGAGAACGACTTGCTGTCGTTCAAGGTGTTTCTGTCCGCAAGAAGAAGCCTTGCATTGGCAAGCGGGAGAAGTAAGAAGAAGCATAGCAGCAATGAAGCTGTGATTCTGAGGTCGCAGGTGGAACTTGCCATGGGAGTGTGGGATCGAGTATGGATCAGTGCTGGAGCTTCAGCTTGCAAACTCTGCTCTGGGACAGCTTTATTTGTAGTCAGTTCTTGTGGAGGTTTTGACGAAGCAACCTCACGTATGAGAAAAGATGATCCTGGTGAGCTGTGTTGCACTCACAAGTAGCCATGTCTAGTGGTGAAGTGGTGGACCACGTGCTCAAAAATTGTTAAGTACACCTTGTTAGACATATAAATCTAGTTTGAGCTGGCCATATACAGAACCATCTTAGTGCTGCACAATTCAGGCCCGTTTAGCATGGTTTTTTGGCGGCTTCAACTTCGACTTATAGGAAATATTTTACACTATTTATAGCAATACGCTGAAAGAGGAAAATAAACAATAAGCGTGTCAAACAAGGAAATCTAGCTTATACAGCTCTCGAGCCGTATCAAACAGGGCCTTACAAGCTTCGGTGTATGCCAAGCAATTTGTATTGCCTGTCATGCTCGAGGAAGGAAAAAGGAATATATGCTTTAGATCTTTAGAAAACAAGGAGTGTAGCCGTTCACATGTACTTTGGTGATTTAGCATGCAAAGTTTCACACATGACCTTCGATCACAGCTTATTGTTCCCACTTCCACATTAGCTTTCGGTTAGTTAATGTTGCTTTGCAGTTGTGAGTCATGACAACTGTCAGAATCTATGCTCTGCTGGAAGATCCGTGGCTAGACCAAGCTAAAGCACATCTCAATGTCTCCGGATTGATCTGTGGCAAGCTGAAACCATTTAAGTAAATTTCACAAAAATATCATACTATTACAAAATCATCGCAAAACTAGATTTTGCGTTGAATTTATTACAAAATTACATATTTAAGGGTGCGTTTGGCACCATGAAACATTTCTGTCTCCAACCAAAATCGATAGAATCCGTGCCAAATGAAAATAAAATGAAACATTTCAAGCAAGAATCAGGGTGAATCGTTTCGCTCTTTTGGCCTAGCATCGTGGAATGGCTGAATAGGTGTTTCATAGGACAAACGCTTCTTTGCCCTTGCTGACGTACTATTTTTTGAATGGTTAGATTATGGAAATTCAAAAAAAGTTACATCAAGTTTCTAAAGTTTCTCAAATTTGTTCGGTTAGACTCGTTTCATCGAGCTCTTCATATAGGTGCCCTCCAAATTATTCTCAAAATTTCATAAAATTGTTTCGTTACTTTGTAAAGTTCCTTAAAATTGCTCCGATATTTTTAATATTAATACATGCAAGGCTATATTGATCATTCCAATCCTCCTACTCAATTTTTTAATCTGGATCAATAAAATTCTAAAATGATTATGTTTTTGACCAGAAACATTTTTAGACTGAAACCAAAATGTTTCGAATTCTCCAGAGAATTGGAACCATATCAAACGCACCCTAATAGTTGTTCTTCAAGCGGCTCTCACTTGTCAAGTTCATGAGCAACACCTCTAATTGAAATGTGTGCGCAGTTTTATGATAAATTAGATTAAAAAAAACTTCGTTAAAGTGGTCGGTCAGTAACATAAGACTACAGGGATTTGGCAGTCTACCTTTGTTTTCTAACTTTGGATGTTTGCATGTGGCAATAAACAATTGTACCGCACGTAGGACCATAAAAATTATGATAAATTCCTTATTAGCTATTAAAAAATTATAGTTTCTTAACAACCACTTAAAATTTTGAATTTTCTTATCGGCCACTAATGTTTTCTTGGCTGACTCCTAGACGGCCTGGCTAGTTGATCGGGTCGTGTCGTGGCTGCCCACGGGCCGACTATCTAGGCTTAAGCACGACTCAACTGATTTTTCACAGGCCGAGCCGGGCCAGGCGAAGCAGAAAAAAAATCTCACTTTTCTTGAGAAATGATTGAAATCTAATTATATAAAATAAAAAACCTAAAATTAAATATAAATAGATCAAATTACATACTTCCTTCATTTTTAAATTGATGTCATCGTTGATTTTAAACATCAACTTTGAGCATTCGTCTTATTAAAAAAATTAATTCAAATGTGTAAAATTTTAAGTTGAGATAACTCTAATAATAAATCAAATTATAATAACATATATAATATTTATCAAAAAATTTTAAATAAAATAAATAAACAAAGTTGATATTAAAAATCAATAGCAACGTCAATTTAAAAATGAATATAAATATATTTTAATATTAAATTTCAATCAAATGATAAACAGACTGAGAGTCCGTGCCGGACTGAACGGGCTAAACGGACTTGGTATCGTACCTAATCGAGCCGGCTTAATCGAGCTATGCTCAAGCCGGCCAGAGCGCGGCCTGTATGCTCGGGCGGGCACTGCCCGTTTCTGACCGCCGTACTTAGACTGGGCCAAAATCATCAGATCTCGGACGGCCCATTTGGCCGGCCCCGTCCAGACAGAAACACCTAGTTGAACGACGGCGAATCGTTCTCCATCGAGGTAGCTGATAGCTCTGGGTAAGAAGGTCGGTGGCAGTGGCACTATGCAGGCACGCAACCGCCGCCGGCCAGCGCCTGATGGAACCGCCTCCCCATCTCCCCTTCCTCCTCTGCCGAACCCAATGCGGCAATCCTATAAAACGTCCACGATCACCACGCCGCCGCCTCTCCCAACCCATTCCCAACCCCCAGCCACCGCGACGACCTCCCGATCCCTCGCCGCCGCCGCGAGAGAAGCCGGTGCCGCCAGTCCGCGACAATCAATCGATGGCGGCGTCCGCGACAATCACGCGGACCTTCGAGTTCCGCGGGTACTCTAGGATGGACGGGGTCCTCATCAGGGACTGGGAGCCCCAGAACCGGCAGCGCGCGTACTTCTCAGGCGGCGGGCACACCTGGTGCCTCATCCATTCCCCCATCGACGGCGCCGACAACGAGAGGTTCCTCCTCGCGCTGTGGCTGATGACCCCGGACACCAGGGTGACGGCGTCCGTCGACGTCGCGGTACTCGACCCCACGTCCTCTCTTCCGCCGCGGACGCTGATCCAGAAAGACTCGGCGGTGCTCAGCTCGGACGACAAGGGCTTCGAGGTTTTCAGTATCGCCCTGCCCAAGATGTTCCTCCACGAGTCACCTGGCTTGTACCTCACGCGAGCAGACGCCATCCTGTTTCATGTCACCATCACCGTACTCTCGACCGGCCGGGATTCCGCAGCCGCCGGCGGTGCCCGAGACCAAGATCATCCCACCAGCCTCCGACTTGATGGAGCAGCTCGGCAAGATCTACGCGATTGAGGACGGCTGCGACGTCACTTTCTTGGTTGGCGAGAAGCAGTTCCGCGCGCACAAGATCATACTCGCCATGCGATCGCCGGTCTTCAAGAAACAGCTGTACGGGGAGATGATGGAGAGCAAGGCAAAGATCATCGAGATCAAGGACATGCTGCCAGAAATTTTCCAGGCTCTTCTCCGTTACATCTACACAGACACCTTGCCGACTCATACGACATCGGCTCCTCAGGAGGAGGACGAGCAAATGATGTGCGGTCTGCTCATGGCCGCGGACCTTTACGACGTTGAGAGGCTGAAGCTCCTGTGTTGCTCCGCGTCCAGAACGTGGCGAAGATGGTCGCTTTCGCGGAAGATCATCGCTGCGACACGCTCAGGGATGCTTGCGTTGAGTTCTTCGCCACTTCGAGCACAATGGATGAAGTGGAGGCGACCGAAGGGTATGTGGAACACCGCAGCAAGCGACCCTTGACTTTAATGGAGGTTTATCAAAGGGCAAGCAAAAAGTTCTGCAAAAGTAGGGAAGGTTAGTATGTGAATTGTGATGTGTAGTATTTGTAGAATTTGCTGTTAAACAGTTGGGAATGTACGAGCTGCAAAGATGAATTTCAACTTGTAAGATAGTTGCAGCAGAACAAATGAGATGTGCCTCCCATTCTCATATAATGGTACAGATGAAACCAAGAATCCCGAATGTCTTTCAGGCTCATATTTTTGTGAATTCATACTATTCCAAACTTTATGAGTGGTTTAGTATAGTTTTTACTCTTTCTTCAGTTATAATTGGTCTTACATATTTCTTCGGCAAGGGCACCAAATTCAACCTGAGTTGGATGACTTGCAGGTTACATGAATTCTGAACATTTGGGGCAATAAGTATTTTAATATCTGTTTATTAAACTGCCAACTGGTAAGACCGGGTTATGATCATTGGAACCATAGAGAAGCATACCAATCCAGTCCTTCTATTGACTTATTTTGCGAGGGGTTCATTGGAACCCAGCACTTCCTGGACACAAATGGAGAGACTCATCTACAATTGTGCCAGGCTCGTGCTTCATTCGAAAATCACAATTTTATCAAATCTGCTAGAACACTATATACATATTTCATTTACGATGCTTCGGTATGCTCGTCATTCATTAGTCATTACTCTAAGAGTTCCTTAATTAACGACCACAAAGTTTGAATGCAATGATGTGTGGTTATTGATGAACAAGATTTTAAATTATTTTATGTTATCAATATGTGGCTTCCAAAATTTTATAATTTGTTTGCATTCTTATCTTTATACTTCTATGGTGATCACTGCCTTTGTTGACAGTTGATGAATGAAACTTGTTGTATCAAAGAAAAATGCTTTGAATCTATTTCTGAAAATATGTTATAAAACCATGAATAGGCATGTTTCTTGTATAATGGAACAATGTAGTATGATAACCAGATTTCCAAAATTTCTCAGAGTTTCTTTCATTAGTTTTGAGTGAGATCCTTACCAATAAGGTTTGGAATTCATATTCTACATGAAGGCCAATGTACTTAGTGGACGATAATGATGTCCTTGTTGCGCTAGGCATAGTGGAGTGACGTTCACCATGTAACCGACGTGCAGCGATTTGGATCCTTGATACATGGGCCCAAGTCTCTGGACTCAAATTCTCAAAAACTAATGCTCTCTTCACAAGAATAAAACAATGGTCCTTTTGAATAAAAAGTGCAAGCCCTAAATGAATTAGCTTCATGTTGTATTTGCCAGTATACGAGATGAAAACTATTCAAATTTAACTTTAGACAAACTTAGTTGCCTAATAAAATTCATGACCAGTACCCATTTGAAAACAAATAGTAACCGAGTTTTTCACCAGTGTTTGCCTTGTAATTTTTTCCCAGCCTACCCACGACAAACACTGGTAACCTTGAAAACTAATGACAATTTAGTGAAAATGTTATAAAGTTAACATGAAGCCATTGGATGAATGCAAAAGTTTGCAGTTGTGAAATTTCAGAGTATGTCATGAGTATATATTGAGGAACACGCTGAAAACTTCTTTTCCTGCATCTGGAACACAGTGGACCTTGCAGGATTCTTTTCTGGAACATGACAACCCAGTGCAGAATATGCAATATGGCAAGGATTCCTTGTATTCCGCATACCATAATATATGCGCAGGCCAATTCTCTTCAAAATTGATAAAAACAAGATATTCAAAGGTCTATTCAAACCGAACTATCAGTTACAACAGCAGTCAACCATTCTATCAATGTAGCGCTGCAACAAAATCATGCACTCCCGGACGCATATGAAGGCACATACAGTATATCCAATTAAGATTCCGAAGGTTCGAATTAGTTCACAACGGCTACATCAGCTCAAAGTGCAGCGTTCAAAATTGATCACTTGTAGAAAGTAACATGCAGAAAAATCACTGCACCGGCTACATACTAATCTCTTCAGAAGGAATCAACTCAGCGAGCTTTAGCTGGAGGTACTCCCTGACTGCTCGATCCAGGCAACGGCGCTGCAGGACGGGCAGATTAGGCGGCGCTCTTGGTAGCATATGGTGCAGATGATGCGGTGCTGGCATGGCTGGAGGGTCACGCTTGCCTGCCTGCCCTGGCAAATCCGGCAGAGGAGGCTCTGGTCCACTGGGGAGAGAGGGATTGATTGTCTCTGGCGCGTGCGAATTGTTGTTGCTTCCAGTGCAACTGGTCGCAAGTCCATTTCCACTCTGCTGCCCTGCCTGAGCCAGCTTTGCATTGAGATACTCGTTCAGCATCCGCAGAAGGTTGCGCTCTTGGGTCGTCTTTTGTAACAAGTTAAATCTGGACTGGTTCTTCAGAAGCAGGGACTTCATCTCCAAAAGCAGCTGATCGCGCTGGTTGGTCGTTGCCTGTAACATTTCCAAGCTAGACTGGTTCTTCAGAAGCAGGGACTTCATCGCAAAAAGCAGCTGATCGCGCTGGTTGGTCGTCGCCTGTAACAAGTTCCAGCCCTGATGGAAGTCCACATACTGATCCAGCCACCAAGGTGTCCGTTTTCACGTCACAGGCGACAAGAAGTACATTAGCAAAGGCGAAACAGCTAGAGTTGCAATGGCCAATGGTGGCAATAGAAGAAAGTTCCTTATGGAGACTATGTAGAATCTTGGCCGCTGAGAAGCCATTCCATTCGTAGCATTCCGATCACAGTCTCCAGTGAGCTGCATAGGGGTGTAAGCAACACATCAGAGTCCTAATTGCATTCAAGATGAAAAGATCAATTTTAATTGCCAGGAACACACGCACGCACCTTGGTACGCCGTCCGCATATGGACTGGGCCAAGAAGAGCTTGCGGCTCAGGGAGCTTGAGGTTTCTCGTGCCGGGAAGCGCACGGCCGCCTGATGCAGCCGGATGACGGCCAGGAGCAGGCGAGGGTACCGGGGCGTGGCGCGGCTCCTGAGGCGTAGGCGCAGAGGGCGCCCAGGCACGAGCGTGTCCTTTCTTCACGCTCACCATCTCTGCAGAGCTTAACAAGATAATCCACGCCAGTGACTTTTTGGTTTGCCAGGTTGAACCCCGGTGTGCTGGGGTCGCCGCTGCCGAGCCCCAGGACCCCGTGGTGCGCCTGCCCTGGCTGCGCAGTCTGGTTGCCTTGGACCGGGGGATTCATCAGACGCGACGGCGTCACCCCAGCGACTGCATCAGAGCAACCAAGAAAACAGAGTGCCATCACCATCAAACCCGTGGAGCTGCAATCAAGAAGAGAACGTGATAGTCTTCAAATTGATGAAACTCAACTACGACAGTTGAGATTAGAGATGAGCTCGTTTTAAAAAACATGTTTTTCATCTTATGAGAATAAATTGCTACCTAATAATTTTATTATGATTAAGAATATTGAAGACAGTTAAACAAAGTATGAAGAAGGACTTGGAGATGATCAAGATCAGAACCGCACGTTCGACCTTGGAAGAGATACAAACAACTCGGGTTCGAGTTTGACTCGGGCTCCTGGAGCAGAATCTGCACTAAAACGAATGTCTCGGTCTCATACGAGCTCTGTATTGGACGTTCTAGATATGGTTGGAAAGCTAACAAGATAATCTTTCCAACGGCACCAGTCACATCTCTAAATTCGACCGAAATCAGCGAAAATAGTTGAAATAAAATGACGTCCAAAAACTATCCGAGTGCTGCGACACTATCTTTTGGCCTTTAAGCCTTGTATTTTTTCTAGACCCATTAGTATTAGGGTTTGCCCATAAGGTCGAACTAAACTCTATAAATTCAGTAGCCGCCGTCATTAGAGATTAGGTTTTGATTAGTTTTCTCCTGTTTTCAAACAGTTTCGCCGTTTGACGGCTTGTTGGTTATTCAACTTCATGATTCAATCTTGATTTCGCAAGTGAGTTGCGTTCTCCTTTATTTTTGCTTGTGTTCTTCGATTCGCAAACATGGATTAGCCTTCTTGGCGAGGTTAATCGTGTGCACACGGTTGATAACCAGAAGAGAAGTGGTGCTGCGATTACGGGGTTCAAATTGAGTTGATTTGAGGCCGAATCGATTGTGTGTCGCATCTCCACCAAACTGAGAGTTATCACGACCTGACAGAAGATCGGGAACCACGTACACATCAAATGGTATCAGAGCTTCAGGTATACCGTCAGGTTCACATCTTTTCTTGTTTATTTAGCATTCATCCTATCGTCCATTGAAAAGCCGCAACAAAAAAAAAATTAGTAGATCATTAGGTGTTCCTTTGTCCAAGCCGTGTTTAACCTTTGCATAATTTTATTTCAGAGTCCGTAGTGTTGAGTTTGTGTCCTTAGTTTGTGTTTTGGTTGATGGATTTCGCGATCTTTTTGTATCCAGGTGTTTTCCTTCATCGTTCATCCACATCGTGTTCAGATCTGTTATCGTGTCACATCTGTTAGTTGTTTCTTTTGCATTGAAAGTTTATCCCACCCACCCATCCACCCATATTTCGATCACAACCACATCCACGCTTCATATATTCACATCTCCATATTTATTCGCTGCTCAATCATCCACAAAAACGTCCACAATATTCACATCCAATTTGAAATCCGAATCTATTTTCAGCCTTTTAAACAAATTTGATTCGGAGATCCATCATTAAAATAGTCATAATTTTTGTTTCTGTACTCCAAATTAGACATATAAGTACTTTTTGGATATCTATAGAAAATTTTCCATCCTCCCAGGATCCAGATTCAATAAATTCGTAACAGACATTTCTGTTTTCGCGCTCCGAAGTTTCAGGACATGTTTAACAGAAATTTAAGATTTTCTCTAGGCCACATCTTTTATCATATTGATTTGAAATTTGGTCGTGCAACATATTTTGTGCCTCTAGTTCAGAGAAAAATATCAGAAAAATAAAAAAAATAAAAAATTTTGTAGACCAAAAAGCCGAGAATTAACGTTTGCTAATTTTTCAAGTGCTAAAAAAAATTTTCTGAGTTCTGGAGCCTTATCATTTGTGTTGTTGCTGTCATTTGATATCTTCCTTCATATTCTTGTAACATCTGTGATTGTTTATAAAAATTGAGCCGGTAATTAGAACATAATTATTGGAACACTTATTCAGCTTTGCTATCTATCATAGAATTATGTGCCACTAACTATTATTTCAGCCCTCCAAACTCCACATATCCACCTCGAATCAGAACTGTATTTGACCCTGCAATTGTGGAACTACAACTCGCTGGTTTCTCCTACCACTGGTTGCACCATCCTTTGCTTTGCTTTGGTAAGAATTTTGCAAGAGCTCAGTAAGACGTTTCCTTTTGCGGAATTTTCACCACCCACTCTTTGTAGTTGTAGGAATAATAATTTTGCTGTTCATATGCTATTTTTTAACCATGACAGGAAGAAAAAGAGGTAAATACAATAATATTGCGACAAACTTTGTGAGATGTAATCTACCGCAAAGAGATGTTGCACATAATCAAAAGACGCATAAGTTTCAGACCATTGCTACATCATGTCCTTCCACGAGTAACTATATTCTCTCATCTCTTTCTTTATATGATGGTTTAGATTCTACTAAATATATTGTTTGAGAAAATGATATAGATAATCTATTTGGACAATGCCGTACGAGTGAAAAGAGAAAGATTTTAAATGTTAGTCATGAATTAGTTGATCATGCTTTAACTTTGTGTCAACATTTATATATAACAAAAAAATATCCTCTGATATGGAGTGATGCTAAAATTTTTATGAGAAAAGTTTTTGTTGATACATCTTTGAAATCTATGTCTAGTTGTGATGAACACTCTTTGGAGGAGAAGTTTTCTACTGTACCTCCTATTGCATCTAACATTTTGCAGAAAATTGAGATCAAATAAAAAGATGAAAGCGATACATACGAGGAGAAAGAAGAGATACACAATGTTCTATGCATAGCCTAAGATGAGATTGATGATAACACATCAAAAGGTATTGCTGAAAATGAGAAGAAAATTATTGAACATCGATATAAAAAAGG